>JAAIXI010000214.1:1018519-1367374 GCA_013403645.1 Heliconius nattereri | reverse complement strand
TTTGATATTTTTCAACAAATCGAATTTTCAACTATGCTCTGCTGGCATTTTTACAGGAGTTCTAGTTTTTTAATTGGCTTTATATATTAGAACAACTCATATTCTTTTAGAAATCCAAGAGTTCTCGTGTCTGAGCATATTAAAATAGAAAATTATTTAGTACTTTTACATATGAAGAGTTGAAATGGACATTTTTCAATATTTCATACATTCAACTACGCTCTGCTGGCAGTTTTTTCAGAGTTCTGGTTTTCTTTCAGGCTAAATATCGTAGAACTACTTATATTACATTGTAAAATAATTAGTTCTCGCGTCTGAGTATCATTTTATTAATTTTAAAAATTACTTTACCTTTCGAACTATTTTCGAAACGAACGTTCTTTTTTTCTTTTTAAAATTTTTTTCTTCGTGAAATTAACGGAACTATTGTTAAAAATTATCAGGAACTATTTTTTTTATCCCTATGAGTGCAGATCTCGCCCCGATTTTTATTTGCAAAAAAATGATCTGCCAAGGGAAGTTAGCAGATCATTTTTTTACATACCTTTTTCAGGGGTAAAAACGACAGAACTATTTATTAAACCTATCAGGAACTATAGAACTCAGGTGCATGCGAAGAGAACTCCATTTTTTTTTGATCTGCTGGACAATGCTCTGCTAAGTTCACAGACATATCTGAGTGTAGGCAAACTGCGGCGTAATTTCATAGATTATTTCTTTTAAATAATTCTAGCGTTTTCATATTATAATATGCAGATTTTAACCGGTTTTTGTAAAAAGAGGATATACCTTCAAGGTTTTGATCTGATGGACCGATTTTGATGATTCTTTTTTTATTTGAAATTGGTCCATTTCTGACAATGGTATCCATAAGAAAATCAAATAAGTCTTAAATTTGTATTAAGTATGTGGGCGACAAATCACCGGATAACTCAATATCCCGCAAACCGATTTCGATAATTCGGAAGGATGCTCTTCAAGGGTAGTTCGATGAAAATTTGGTCAGGTTCTGATTATGGGTTCTGGTTGAAATTGAAGAAGTCGTTTTTTTTTTTGTCAAAAAATATAATTATCTTTTAATTATTTTTTAAAACTTATGTTCCTAATGATATTATTATAGTCATATAGACAGCGATTGCAATATCTAGAAAATATGGACAATAGTAATACTGTACAGTAATCGCTACACAAGTATCATTTGTGACACTAAGTTAAAAAAAATATAGTATTATATGAGTAATTTTGATATGATATTTAATAATGAATATGCTAGAATGAGGATTTTCCCGGTATAATAATACTACTGTATGCGAATGACGTAATCGGACATCGGTGTTGCGCGTGCGACGCCGCTTACACACATTTCAAACGACGGGCGACGAAGGCAAAGTCTATAAGGCGAAATAATGTTAAATAAAATATATTCGATATTTGAATACGTATTAACAACTTAAATAACGCACAAAAGGAATACCAAACAAAAAAGACGAAGTTTAGTGCTTACTAAAAATAAATCGTTCTATGTTAGTAGGTACAAAAGATGTATCTATTTATTTAACGACAGCTGTTACACTTTTAACATATCTTTTTAAAGTGTTAAAGTAAACTTTTCAAACTTTTAAATGTTAAATAAGGGACTATATTCAAATTATTAGCGCAACATACTATGTTATCCATTTGTATAAATAACATTTTAAGTTAATTTATTTATTTAAAAAAATAATTGACACATTTTTATAAAAATCAATTACAGTTTATATTGTTTTTTTTACATTCGCAATGTTTACACTGTCAAAAATGATTATGTAACAAATGTAAAAGTAAACTGAAATATACATTTATATAATATGACTTATTAAAATTTTCCAGACGAGACTAGACAAGACAAGATAACAAGATCCAATTAAAATTATAATAAGCACTAAATACTCCGCGCAAAGCAATTTAAAAAAAAATGTGTATGAATATTTAACATTCCTTTCTATTGAAATTAAAAGTAGTGCATTCGAAAGATAGAGAAAGTATTCGTGACGAAAGAAGATGAAAGTTGATCAACAATTATAAATTCGCAGAGCCTTAAATTTAACTAAAACATTTCTTTGTATGGATCTCTTATAAATTCCAACACGTTTTTGGCTAAAGAGTAAAAAAAATTGGTCGCTCAATGACATTTAAGCTTACGTATTTAGTAACAAAATGAGCGTATTTCGAGGTATGGACTAAGAATATGTATATGTTGCCTTAGCGACAGCGTCGTCACCAGAAACGTTAAATACCTGTTGTCTGCTAACCTAAGTTTATCATATTTTTGTTGCTAGTTAATATTTTATAAAATGTACTAATAAAAATATTGTAAAATTATTATTTCCACGCATATATCACTATACCTTTATATTAAAAAAAAAATAATTTCAACAAATAACAAATACCTTCAATATCCATTCAAGAATATCACCATATTCATGCATTTCAAAAGTCGACTTTTGACACAGTTGAGGAGCAGCGAAGTCTAAATTAAATGTAGCTTGAGGGCCAGCAGACTACTGGCTCCGATAACCCGGAATTAAATAGCATTTACCTTTGCCAAACATCGGCGAAACACGATAAGAAAATCCTCAAAGACATCGCCGGTCGCTCCTGTGACGTCTTCCAATTCCAGGGACATTTTATCTTTATTAAGACTATTTAACAAGATAAATAAATAATAACAACTATAAATAAATCACAGATCGATTTCTTCTTTGGAACTATCTATCTAACTATCAGATCAGTAAAAAATAAATAAACGAGTGTGCAAACCCGAGCGCAAAAGCAAGGACACGTGTCGTTACGCTAAAAGGCATTCCCACACTAACTAACCCAGCAGTTAACACTAGCTCGCGATTCGTGACAAATAATTCCGATAATAGCTGGCGTGTACGGCCCGAGCGAAAACCGCTTCGAGACGGCTGTAAGTAGCGAGCGGCGGACGACCGCGCCTCTACTAAAACTAAAAGTCACCTCGGATGGATAATTTTGACCGACTTATCTTTTGAACTGTGACTTTTGATAATGAAATATATGACCCGACATAAATTATCAAGCAAAAAGAAGGCTCGCCATTTAAACTGAGATAAATGAGTGTTGCTATAATAAATGCAAAGTTCATAATATTTGAACTATTCTGTTTAAATCGTTGGACTAAATCCAAACATCGTCAGCCTACAGATAAAATATAATTATGTAATATACATTTTAATTTTTTGTTACAACTAAAAACAAATCTTACAAATCTACGTAACGAGACCTATTGATGACATTTATAATGCTACAGCCGTGCTCGGAGTGCCGTTTATAAAAGGAGATGTTACTGACGGAGGCACGCAGATTTATAATCGCCGAAAGATGTTCATTTTCATAATGTGGATACCCACTAAGAAGGAATATTGATAAATTTTTACCCTAAAGGAATGAAATAGGATTGAAACAAACATACAAACGTATGGAAAATCTTTAAATCGCCACCGATTTTTATAAAAAAAATAATTCAGACTCTTAAAAATATTTCATTGAACACATATTTCGTGGTTTTTTAGAATTCACCCCCAAACTAAAAATTATTTTATAAACATATTTAATAAATATTCGTATAGTTCAAGCGGGCGAAGACGCCCCGGTCGGCTAGTGTCTAATATAAGGAAATTTACGAAAATATAACACAAGCTTTTGCTCTAGTATTTTTTAGAATGAACAATAACAAAAAGAGATTATATTTTACTAATTAAAGATTTGAAACATCTTATGTAGAACTCGCCACGAAGACTGGCTGCAGTATAAAAAATAAGAACATGATGAACAAGTTGTTAAGCTATTTTTTGTTGACATTTAAATTATTTTCAAAAAGCCTGGAATTTGGAAAATCGTGTTTGAAATGACAATGGATGGTAAGTGAATTACTGGCAAGGTTTATAAGGTCCACCCAAACAAACTGGTGGCCGACTAGTTACTATATTTACAAGTGCTTATATTTTTAATGAAAGCGCCCCATCAGTGATTTATATTCAGATACGTCCCTAGTACGTACCTATGGTAGGACAAATATAAAAATTAAGATAAAAGGTAAAAGAGGTACAATGGTCATATTGTCATAAAACAAATAAAAAATTAGCCTCAGCTAACAGTTTGAACTATATTGCTTGATAGAATAACTGGTGATAATGGCAGATAACTTACAGGACTGATGCGTCGTTGTATTACAATTGTTTATCGTGGAAAATTCTATTTCCGAATCAAATTACTATGTCCAACTGGGGGTTTTCCATTGCAGTTTTAGTACTAAAATTCAAATATTAAATAATAATTATTTTTATTGTTTCTTATTAATTTAATTAAATGAAATCATTTATTTAAAAAATCGAATATTTTTTATTCCATAATGATGTTTTAATTCGTTATTATGTACGCTGTTATATAAGTATTTTTAAAATTACAACGAAATTTGACTTGCAAAAGATCGTTGTATAATTTAGAAAATCCAAGTGATGAAAAACCTGAATGTTAACATTATCTATAAAACAGCAATAACATAAGTTTTATCACGAGTAATTACTTTAAATATACGTGTACAATTATATTTCAATATATATCGATGACAGTTAAAATCAATATGTCAACATAAAGTAAGTCGACATTACGTTAGGTATAATACAACACGATTTTAAATTGGAAAAGTCACTATTGTATTTTGAAATCGTAATATTACTTTATTTACTTAATATAAATAATACTTGAACTAAAAAAAAATTATAGGAGAATGACAATATTCATCTTAATAATTAGTCGTACATTAGAATACGTATGTATAGTTTGTAGTTTTGATTGAGATTAAAATAAAAGATACGTTATATAATTACAGTTCATATTTTATAAAGGACATTTTAGATTTTTTTAAATCGTGACATGACAAAAATTATATATTTTTATAATAATTTTAGATAATTTGTTTGATTCTTTATTGAATAATAATCAAAATATAATATTATATAGTAGACGTAGTCATCATCCACACACATAAATTCACATACTTCAGAAATAAATCCACAACCGACAACATATGTATTCATTTTATTTACTAATTTAACAAGGGGTATAAGGGTATTAACAAGAATATAGTTAATGCCTTTTTTCCTGAGAGTCTCGGGACGGGACATTTATTAAAACCTTAGTTGGTTCATCACATCATGAAAAAGTTTAGAAAATCTATTTTTTATAATAACTTAGGTATATTTTAAAATGTAAAATTTATCCTTTGATTTTCTATTAAAAGTATATTATGGTAAAATATAATAAAATAATATTAACACAAGTAAAAGTATTGCATAATTTTTATATTATTACGTAAAACTAAACATATTGAAGCTAAACAATTCTCATGCGCAGTACTTTAATAGATATAATATATTGTATATACGAGTACATACATTTACATATATATTTAGAGAATTTAAAACGTCACTTACTACTATTATATAGAACTTAGCGCTTGTACTTGTATGCAACTCGTCAGCGATGGACGTCAATGACGTAGTGACCATATGAAAGCCCGCCCACAGCCGCGCCCGCTGATTCGATTGAATCTATTACTAAATAAACCGTTTCAAGCCAGGGCTAGCAAACTTGCTGGTGCCGGTGGGGTCCGAATAGGATATACGATGACTTCTTCTTGAATGATTTAGAACCGGGTTCGTTGTCTTATGTAGGCAGGTACATTCTTGATCTTTACATAGGTTTAAATTTGCCAATTTAATTTTTTTTAAGTATTTTAAACGTCTTTTTTACAAATAACATAAACTCAATTACATTAAGACCGTATTTATAAGCCGCTCTTAAGTCTGAGATCGATCTTGAGATGCCGTTTTCATTTATATATCTTTGAATGAAAACGGCATCTCGAGATCGATCTCAGACTTGAGTGCAATTTATACGTACGGGTCTAAGTTTTAAAAAAAGTACAGTTATAAAATTTCATTTTGCGTATGATATAATTTTATATATTTTCACTAGAATAGAAGCACGTCAGCCAACCCTGAGCACATCATCTAAAACTATAACAAGATCAATCTCTTGGTACATTGTATTTTTCGTCAGATAAACAAATCATCGTCGAAGGTGACAGCCGTCTTATCGATAATAGTATTTATAAATATTTGAAAATGCTGTTAATTTTATCATCTCTATTATTATTTCTTTTGAGAATTAATATATTTTATAAAAGATGTTTTATTTTAAAATTTAAATAACATAGATATTACTAATAAAAAAATGTATACATAATAATTATAACGATTTAAATGTTTTTTTTGGCTTTTTTAATTGTATAAACTGATAACGTAAATTGTTTACGTCTTATTGTTTATCAAATGTTGTTAGAACTTTTTGTTGACATTATTAATGACTAGACCACCCCTTGAACTACATGATTATTCATTTAAGAAACAGAATTGACTGACAGTTTACTCGTTCAGAAACAGACTTAAATGTTAAATTATTTATTTGGGTAAGGAATAATAATATTTTTGCTTGCATATTACAAAAAATACGAACCATTGCTGAACTGATGATGACAATAGGAGACATAACTCCTTAACGATTAAGAGTTAGGGGATTTTTTAGTATTATAGGGATTGCTATAAAACTAGTGGCGTGTTATCAAGTTATTTGGACAAGCTGACGATAGGTCCTCAACTCCTAATAGTTAGGTTCCGCCTTTGTACTTGCCCAAATTATTTTTGTATTTTGTAAAAATTAACATAGGAATTAAATAGAAATGTAAAGAGTGAGTGAGAGTGAGCATCGATGGATGCTAAAACTAATATCAATAACTTAATTTCTTAAGTGACTTCATGAAGGTATTTAACGATATTTGTAAATATCTAAGAGGTAGACGCGAACAGGCTGATGATTATAATATATAAAAAAATGAAATATACAAATCAAAATCACACTCAAGAGCCAACCGAGACAAAAATAACATTAATAGATAATTTCTAAATACGTCGAAGTAAAACAAAAAGGCAATAAAAAATATACTTAAGTTGGCATCGACTCCAAAAACAAAGGTAGGTATCATTTTTTTACTTTAAAGTAATTAAAATATTATTTTCTACTTTTTAGACCTTGTTAAGGTATAGGCATAGTTTTGAAGCCGGTTTTTATATATTTTTTGTTTTCGCTTACGGGGATTATGACACAAATAATAATTATTAATTAAATTATAAAAAGTTAATGACGTTCTCGTTACGTATGCTGATCTTAAACAAATTTTAAATACATCTATAGGATATTTTAAACGTTTTAAGATAAAAAAATGACTACAAATTAATTCATTATACTAAAGAAAATACAAAACTGGAAAAAATATTTTAAGAATATAATTAATTTGTTGTCTATACTAATATAATAAAGCGGAAGATTTTGTTTGTTTATTTAAACGTTAAGATCTTCAAATGTACTGGTCCGATTTACTTCCTTTTTGTTTTGTATGAAAGTTGCATTCTTCAGTAGTTCTTTTTTTTCGGCGGGTAGACGCAAAAGTTGATAGACGCGTTTTTTAATAGCTCTGTGATTTTTACCCTAATATTTTTTTTAAAAATAGTACATATATGTGGTAAAAGTGTAAATACCTGTGTTTAAGTCAATAATAACTAAACTCACTCACTATTTTCTACACAATTTCAACAATGTCTACACCTGTGGAGCAACTTATGCAAAGTATGGAAGAACTCTCCTCTATGTTCTCATCCAGAATGGGCGAGTTCGAGAAAAACCTAGTCCAGTCCGGTTCTGCTGCTTCCACTCCCACAGTAAAGACTTTAGCTGCTGAATTTAACACATTCAAGTCCTTTGTGTGGAAAACCCTTGGCTTGTTAAAGTCTCAGATTGAACTTGTGGCAGGTGGTCTGGACCGCCTAGAAACACAGTCCAGAAGAAAAGTTCTTCTATTTCATGGCTTAGAAGAGGACAGCAATGAAGATGTTCTGCAGAAGATACTTCATGTATTATCCAACCACTTGAAGATGTCCGACATTAATTCCACTGCAATCGAGGCTTGCCACAGGCTAGGTGTTAAAAAAGACTCCGCTCGGCCTGTACTTCTCAGATTCACTAGTTGCCAGGTTCGTTCCAGAATATGGAGTGTAAAAACTAAGTTAAAAGGCACTAAAATAACCATGACGGAGTTCCTGACAAAATCTCGCCAAGATGTCTTTACTGCAGCCCGTAAGCATTTTGGTATTAAGAAATGCTGGTCATCGGAAGGCATGATTGTTGTTTTGATGCCAAATAAATCAAAAATCAAAATTTCCACTCAACGCGAACTGAAACAATTGATAGAACAAAGTTCTGTCGCTTACGAACGAACGAAACTCACGGCCCGCAACTAATGTTTTCGGATCGGACGGATCTTTTTTTGTATCACTTCAATAATTTTTTTATTAATAAATTCCATTGTAGGGTAGTCTCAGATAATTATTCTCGTTTAGGCAAGTTTAAAAACATATTTTTAACTTTAACTGAACTTAAGTTTAACTGTGCCGTTTCATGTTAAGCCTTTTCTCTTCTCTTTTTTTTTTATATAACTATTAATTCTTTTTTTTTTAATTTAAGTGTTGTGTAAAATTTGTATTTAAGTTGACTTGTACGGGTAAATTGGTTTTGTAAATTTTATATAGTATAGTTATATATTTATTTAATTTGCCTTATATATTTATTTTATTATATTACAAATATACATAGTTTAATATATTTATTTATTTTTATGTTTATATTATGTTAAATGAAAATGAATACTTTTCTAGTTCTTCTAGCATTTATGATAGTGCAGATAGTGATAACACTTTTGATTCAGAACCACTCTATGACAAGCTGTCAAAAATTTTTAACAATAATTGTTCTTCAAACCTCTCCCTGGTGCATATCAACGCGCAGAGTGTTCCAGCTCACTATTCTGACCTTCTCGCATCCTTTAGCTCCGGCGTAGTTGACGGTATACTTATATCTGAAACCTGGTTAAAACCATCGCTTTCCTCTGCTTGCTATTCTCTTCCAGGCTATCAGCTATTTCGCAATGACCGGACTGGTCGGGGTGGTGGTGGCGTTGGTATTTATCTCCGCGATCACATCCCCGCTAGTATTGTTTTTTGCTCTTCCTCTCAACCCGATGGATCTCTTGAATACCTTTTTCTAGAGTTGACCTTGCGTCATACTAAAACACTGGTCGGAGTTCTGTACTCCCCCAATGATCAGGTCGATTATTTTAGTACTCTGGAAGGTGTTCTCGAGAACCTTCGACCTCTGTACGATCACATAATTTGCATGGGTGATTTAAACACGTGCCTTTTAAAAAATGATCGTAGAACTCATCTACTTAAGTCGTTAAACGAGTCCTATAATTTACATCTTTTACCTATGTCTTCCCCCACTCATTACTTTCCTAATTGTAGACCTTCTCTTCTTGATCTTATTTTTGTCTCTAATCCTATACTTGTTTCTTTTCACGGTCAAATGACCGCTCCGTTCTCCTTTCACGATCTTATTTTTCTATCTTATAAATTACGTCCTCCTAAGGTTAGAGGCAAAATCCTTTTTCAGCGCAATTTTAGGCATATGGACCTTGAACGCCTAAGGGAGGATGTGAGGAACATCGACTGGTCTTCCATTAAATCATCAAATAATATTGACACTATGGTACAATCTTTTACTGCTGAACTGATTAACATTTATAACACCCATGCTCCTGTGAGACCAGTTCGTATGAAGCACGCGCCTGCCCCCTGGTTAACACAAGCCATCAAGAATACAATGGCTAAACGAGATAGAGCCAAGTTAAAAAACAAAAAATCTCCTTCGCCCGATAATCTCACCGCCTACAAAAAACTGCGAAACATCTGCAACAGAATGTGTAGGGATGCCAAACGTCGCTATTTCCATGATACTATTCAGAATCTTAGTCAAGCACAAGTTTGGAGATTCTTGGAGTCGTTTGGTGTAGGCAAAACCACTGAAACTCGTCAAGTCTCAGTGGACCTTCACACTCTCAATTCCTTTTTTACAACCCCACCAATTAATATAAGTCCCTTAATAAAGTCGGAAACATTATCACTGTTGTCACGGCTCGTCCTACCAGACTCCATTCCTTTTACTTTTAAAGCTGTGTCGGAGGACGATGTCAAGAAGTGTGTCCACTCCATTTCCACCAAAGCCTTTGGAACTGACAATCTCAGCCTTGAGATGATTCTTCCGGTGTTGGAAAGCATTGCACCAGTGGTCACCCACATTATTAACTTTTCACTGTCAAGTAATGTCTTTCCTTCACTGTGGAAGAGTGCCTATGTCATTCCATTACCCAAAATATCCAATCCATCCAATGTTGCTGATTACCGCCCCATTTCCATCCTCCCTATTCTATCTAAAGTCCTTGAATCTTTAGCCAATAACCAATTTTACTCCTTTCTATCCGCCAATAATCTACTGTGTCCTTTCCAGTCCGGTTTCCGTCCTCTTCACAGCACAGTTGGTGCACTGTTGAATATAACGGAGGACATTCGGTGTGCTATGGACAACACCAAGCTCACTGTTTTGGTGTTGTTAGATTTCAGCAGTGCTTTCAACTCTGTGGACTTCGACATACTTCTTGGCACACTTCGAGCAGTCAATATTTCATCTGCAGCTGAAAGCTGGTTTCGTTCTTACCTTTTCGGCCGCCGGCAATGTGTTAAAGCTAACGATATCACATCAACATGGCTTGATCTCACTGCTGGCGTACCCCAAGGCGGCGTTCTTTCTCCTCTTCTCTTCTCTGTCTTTATTAACAATATTTCCAGAGTCATTACTTCTCCTTTCCATCTGTATGCAGATGACTTGCAACTTTACCGTCATAGTAACTTAGATGGATTGCCTGAAGCTATCGCCAGTTTAAATAGTGACCTTGATGCGATTCGAACTTGGGCCGAATCTTTTGGCCTACTTATTAATCCAAAGAAATCTCAGAGTATTATCATAGGCAGTAATAGACTGAGACATAAAATTAATTGGGATTCTGTGCCAGCAATACGTTACTCAGGAGTGCCGGTTCCCTATTGTAGCGAGGTTAGGAATTTAGGACTTATTATTGATTGCAACATGTCTTGGGCACCGCATATCAATGCAATCAGCAGGCGCATGCATTTCTCTTTCCATTCCCTTAGGCGTCTCCAATACTTCCTTCCTCACAAAACCAAAGTTATGCTTGCGCAATGTCTTCTCCTTCCAATACTCGACTACGCTGACGTCTGCTATTTGGACGCGACTGAGGAGCTACTTAACAAATTAGAACGTCTTCAAAATCTCGCCATACGCTTTATTTATGGCTTACGCAAGTATGATCATGTTTCTCAATTTCGTGCTAAGCTTAAGTGGCTCCCAATCCGTCTTCGCCGTGATATGCACATCCTTACCTTTCTTTTTAAACTCCTTAACTACAAAAATTTTCCCACATACCTTCGCTCCCGCTTCAATGTTCTTCCTCCTCCTTCACGCTCTAGGCGGTCGTGTGTCGTTCCAGCGCTTGACATACCTATGAGCAACACCAAATTCTTGCAAAAGTCCTTCTCCGTTTATGCTGCATCCCTTTGGAACCAACTCCCTAACCCTATCCAAAGAAGTCCTTCCATAAAATCCTTTAAATCTCAATTAAAAAAGCATTTACTTGCTACTGAGAACAATTAATTTACATTCCGACAATGTTTCAAAATATTCCAACTGTATTTCATTTTTTTCTTTTCTTTTAACTCATTTAAATATATATATTTATATCATATATAAGTATTATTTAGTATAAGTATTTTCTTTTTTTTATAATATATGTGTAGTGTATTTATATATGCAAAGAATATATGTTTATGTAGTTTATGAATGTATAATTGTATATATGTATGTATCTATTTTGTCAGTGTCATGTTTCATCTGTTAGTATAAGTATTTTGTTTATTTTTTTTTCTTTTACTGTTAATTGCATTGTACTCTCCCCGCTGTTTTGATATATATCCACTTCCACTGGTTGGCTGGAAGAGATTTCTTTTAGAAATAAGTCCACCCTTGTCAACTATTTTTTCATTTTATATTATTGTATGTTTGTTTTATGCAATAAAGAATATATATATAAAGGCTATATAATATTATGGTGTAAATCTTAGTTAGCCTTAAATAACGAAATAAGAATAATAAGGATGACGCCATCGAATTGATATATTGATGACGTCATGATACAGCCACATATTGTTCATGATTGAATGTATTAATCTGTCGGCAAATGCAGCATATTTATATTTATTATAGGTGATATATTATATAGGATATTTATTATAGGTGATATGCGGGCGAAACCGCGAGTGGGCCCCTAGTTTTTTATAATGGGAATCTAAAAATGTATGTATGCCAAAATCTAACATGATTACATACTCTGGTTCGAGGCATTTTTAATAATATTACCGAAGATTTTATTAAACAGTGTCAACATATTGATCGATGGCATAGGATAATGAAGGTAATCTTGCAAAATAATATTTCATTTGAATTGAATGTTAGACAACCAGATAAGTCGCGTCTTAATATGTCAAACATATCAATATTTTAGTCAAGTTTGAGTAAAAGTATGCGAAATGTTCTAGAACACAATATATTCTTTTAGAGTGTTTCCTTGAGTTTTAAATGTATAAATTATATTTAGATATTTCAATGCTTTGTTGCTTATACATTTACATTTAAAGTGTTTACTAAAACATTAAATTCATACGATCACGTCGAGTTAAAACAAACGCTTTGTTAATAGATAAATACACATCTAATTTTATATTTCATAAAGATATACTATCATAATTGTACTTACCGTAGAGTGACGCCAGAAATGAATTAAAGCATGTATATCAGTCGCTGGTGCAAGTAGGAGGTAGTCCCGCCATTCGTCGTAGCTTATGTTTAAGCTGCCGTCTTGATCCATCCTAATGACAAATGCATAAAATTGTAAAGTAATTTATCTATTATATTATATTTTTTAGAGTCACGCTGTATTCCTTATATAGCAGGGCTGACTAAGGCAGAAGGAACTTTTTAAATCAGTCTTCATTTTTCGAGACATTGCGTACATTGCTGACATATTTGTCTTTCTATCAAAATGAGGTCATTCATTCGCCCGGGTGAAAATAAAATCGCTTTGCCATGTTCGCATCATTAGGCCTGTAATTTATTCATTTTATATATAATATCAATCACCACCAATGTGCCAAAAATATAATTGGTATTACTTTTGTTTCGTGTTATATAAAGATAACCTATACTTAGGGCCGGATCTATAAAGGGGGCAGTGTGCTAACAAGTGGGGCAGTCGCCCCGGGCCCCCACATAAGAGATGAAAATATATTTTTTGTCAGATTAGCAAGTTTCTTTTACCAAAGTGACAACACAACAACATGTAAACAATAATCTAGTATATTATGATTTATTTACAATAATATCTACATACTATATTTTCACTTAAAGTACTAGTGCAAATTAAATTGGCTTTATACTTTTAGTAAGATGGAAACCTGGTGTTATTGTATGATCTATTATGCAGGTATTACCTACTGAAGTAGATAAATGGATTAAAGGTTCAACTTCAATCCTACTTTAGCTCTAAGATAATTAAGAAGTACCAGCCAATAGTTGCTAATTTAATTAGATTCTAATCATTAGAAGCGAAGGCAAAATTTTGCACTTGTATTGCAACACACAGAGCTTCCTTTTTTTATATCGTCGGCGTAGCGTGCAAACCTGCTGATAACCTAATAAATAGTCAAGAGAGATATAACTATAATATTTTTTATAAATTTATGATTATACGTTTATTATAGGAAGGTTAGTATTATAGGACTTTGTATTTTTTTACACTTGTCAGAAGTACGAGCACACAACGACAATAACAGATTTAGCCAGTTTACAGTCTAAGCCGACTTTTTAAAAAACCAAATCCTTATCTAAAGAGGAATGATATCGTAGCACTTGTGTATTACATAAAAAAACTGTGCAATGCAATAGTGAGTGTCATTTTATTGTAATTTTAGACATATTACTTATAAGAAGCAATTGCTGGTTAATAGATCAATTCAATGTAATTTGGTACACCGTTGTATAAGTTTCACCGATTACCATAGTATAAAGGAACCTTGTGAATTAATGGCAGCGATTGTGACTCATGTTACATTTATCAATATGGAAAAATGATTCCAAGCAAATAAAGAAGCTCATAGAAGCAAATAAAGTAATCCCCATTCAGATTTTCATATTGAAAATATAAATACCGTCCGCCGATTCTCTAGGCATTTCATATTGAGTGGCGGTAGAACGCTACGCTTTGGCTTGTTACTAGAGCGAGGAAATAAAAATATATAATAATTCGTTCCCCCGAGTGGCAACCAAACCCCCAACCGTCGCGTTTACAGTCACATGCTCGTGCTACTGCACCACGACGGACTTGTCGTATTTGCTTTTAAATACTTCATATATTTAAAGTTTTTTATTAAAATCTACATAAGCCAATCAATTTAAAAATAATATCATGTGCTATACTAGACTGTGACATTGAAAATATATTTGTATGAAATGTAGGTATATTATGTAATTTGATAATGTACAAAATATGACCATGAATAATTAAAGTTTTAACAAATAAGTAGAATATTGTTATAAAAAAAATAACCTCATTTTCTTATTATCGCAGCAAATAACTTGAATGTTTAAAAATATTTTTGACCAACCAACCAGCCTATTAAAATTTCGTTTCACTATGTTTATAAGACAATAAATTCAATTCCTTATAATAAACCTTTTTTTATGAATGGTATTTATTATTTTTTTAAATTTGTTCATAGTGGTAAAACTCAACATCGCATTTTATCTTACTAAATATTATCATTGTCTAAAATAAGGTTTTAAAAGAAATATTTCAATATTTTTAATAAAAATTTAGGCTGTACATAAAATATTCTAAAATAAAAAAATATATATAATGATCAATGAGATGAAAAGAAAAAAGGATATTTAAATAATACATTATATTCGCATATAGTTACAATTGTGCAATAAATATATCGCTGTGCTACATGAAAAATGTTAAACATATAAATTAATAAATTAACTTAAAAGAATTATATAAAAAAAATAAAGGAAATATAAAAAAAAATATTAGTCAACATCGGTTTAAATACCTTTTCAATAAATTTGTAGCTTCGTTTCTACCAATAGCAATTCCTAAGTCGGCAAAGGCTGAAATAAGTTCTTCCAAATCAACTTTTCCTGAAAATAAAAATATAAAAATTTTAGCTTTATAGCTTGGGGGCTTTCTCCATGTGCTGTCCAATTTTTGACACATTTGCATATTGAGAGGCGGAACTCAATTCCTTGCTTAATCTTGGACCAGAGCAATTAAATTAAAATAATTCATTCCCCAAGTCACACTCCCAGACACATCCATTGCGTTAACAGTCAGCCATTGTGCCATAACAGCCTCAATTATGATAGAAATTTATTATGAAATTTTAAATAGGAAAATCAAGTCAATAATACATAATTTGTGGCGTAAGTAACTTTGAAATTGCACAAAATGTAAGGAAGATAAAAAAATATTTATTTTCAAGTTAACTTTACTCACCGTCTTTATTTTTATCAAGATGGGAAAACTGCAACCTAAGATTTTTTTCATGTTCTCGGACATAGTGAATGAACTCTGACAGTGTAACATCTCCAGCATTCTTTCCACTTTTTGCTAGAAATTTCTGAAATATTAAATATAATATTCTATATTTTTATTAAAAAAATGAAAAATAATTACTAAGGGCATTTATTAGTGTGATAAGATCCAAAGCAAAGATTTTGAAAATGTCTTATCTGTTTGTCTGTGCATTTGTTTACACCAATATAAGAAATGGCTTAACCAATTTAAATACATTTTTCAAATTTGATTGTATGATTATAACAAATAGAGACATTTCAAGATTTACAACTCTCCAAAGTAAGTTGGTATATAAAACCCATCATATTAAGAAAAAAAATCTGTTGCACGCTGTATCCCGCACACAGCAGGGCAGGTAGAGGGGTCTTAGTGTTAAGACACTGTTCTCCTGTTCCAGAGCGAAGAAATGGAAATATAAAAATAAATAAATATTTCACTTCCTCGAGTGGGAAATATATAAGGTATAAATTATTATTAATTTATTTTTTTTATATATAAGATATAAATAAAATTTTTATAAAGTTGAAAATATATTTATTGAACTAATTGCTATTAATTAAATTATTTTAGTACAAATATTTTTACCCATAAACTAAACTAAACTAGTGGTAAGAGTATATTTAGTATAGTTTTCTAAAAGATCTTGTATTGCAATCCTAGGCAGAGCTCTTAGCTAATCCCACCCACCCTACTACCACCCATATTTAATGTATGTGTGGGTGTGTCCGCATGGTGATACATTAAATACTACTTTCTTCTTAAAGAAGCAACTTATAAAATATCATTATTAGTATTCATTATCCTTTGGTATTAAGGATTGATATATTTCTTAGTATGACTTTTCATATTACATTTGAGTACATAATTATTGATACATATTTCTAGCCATTAAATATATAATATACAATACATATACTAATAATTAAAATAAATATACTAATAATTAATACATTTTAATTATTAATATATTTAGGATATAAATGATCTGTAATAAGCACATCTTAAATATTTATATTTTATAGCAACTATGAATGAAATCAATATTTTTTTCAAGTTTTTAACAAACATAATTTAAATATAATTCTTGGCCAGTATTATTTTTAATGTCATATGGATCAAAAAAAATTAAAACAAATACCTTATAAAAATCTAATAATTAAGTTGTCACATTAATAATAAATAGATCACGTGATTGCAATAAAAGAAAGTTAAATGAAATTAAAGCACCGTTAGAGTGTTGGAAATATTTTAAATTCTAACCTCTGCATAGCTGCGATTGATGTGCGGGGCCAACTCCTTGAGAGCAACGGATAGATCGTGAATGTCAATCTTGCCATTTCCATCCGTGTCTAACTTAGAAAACAATTTTTCTAATCTTTCTTCGTCTTCTTTTGGCAATTCCTCTATTTCCAACGGCGGATGACACTGCACCATGGTGTCTATTGTCAGCGTAAGTACTACTTATTGTCGAACAAGTTATAAAATCTTCGTGAAGCCTTATGTTAACATACATTACTCCAGCCTAAATTAAATGTACGACCAAATTCATTTTTGCGGATTCCGACTAAACTTTCATTCAAAAGAAATTTTGACAGGTACCTTCTGGCTTCCTACTTGCGCACTAATCAAGGAACATTATATCATATACTTATACTAGAAGCGTAACTCCTATACAAAAAAATTGACCATAGCTTTACGCCACAGAACCACAGAACACATTTACTCATTGCTTTATGCCCTTATACTACTAGCGCCCTCGTGAATGAGCACCAGAAAACTTTGAGAAAAAAAAGAGCGGGAATATTCAAATTGAGGTACAATTAATAGTACGCAAAATTGGGATATTTTTAATTGCAATTCACAATTAAATATTAACAAATAAGCATTTGTATTGAAAAATCACAATTACGATTTTTTTATAATTGTTCAAAAATAAACAATTGTGATTTCCATACAAACAAAATATGTTATTGTTAATATTTAATTGTCAATTGCAATTATAATTTATCAAAAGTGTAAAAGGGTAATAAAATAATGATAGGTATATTAAAAGAAATATGAATATATAAAAATATTTTATTTTATATCATATATTTTTTATACACATTAATCATAACGGGCTGTTGCTCACTTCTAATGATTTATTATTCACTGAACTGGGGTTTCCTCTCGAGGGGGAGTATCATCAGTTTCTGCCTGCAAATTTACATATATATTTTAATTGTAAATAGCACCGATAAGCCTAAAATCTAATGAATCACTTAATTTAATACAAGCTTGTTTCATGGAATCGATTTTTTTAAAAAAAAACTTATAATTTATATTAATGGTGAGGAAAGCGTGGCACGTGGTTGTGTCTCGTGGTTGTGTCTCGGGAAAATGAGTTATGCCACTCAGCCAAATTCATCAGAAAGTGGGGAACAGAGTGTCGTAACACTAGTTTTCACTAGGAGAAAATATTAGGTTTCTGAGGCTTTATTAGCTTATTGTTAAAATATAGACATGTAGCACCATTCATCATAATAATATAATAATAAAAAGACTATACGAAAATTGTGTTTTTCTATTAGAAATGCAATCTCGTAGCTATAACGTCGATATACGAAAAATGGTGGTCGAAAGACGGTCTTCTTATCAATGTGTGGTAAAATAATTTGAATATTATATTTTTAAATTAAAATAATATATTTTTAGTATGTGTTTATAATTAGTAATTAAAACAATTAGAAAATACGCTCATATTTTTTTAAGTTATTTCTTTTATTTAATTATTGAATAGTTTGATAATATTCAATAAAACCTCCTGTACAAGTACAAGTCCATCTAAGTAAACCCACACAGCGATATATTACGGCACTGCGGCCTGCGCTAATTTTTCTGGTAAAGCAGCGGCATCTATCTTTCAATTGTAAATACAGGAATTTTTGTCTATTGATGTTTTAAAGGTTCTCAACTCCTTTAACACACTAAAAATGTTTATAAGAAATATATTAATAACTAAAAATGTAAGAAAAGCATAAAGAGTATTTAATGTTTATTTAAAAAAATATTTGACATCATTAAAAAACCACAATACTTATTTATTTTTTAGTAGATATTAATTAATAAACCACAAACCATACAATAAACACAGATTGCATATATTCTGCAAGTGCATATCCTGCTTGTCTATTCGACTCAAATTTAACAAACAGTACTTCAAGTTAGCGATAGATGGCGTTGCTTGTGAAAAAGGCAATTAAAATTATAGTACTTGATAAATTATTATATCAATCAGCGTTGACGGATTTTATTTCGGTAAAAAGCGGGATTTTTGAATATTTAAAGTAATAAAGCGAGATGCTTTCGCCAAAAGGGGGATAAAAAAATATCGATATCTATCACCATTGGAAGCTTTCTAAGATTAATAATATATAAGATTGTTTACTCACAATTCAAAAGAATTTGCATAGATCTATTTGAATAAATAATATTATGATATGAATACAATATGTTTAGCTTTGTGGTGTATTCCGCACAGTTATTTTAATAGCAGGCTTGATTTTACTAATTAAATAGAGACTGTCGTGGTGTAAGGTACCATGAATGAAATTGGACATTACTTTTGAACAGATCTGTTCGTATAAATATTGTTTTCTTAATTTTTCGGGGCAAAGATTTTGTAAGTAAAATTTCTGAAGGCACCAGGCTATTCTGGGGTGGGCACGGACCACCCGGTCACCCCTCTTCCTACGCCCATGGACGTCGGTCCTTAAGCGCGTCGGCTGTTTTGCTTGGCCTAAGCCAGCTTAGCTTATACTGCTTTTTGACAATCGACCTAAATTTTTCATTTCTTTTTACCCTGTAGTATTCTTTTGCAATTATCAAATAAAATTTTACTATATTAAATAAGTTGATTAATAATTCCAATAACTGCATAAATATTTATAACATTTACTTAAAAGGAGAACCGAGCCTACGTTCTCGTATGAAATTAAAATACACACTGAAATTACTATTATTATTATAATATAGATGTACGCAATGTATCTGGCACAAATATCTATCAATGTATCTGTCACCCTATTATATGTCATTAAAATCACTTAATAATCGGACCATCTTTTGAAAGTAGGTCTTTCATACTTTATAATTATCCCTATCCCTCTTTTTTCATTGTATTGTATAGTGAATGAGAAGGACGCAAAATACAAATTCGTCAAAATTCGAGGTAACTTTCATGGAGCTTCAACCAATAAATCCGTAGGGATGGCATTGCTATTATGTCAAAATGACAATACACAAATTGACTGACGTGACCGAAAGACTAAACTTTAAAAGTTAATGCGGGTAGACGCTAGTAGTTCGTTCTCATCGCAAAGTCAATCCTATCTGTATAAAAATAGGACAAAAACTCGAAAAATTATATATAGTTATCCGATTATAGGAACATAGACTCAACTACGTTGAATTAACGTTTAATATCATAATAGCATTTATAAAGAATTGAAATCAAAACAGGCCTAAGTAAAAAAAATGAATGGGGGTGAACAAAAGCTCATAAAAGTTGGAGATTAATCGAGGATTTAAGCACAATATAAACGAAGCGCACACATGTCACGGCTCACGGTATACGTATTGACGTACGTTATGGGCTTGTTTGCCGATGACAACAGAACAGAGGGTTCAATCATTATTATAAGTAAGTATAACGTTTTTAATATTTTACACAACTCTAAAACAATTTACAATTTTTTATTTTCTATTAAATTAAAAATATACATTATTATTATTTAGTAGGAATTTTTACTATTCAAATTTAAGTTTTTTGTTCACGAAACATTTCAATTTGAATTTACTTATTTCTAAAAAAAAATAAGTACATCAGTTTGTTTTTGTTAACCATTTTTTGATATATAGAGTAACTGGAAGATCTTTATTTCTTACTCCATGTATATGTAACAGAACACAAAAGATACAAATTTGGAAAAAATACGAAATAAAACCAAGGAACGTAAGGAAAGCGCATCGAGTGGTCGACTCTTAATTATGAAACATGCCGTCGACAAGGGGGTAGGAGTAAATAGCGGTTTTATATAAATATACTAAATACGAATACATACTATAACATATATAAACTCTATTAAATGTATGTATGATTTTACGTATAAATGATCTCTTATATAATAAAACAGTAAAAATATTTTTATTTCTGTACATTTAGTATTTTTGACTGAAATGGATAGAGGGGCTTAAAAAGAATAACAGAAAGCCAAAATTGTTTTTTTTTTCATTTATCTTATCTGTCTGTCTGTCTGTATGTATATATGGTCACGCGAATCTCTTAAAATATTGAACCGATTTACGTAAAACTTGACGACTCAACTCTCGACATCAAGACATTTGACTGTCAATTCTGTTTATTAAATAAATAATCATGTAGTTCAAGCGGGCGAAGCTGCGACGGACCCGCTAGTAAATAAATAAATTACAATATTGAAATATATAAATTACACATTTTAAAAATAATTACATATTTAATAAAATAAACTATAAATGTAAATTCCCAACACATGTATCAATTTGTGTAACGATAACCAGTCACTGACTATAGAAGACAAATGAAGCTTTAAAAAACAAACTACTAAAATTGAATAAAACAAAATTATTATGTATAGGCAGTTTTAAATCTTTATTTAAAAGCTTAAACAAAAATTTTAATAAATTTTATTACAATTCTTTTATTGTAAGTACGAAAAAAATTAATGAAATAATAATTGGTGATAATTTTTTCATTAACATTTATCAAAGGAAATTTATAAAAGCTACATTTTTTTACATATAAAAGTAACAAAAACTACAAATTGTAAAAAAACCATGTTTAAACGATTAATAAATAGGCACAAGCAAAAAACATTAGTAAATTCATATATTTATACATTGGACCTTTGCCCAATGAAAAGTTGAAAAGATTTAATATTTTCTTACACGGCAAGTTGAGATAACCATTATTAGGTATATAGGGTAATGGCACCAGTAACTAACCGAAAACCACTAATGATCGTCTTTTTTTTCCGCCTACACAACATTTTTTCCGCCATTTTGTTTAAAGATGGCGAATTGTAAATTTGAAGTTGAAATGTACATAGAGCGAGTGTTTTAATGAAAATATCTAATTTTGTTAAGTAATTGTTAAATGGTTAGGCTTTATTTCATAAATATATAAACTATATTTATATACTTATATTTTAATTAATTTTGTTGTGTAGCTATTCAAAGTAAGCTTATTTTTGTCCAAATAATAAATATCAGTTACTTGTTTGTGTAGACTGCTTTTCTCCATTTATCTACGGATAACAATTAGTTTAAAGAAAAAACTACCCTCTCATATAATTCTCCAGGACCAAGAAACTACAAAAAGCTAACAGAAAATTCTCGAATTATTTTTTGTGACATAATAAATTCTAACAAAACACTGATTAAATAATATATATTATATTTTTTCAACTAAAAAGGGGGCACAACTTGGTATTACAAACGTTAGTTCAAGTGAGGTATCAGATGAAAGGGCTCTGGATAAGCTAAACTTGAATTTCAGAAAGAACTCAATTTTTTATACCGAACCCTTGGTGGGCGAGTACGACTCGCGCTTGTTCGTACAAATGCTATGCAATTTTAACATATTTTAGGTCGCTAAAAATATGTTTCTATAAATAATATCAACTTCAAATTTTATTAAATTCTCACATAATTATGATTTCAATCTTTATGATTTTTTTATGTGTGATTATTTTCATAAAATGTCTATTACTGGTGTCATTACCGAATAGTGCAGATATCTATTAGAATGAATTATACTAAGGATTAAAAATAAGACATAACTAATTTATTGCTTATTAACATTTTTCTAAATTTTATTATACCTATTATAAGAGATCGAAATTATATATACATTATATTATATTTAGTTGTTATATAATATGTAGGTATATATCAAGTATATCTATATTTAATAATAATTACACGTTAGAAACACAAGATTAAAAATGAAGCATGTAAATTTTTTATACAAATAAATATTAAATTAGCTTCACGCTGTATCCCACAGGCAGCAGAGGATAAGCAGAGGGAACCTAGCCACCTCTTACCGCCAATTTTTTGAGGCATTATGTGTTGAGTGTTGGAACTCAACGCCTTAGTCCCAATATAAAAAATAATAATTCATTCTCCGGAGTGGGGATTGAGCCCACAATCGTCGCGTTAGAGTACACCCTTGAGTCCCTGCACCACGACGACATATTATCAAATATATTTAAATATTATTAAAATCTCGACTCAAATATATTTAAATATTATTAAATACTGCGTAATTTTCGAAACTAAAAATTCTACGATACAATAAATTAGGGAATTAAAATCTTATTATAAAAATAGCACCTATGCTTAAATTAGTTAATTACACTTTATATATCGATTACTTATTAACTAAACGTATGTACCTACGTAGTAAACGCCCTGCCAATTTTGACTAGATCTACATAAAAACATAAGAAACGAACTAGATTTGCTGTTATATTTATCACATTACCTTTATTATCACATTAGGTATGCAATAAAACACAAGATAAGACTTTCCGTCTTATACGTCTGATAAGACTTGAATTAAATTCTAAGAAATTTCTTTGCCGCTTCTGTACATATCGCTGATAATTCTCTCAATAGGAATATCGCCAATAGTAGCACGAAAAAATAATTCCACAATTGTAGCTCCAGAAATTCTTCTCACAATAGACAAAACTTGAAGCAGCTGGCTTGAACGAGTGACGTCGAGAGGATACATGCGCGATGTATACTGTGTACAAAATATTAAATGAAAGATTGTAAAATATGTATAACTTAAAGATTGTTAAATAAAAAAGTAATGAATTTTAAGCCCATAATTACGCAGAAAACAACAAACTAATTCAATATTTTATACCTCATTAAGCACTACTTGTGAGTGATCCTGTAAGGCAGCAACTGCAGGAAGATCTTGAAGTTTTTTCATTTCCACATTTGCTTGGCATGGACTTCCTATATTTGATTTATCCGTAAAGGTTTTAAAAAGAACTATTGCTCGAAGGCAGGCATATTCATTGTTATCTGGACGAAATTTCAAAAACTCAGCTAAAGCTGTTTGAAAATGGTCGATTTCTTTAGAATCTACATTTACTTTTTTTGTATCTAATAAAACTTTTAAGTCTAGGGGGTATAAAAATTGTGCTGACCCAATTATAAAAAGATCTCGCCAAGATTCTTCAAGTAATAATAGTCTGTCTGAAAGCGATAATGATGCAAAAGCAGGGACGTTTTTTGCCCACTTTACATTCATAAATAATAATCTAGCAGCAGCTTCGCACATTGCTTCTGGATCAGTCGGCCTAAGAAGAGGAGATGTAATAGTGGGAGAACATGGTACTTTTAGGTGACAAGATGACAATGGGGAAGTCAATAAACTAAATCTGTTATAAGAATGGTACGCGTGAAATAGTGGTACCGGAGGTGGAGGGGGGAGCAAATTATGCTTAGGAATAGCTAAATCTAAAGCTGGTGGTGGTAAGGAAATTTCGGTTGACGGCATCGCAGGATCTTTCATAAACAACGCCATTTGTCGCCGTATTGTTGAATTTCTAGGGCCTCTTTCATGTTGCACCGCTAAAAAAATATATTTTATATTTATTATATAGTAATAATATACAGTTATATACCATTACAAGTGTTGATTCCACTAACCGTCCTTGTTCATGCCAGCATCGAGGCATTTAGTTAAACGACAAGCACGGCATTGATTTCTATGAGCTTTATCAACTAGACAAGCGCCAGGATTCCTTGCCTTACAAGCATAACGGCGGTCGCGCCGCACTGACCGCTTGAAGAAACCTGCACAGCCGTCACAGGCGAATACCCCATAATGCTTCCCTGAAGAGTGATCCCGACACACCGCACACGGGACATCGTACAAAATACGACCTGTTAAAAAATATTACGAAATAAAAACCTTATACTACCTAGGCGACTCTACGCATGGAAGATAGTCTCAATTGTACCTCTATGACATCACGTAAACAATTTATATATATTTTTTTGAAATAGTTTAAAATAAGAATATTTTTTACCACAAGATTAATTTAATTTTTATATCTTTACTATAAAAAGAGTTACTAGTGCTAAATTTAGTAAGTAAAAGTATAAAGACTGGTAGTTTTGCTAAGGGAGTATATTTCGTTGACAGAAATTAATGGACACAAAAGTGTTGACATATGAGGACGTAACATTCTACAGTTATTGAAATAGGGTCGGGTTTAAGACTCCGCCCTATGTAGGGCGAGCCCCAACAAGTCATTCATCATTTGCGTTATGTTTGTGATGTTTTTATTTTATTTTATTAGACTTAGACGCTTATTGCAAATATCTGCTTATATGATAATTTAAAGTTTTGCGAAGCAGGTTACGATCGTTATTTATTAAGTATTTGTTTTAGGTTTAAAAATAAAAGCATGTCTATTATCGTCTACTTGAAATATTAAACTTAAGATATTTTTAAATATTTCAATATTACTACGTTCATGTACGAACTACAAAAACTACATACATGAAAATCAAGAATAAGAAATAAACTAAAATAATATGATAAAAAGAAATAGAACCAAAACAAATAAATTGAAATATAACTTAATTTAATCAGTCGCGCTGAAAATAATAAAGTTACATAATTATATGTAAACAGATTCGGTTTCTATAAAATTACACAAACTTCAGTAAACAAAAGTCGAGACCACCACAAAAAGAATCTCCGATAACTAGTTATAGTCATATTTAATTCATTTCCATTACAACTCATCCATAGTACATTTTAATCTGCTTTGTTCATCTATCCTCAATGCGATCCCACGGCACAACAGACCGTTTAGTGCGAGCAGATAATATGGCTATATTAATACACCTCCAAACACGGCTATAGTCGAAAAGGCACAAAGGCACTTCTATACAATAAGGCATTCCGAATAAAACGGTGCACATGAATACGTACACTTGCGAGGCAGGAAACGCGGTGTCGAATATAAGATGGTGAAAAAAAGATTCACAAAACTCTTCACTATAGACAATGGAGAGGACAAAAGCCAAGAAGTGGAGAAGTGGGGCCTGGGAACAATTTGTAGCTCAATAAAAAGATTATTAACGATACTACAATATCCATAGCGACACACACACACATCACGGAAATAATTTAGCCTATTTTATAATTGCTAAATAATTTACAATTCAAGTTTTAGTTTCATTTGTTTGTTTGCATAAGGCAGTGGGAACCTAGTGCTGAGACAGTCAATTCCCATTTGTCCGCCGAATTCGGCAGGCATTGTGTTTGGAGATAATTTGGAGCTTAATATTAAATATTTCGTTTCCTCAAGTGGAAATGGAAGTCACACAACCTGCCTCGTTTCCAGTCACACGTACCTGCCCAACTAATGTAACATTTTGCTATCACTAATGATGTTAAACACTTATCTCGTGTATTGTTTAAGGATGACTATCACCCCGTGTGAGCGGTCACCTGTACTGCGGCATCGCGTGACCCACCTCGCCCCCGCGCAGTGGGTGCAGGGTTAGTTGGGACTGGCTATTAATTAGTAGTGATAGGAAGCGGGATGCGCTTCCAAAGTTATTAGTGCAATATACCATTTTTTTGTGTGTTTCCCATGTGAATATCATTCGTAATTTATTGGTTTTAGTTTTTTTTTTTTTAATAATTTTTAGGTCTTGAAACAGTATGATATATCAAATAATATAAGTTATTGTAATAATTTATTGTTTTCAAATCTATTTATAGATTAATTAATTAATAATTGTTAATTTATTTATTTATAAATAAATATATTTATTAATTTGTTTATAAATGTAAGTATGCAAATAGAGATAAGTATGTAAATTTAGGCCGTCGTGGCGCAGTAGCACGCGGGTGTGACTGTAACGCGACGGTCGTGGGTTCGATCCCCACTCGAGGAAGTGAAATATTTATTTATTTGTGCGGGATACGGCGTGATTATGCGCGGCATACAGCGTGATTGATATAATTTTATTATTTAAATAGAGATATTAATAACACAACAATGTTAAATTTTCAATAGACAACTAAGAGATTTCAATAAAACTATAACTTGTTTATTTTAAACAAACACATGTTCAATTGAGAAATGACAGGCACGAAATACGAAAATTAGACCGCTGACGGAGCGTGGATCGCTTTGGGAAAGTAGCTAGTATCGTTATCAGACTAATTTGCAGAGGGTCCGGGGTGAGAGTAGAGGCAGATGCGCCCGCGCTCGTGGGAATACCAAATTAGCTGTGACATGTCATCTCGTTAAAATACACATTACTAACATTTGCTAAATTTGACAGACGAATTACTATGTTTTACCTGTAGGTAAGTACTTACTGGAAGAAGCCGGCAGCGATTGCAGTTCCATTTTTTAGTCTTTAAATTATCATTATCTGTAACAAAATTAAATATTAATATTGGTTTTTTATATAAATACTTATAATATATAAATTGTATAGCATCGCTGTAATTAGTCTTCATAATGACGTTCATGCAAAATATATTTATAAATCTTTATTAATATAGTATACTGGTTTGTATATTAATTTATAAAATAAAATAATATTAATATCTTTAAGAAATATTTTTCACACGCTTTGTTCCATGCGAAATAAAATTTGAAGTACCGCGCCATCCCTTGCGGTTTGTAAGAGCACTCAAAAATCATATACAAAGTATAAAGAAAAAGAAAAGAAAACGGAATAATCGCAACAAATGTACGAAAATAATGAACTATTGTTCTTGCGAGCATACTGACATCTTTTTGGCATAAAGCTGAGTGCTACTTGTAATTTTGTTCATGATTATTATATTGTTCTAGTGGCTCCTTGTTAAACTAAACGGCTTTTACCCCGACCACTATAGAGTGGTTAACACTTAATTCTTTAAAGCACTTGCAGTTTTACCAACGCGGTATATTATACATATTTGTGGGAAATATATTTAATATTAACACATAATTTCTCTAAATAGTTGCAAAAGAACGAAAAATGTGTTTATATAATATATTTTATAACATATATATATATATACCTAATTGTAATTAAGCAAGAAAGGAATGTTGACGTGAACCAGGAACTAAATTTTGTTTAGACTTCCAATAACTATTAATTTAAAAATCTCATATTTATTCACGATTACATTTCTTCCATAATAGTTGCTTGTCTTTCAATATTTGCGTCAGTAGAGTAGAGTACATTTCGCAATGTGCAGTAGCTGTCGATTTCGCACTGTATTGTTTATTTGTCGGCTACTATGAAGTAAAAGTTGTTTTTTCTGTAATTACAGTTTCGCAAAACAGGTAATTATGTTGGGATTATCCCGATAAGTAGAAAGGCACAATGGTACGGATGAGCTGCGCCGGGTCGGACGGGCCCGGTGTGCATCGGAGGGCTATTAACAAAAGCATCCTCAACAGTTACATCGAAAAGTCGGTAGCTTCTTGCTTTTAAAATTCTAATGCAAAAAAATTCTTTTCATAATATTATGTTCCCTAAATAGGATTTTTTTGTCCTTTACAAAAATAGATTTTAATATCACCCCAAGAACCAAATTTAGTTTATTTTTATTAAGTTTAATTTCCTTTCAACGCTGTCATTATTATATTTTTTGCTTGGAATACAACTCTATTTTAAATAAAAGTAATGATACCTAACCATCAACTCAGCCCCCATTGGCGGACTGACCAATATTACTAATTATAATACTGTTTATTATTAATACTGCTAATTAATAAGACTGTTTTTTTCTTATATATGCAATGCTCTTAAAATAAGTTACATATATTCATTTAAAGTATTAATTTTCTATTGGTAATGTAACGAATGAACTTGCATATGATAAGTACAAAATTATCACTGTATTCGCCGATTTCGGATTAAAACATTGGATTCGGATTATATACATATAAATAAAATTTTAGTATCTTTCTGAGTTTTCAAAGTAACTGTGTTTTTTTAGTGCATACCTACCCACCTACCAACCCTTTAATTTTTGTCTGTCTGTCTTTCTGTTGGTTTGGGCTAATCTCCGGTACAGCTAAATCGAATTTTATGGGACTAATACAGGTTATGGATAAAATATAGAATCCTTTCTTTTCCCCCGATTTTCGGCGGGTTTGGGATTTACCCGTGAAACACCACGATAAAGGCGCGAAGCGAGGTGGGTTGTTTGATGTTTATTATAAATTTATAGTTAGACATCTTTGAATCTTTAAATATTTCGTAAAATTAATTTAGATAATAACATAAAAATAAAAAATATATTATTATTTTAAATTAATACAAAACAAAAATTAATACACTTGTTAAATACTATACTTGTAAAAAAATCAATATAACAACTTTTAAATCCATTTTTGTATTTTGACTGTTTTCAAACATGGTGCCTAAATATTCTACAATTATTAACAGTATGAAAAAAATATCTCCCATATGAAGTTTACTTTTTAACATAATATAGTGCACTCACAAGGAAAAATCACTGAAATTACCTATCACCAGCCGTGTCCGGAAAACATTAATGGTGAAACTTTAACGAGTTGACAAGTGAGTGAAAATTAATTTAGAATAGGTATTAACGCTTTCGACGGTTATCGTTTTCAATTGTAATTTAATTTAACGCCAGCAATCATGGGAAAAATTGTTTTTAGATACATCTTATAGTATTTAAGTGTAAATTATAAATGAATGAATGTACCTATATGTTTTTATAATATCTATATATTAAACGCTTAGTTAAATAAAATGTTGTCAACACTTTTACTATATGAGCTTTTCATAAAAAAATCAATTAGGATAGAAATAAATTAGAAATTTTATAACGAAGATTTATTAAAAAAAAAATAAGCGATATTTATTTGTATTTCTTTTATATTAATAAAATAAATGTATATAATAGATATTTATCAAATTAATATGCGTACTTTTTACATTTTCTCAAATCTGTAGTGAAAAAAATATATATATATTTGATCGTATTTTTTGTTACTTTATTATGATTTTTACCTTACTTATCAACATATGGAATAAGCAGTTTTAAATTAAGTTTAACGCAGCAAAATTTCCACTTGTCAGGTTAATAAAAACGATGAATCTGATATTGAAAATTATTTTAGGTAGTAGATAATTATTTTAATTAATAAATTATTATATAAAATATAATTCTAATGGACAATGTCACCTCAAAAACATTACTTTCATTATCCTTTCATCCTTATCCTTTCTCTTAATCGCTTACAGTAAAAAAATGCAATATTTCGCTAGCCCATTAGTTTTACTGTTACGCAATAATTGTCTATAAGTGTACACGCGGTCTACGATTAATTAGAAGAAAACATGTAGACAAGTAGGATGCTCTACCATAATTTATGAAAATATTATTTGAGTTTTAAATCATGATATTATTAATATGAGAATAAAGATGTCTTGTGAATATAGAGTGGCAATCGCATCTAACTTAACAGAAATCAACACACGCAAAGACGTCAAATGTCACATAGTAATTTTCAACATGAATATGAAATAATCTAAGTAGAGCAACTTGCCCGTCAGATGATGTCAATGTTCTTAAACAAATAGCGGACTATCTATAATTGGCAGATCAGATCTTTCTCGTCCTCCTTATAGCACTTCCCAAAGAACCTGCTACCAACCTTTAGTTTTTCTCCGTCTTTTTGGTGTCCGTTACCCAGTCACTCAGAAAGAAACGAAAAATTTATCCTTTCATTATAATTAAATATGTATTGGTTCAGGGAAAAGCTTCAAAACAATTTTCATTTGAATATAATATTTGCCAGAAAAAGCCGAAGTGACATTATAGTATTTTGCTTGCACATGCATGTGTAGCCATTAAGTAACATACATAAAAATTATAACTTTACTTTTAAATAAATCTCTTATCAAATATTAAACTGTGAAATTAGTTACTCTTTAAAAGTCTGTAATAAAACATATTAAAACATTATCAAAATTCAATTTGTTTTTAATTTTCTATACTTTATAGAAACATAACAAGTAAATACGTACTTGAATGACAATTACCTTTTTTCTGTTGAACAAATAAAATACTCTTACAACAATATGTCAACTTAATTTCTTCAAATTAATTTCACAAAGTTGTATTCTTACAAATGTAATTATATATATATTAAAATTAAATTAAATTAGCTTCAAGCTATTATTATATATGCGTGCGGCATGCACGCAGCAATTCCCCACTTTCCGACGAAATTTGGAGGAAGGAGGAATTGGATTTGGAGGAGGATATTTCAGAGCGAAGAAATCAATATATAGGTGAATTTAAATAAATATTTCATTTCCTCGAGTGAGGATCGTACCCAAAACCACAATATAATTTTAAAAAACACGAAATCACTCAAAAAAGATATATTCTATTTGTTATTCTTGCCTTCCTGGCAAGGTTCACATTTTATTTATGTACCATTTCTATCGGTTTCGGAAGTGTGTAAATTTTCAATCAAGAAGTGGATCAAAATTAGGTCTCAACATTTAGTTACATTAATAACTACCGGTGAAAATAAAACGAAACTAAAAAGCTGGCCATTATAGGTAATAACAAGAAACCAATGACAACTATTAGGTACAAACTTGTAGCGTTGTGGGAATATTTATTTAAAATATATATTTTTGTAAATAGCATTAAATTAATTAAGTTAAAGTGTTATTTCACATTTAGGAAATAAAAGTAATTTTTGAGAAAACGTATAAAAAATTGAACGTAACGTAGAATTAGAACCCGCGCCTCGTGGAAACCGTCCAAGAGGCCCTGCTTTTCTAAAAAAATCATATCCCTATGCAATTTTGTATTTTATCAATTTGATTATTAAATTAATAAAAATAATTAAATGTTATGCTTTATTACATTTTATTCTTAATAATTACATAAATATAATAATAATAATAATGGAATCTGAAAGTAAAAGTTTATTTATTTAATGACCTCAAAATATCTCTACCTATTAAAACCCGCATACTCTTAAGGATGAAGGATATATGAGTTGGTGTCTACGACCTACCGCAGAATGATTTTTCAAATATTATGTTAAATTCCATTAATATAATTAATTGTTTGTTTAACATAAATTAAGTATTACAAATTTATAATTGTGCGTACGTACGTAACTTTTATAATATGTACTTCCCGTTGACCAATTGGTACGTAAATCTTTGTGAATGAGCGTCACTCGAACTTGACCGATTTTTTTATATACTTAAGTGAAAATGGTCATTATGTATTTTTAATAACATGCAGTAGGCTTTGCCGTGTAAGCGAAGCGAATGATATATTTTCACAATTGAAAAATTCAATTACTTGTATTTTGTAAACTATAAGTACTAATTATAATATAGGTACTGTAAGGTTTCGAGAAATAAATTACTATTTCCCAATCGGCAGGATAACATACACAAATAATGTATCATAATATTTTATTTTATGATGTCTTAAATTAGATATAAGTATTATAATTTGAAATCAATATTAAAGACAAAATGATTTAAAATATATACAATTTAAAATTAGGAAAATATACATAATTAAAATAGAGAGGATTGCAATATCGCTCGGATTATATTTACCTATATCTCAAATGATACTTATCTTTAGGCAGTACGTGTTCATGTATTGTATTTCTGCACTTATCAATTTTGTAAGTGCTGTTTAATCAATTTTAAGTTAAACTTATAGTATGCTTTAATTAATTATAGATAATAATCAACGTAGGAACCGTTACACTATTATCTATTTTAATATAAGTTAATATTAATTATATTCCTTTAACATTCCTTGCAAAGATTAACTATCTTCAATGCCTGAATATCTGTAGATTTTACCGCCCAATTTTTACTTATAAAATAGCAATAAAATGAACGTCTTTTCAATTACAATGTTTTTATTTAAAAGGAATTACTTAATGTAAATACATGAAGATTTAAAAAAAAATTGCTAGTTATTTCTATATATTTTAAATTTCATAAAATAAATCAACTTCAGCAAACATATCTGAATTAAATTACACATCAAAATTCGCAAATTACATTGAAAGTTAAATTAAAAAAAAAATCTTTCGCATCTCTTGCAAAAATCACACATACGCTAAGCTAAAAATAAAATATACTATATTTGCATTACTTACCTAAAAAAACAGGAAATAAATTTAGAACAGCACTACACTACAGTTCACTAATATCGCTATAATTGTTGTTTATCTCAGTGACGTGGCCGATCGTGAAGTGACGCACGCGCAGCCTGCCGAAGGGATGAAGGGACGCGCGGGGTAGCTCCGCCCGCCCTGTTGTGTGGAATAATTATTATCATCTCGCCAATATATTAATTATGTCATAAATATTACTTGTATTAAAAAAAAATATAGATTTTCTTCCATTTGCGTTTTTTTTTAAACTAGTTGATGATATTAAATTTTGTTTAATTTAACCAGTTCTTATGTGTTTAATTATTATGGTTTAAAGCACGTTGCATTAATTTATCAATTATTTAGCTTATTATTTATTAGCACTACATTGACAAAACTTTCTAAGCTTATTATTTTATATCAAATTATTAATTGTTAAATGAATTTGTAATAATTTATTTATTATTATTATTGAATTTATTAAATAATATTTGATACCAATTTATTTTTATTTTTAGCAAAAGAAATTAATAGAAAATTTTACTAAGTATAAAACTGTTGCCGATTGTTGAAATTCTTCTATACTTATTTATTTGTAATAATAATAAATGAACAAAGGAGTGGCGGTGCCATCTTTAAATCTGTTGATAGCAATGACAATGTTTGCAGGACATTATACAATCGCTGCGGCCCCATTGGCGGACGCCTCCGCGCTCCCCACGGCGAAGGGAGGCGCTTTCATATTAATTTGGGGCCACTTTGCACAGATTACCCTTTGTATAACTGACTCTGGGGTTGCCTTTGTGACGGCTAGTCATTTTTTAATCGCAGCTCATTATATCCATTGTAGAATGGCAGAATGTTTTTAAGATTTAATTGATAAATATATCCTATAAAAAGCTGCCAGCAGTAGAGATGTAGCTTATAAAACCCCTGTGAATATTTTAACGTTGTTAAATAAGGTGTTTTGTTGGTATAAAACAAATGGAGTGCTTTTATTTTTCGATTTCAAATCCAGTTTTAAAGTTTTTTTTTTTTTTTGTTAGATATATATTTTTTTATTGTTTGTGATTTAATTTTTATTATATAAATTAATGGTTTTACGACACTGCCGAAATGGCAGTTTTTTCTGTTAAGTCCATTTTTCTCTTTACCCATCCATTTTAGTGAGATAAACACAGACTAACAGTCTTATTAACTACTTTCCTTTCACCACGCGTTAGGCTGATATTTTGTGAAGTAAAAAAACTGTACAAAAACTGTAAATTAAATATTTATTTTTTATTATCATTTCTCCGTTCTGTTGTCAAGGCAAAGCGCGGAGTTGAGTTCCGCCATTCAACACGCTATACGTCCAGAATTCGGCAATTAATGGGGAATGCTGTATCCATTCCCTTCCAGAAGCTGATTTACGCGTCTTTCGCATATGACACCTGCCCCATTTAGATTGCGATAACCTAACGGCGCTACAGTTAATTCAACTACGTGGTTGTCCTGCCAGAGATTTCATTAATAATTTTAATTATTATTATTAAACCATAAATTATAATGTTGTTGAAACTGTGTGTGAAACTTAAACAACACGCACAGGCAGTTGGTTTTTGTGGGTTATTGCTCTCGATTTTAGTAATAAGATAATTTAGGATATTTATATTTTACAATATTCGCAAAGTGGCGGCTGGGTGCGAAGAGCTGAAGATCGAGCTCAATGGGGTGCTATTGGAGAGGCCTATGTCTAGCAGTGGATGATGATGATGATGATATTCTACTTGTTTAGGTAGTTTAGGTTTAGGCTTAATTCATTTGATACGTGTAACTCAACACCAACAAACAGTTTGTGAGACCGAGACTCGCTCTACATATTTCGTAACATAAAGGAATATGAAATAAATTATGTATTTTTTTATATTTTAGGCCACGTTTCATTTATAAGCATTTTAAAATAAAACTAATAAACTAAATATAATGTTTTTTTTATTTATTTATTTATTCATTTTCTTTAGTTCCTAATACTTATAACATAGTGTGATCGAGTATAATATAGTAACATCGTTACATTACGATTAACATACATCAGTAGGAATATAAGAATAAGAAAGATTTAAAAAAGAAGTGAATTAAAAGAAGACGATATTTATCTTTACAATTCTCTATAATAGTCATAAGTAAGCAATTTACAATAATTATATTTTACTAAGTACTTGCAAACATATATAATAATAAACTCACATATTTCTCAAATGTAATCCTAAAAATATTTATAGTCTTAATATAATATATAATTTGATATATAACACAGATATTTATAAAAAAAAACAAATTCAGTACTGTAATTTTAATGTCTATTGTCTTTCTAACTTATTGTGATTTGCGGTTTTGTAAACAATCACGTGCCAATTTTTAGTTTTATTTGAATATACCAGCTCGCGGCTCGCGGCAGATCGCGGCTTCGCCCGCTTGAATGACATAATTATAAATTTTCTTTAATCTACATTGTTTTCGGTTTTTAATAATAATATTTTTTTTTTGCGAATCGAAATGAACTTCGTCAAAAAAGAAAAGGCCTCAGGTAACGTATATAATGTGTAACTAAATAAGGAATATTTTATTATTAATGAAATTGTACTGGCAACTTTGGAGTATTTCATGTGAATGTTTTTATATCATGTGAAGTATATAACTATATATATATTAATACTATATATCGAATAAGAACTTGGAATCCTGCTTGTCTTTGGTCAATAAAATAAAATTATCGTGAAATTTGGCGGTAACACTGTAAAAAAACCGGTCAAGAAGGGCCCACAGAGGATTCCGTGCCGATTTTAGAATTGTAGACAACGGTAAGTACGACTTATAATAATTGATAAACTTAAGTTTGTAGTATGCACTCATTTTATATGCAATGAACTACAAACGCTTTGAGGCTACATTCTGCATCCGCACTGCGAGAGATTGGAACTCATTGCCGGCATCTGTATTCCCTAAGACATACAATATGAGGGTCTTCAAAAACAGAGTGAATAGGTATCTGCTAGGCAAGCGTGCACCACCGTAGACCACATCAAAGCTCACCAGACTTGAAGCGGTCAAACGCAGGCCTATTCATTATAAAATAATTAAAAAAAATGAAGTTTATTGTGATTTTTTTCCCTAAAATCATTTTTTTTTATTATTTTATTTTATTGTAAGTTTTCACTTTGTGGTAAACTGAAGTGTCTCGTGAGTGAAGGTTCATGGGAATTACTACTCTATAGACTTTTATTTCATGCAAAATGCAGCAAAACAAAATATATTTTTATTCCATTGACTTAACTGGCTCAAAGACATCGTAGACCTGAACATTTTATATTAATTTCATCTTGATACCTTCATGCGATCTCCAGATTAATGGTCTTGACAGCCGTTTTTCTTTTGAGGTACGAAACCCTACAAACAGGTTTACCTACGACAAGCAATATTAATTATACAACATCATGGCAATACAGGAATGCATATTCACAAATATGTCTGCAGTTTCTCAAAATTATATTACAACACTCACTTATACATAAAATATAAATAATAAATAAATGAAATATAAGCAAGAAATTACTTAACATACATAAACACTAGTTACTTGTGACCAGAGAAATCATTAAAAACATTGTTTCTAAGATTTTTTTTAAATATCTTACATGTGTAATTTAAAATGACAAAAATAATATAAATACATCAAAAATAAAAACTAAATGCGAAATTTAAATCTATTTAGTCTTTGGGTAGAGCGCTGTCACTCTTGCCGCGGGAGTAGACGCGATAGGCTGTCTTAGAGCCAAGCATTCTGTCTAAAAGGCTGTGCTTAGCCCGTCTTCGATTAGATAAAACTTCCCGGCAAAGGTCGTGGAACACTTCCCCGACCTGGTTCACCTGCTCCGCTGCAGCAACCTCTGCGAAACTGCATTCAAAATCTTTTGCTAGTATTTCTCCTTCCTCTAGGCTCACCTGTAAATAAATAAAAGCTTTTTGTAAATTCATTTATTAATATATTTTATTGTAGTGACTGATGAAAATAATATATTTATTTATAATAGTATTTTAGAATCATTATATTAGTCATTGGCCCATTATCATTTACTGATAACAAAACATTTATTTTAAAATATCTATAAACAACCTTTTATCAGATTATAGTAGAGGATGATTTTTTAAATTTTTTATTTAAACACCACGGAAATATTATATAAGTTTAGTCCTTGCCGTTTTCTACTCTTATCTGTTTATTTGTTCTGCGCCTGATAATTCAATGACGAATACAGACTCGTATATTAAATCCATGAGGCTATCAATGATAGTGAGAGTGAGAGTGGGTGAGTCCCCTGCCATATCCTTTATGTATGAATTATGTTGATTATGTATTATTGCAATATTTTTTATTATTACGCCTTGATACGTGGACTATCCAACACAAAAATAATACCAGCAGTAATAGCCAGAAGTTCCTGAGATTAGCGCGTTTAAATAAACAAAATCTTCCACTCCATAATATTAACAGATAATAGATATATCGATAAATAGATAAATATGTATATATATAACTAGATATAGATATTTCATAATTATATTGGTAACAAATAAACAAGAGAGCCACAAAAAGAAAGCAAGTATTTTTTTTTTATTTAGTGTAAATCATACCTGGCGTAGATGTACCATGTCTGCTTTGTTACCGACTAGAGTTAATGGAACCTCTGGCTGCAAACTTTGCTTGGCACGTCTTACATAATTAAAAGAATTCCTATCGGTTATGGAGTACACCAGGAACAGGCCATCTGCCCACTGGGCAACATCGCTTGCTGGTAGCTCGTCCAAGCTCTGAAATCATAATGGTATGGTATAATAAATATAAAATATAAAGGCTTTTAAAAATATTTTTATATAAATCTTTCTATATAAACTTATTATTATTATCTTACTACTACCACCAGATTATGATATTATTATATGCCAAGAAATTAAATATAATTTAAAATAATATCTTAATTTCAATTATACTAATTATCAAGATATTAATTATGAAAGTTTCATTATTTTTTTATTTTAAATGAATGTTTACCTATAGTTATTAAGACAACTCCGTTTCCGTCCCACTTTCCGCCGGATTCTGAAAGCTTTGCTTGTTGTTTTACAAAACTCAACGCCTTTGCCTCGTCACCGAGCGAGGAATGAAAATATTAAATATTTCATTTCCTCGAGTGGGGATCGAACCCACAACCTGTCACGTCTACAGTTACACGGCTTGCCCTTGGCCCTTGCATCACGATTGGCCTTGAAATGTCTCAATGAGAACGGAGTGTTTTAACACTAGACTCCTTGATTCCCTCTGCTTACCCTGCTATATTATTAATTACCTTCGGGCATGTGTCCAGTATTTCAAAAAGAATCGGCTCTCCATCTAAGAGCGCCTCGTGTTTGTATTTACTTTCTGGAAAAAAAAAACGTATGTATATATAAAATATATTTTTAATACATTCATATATAGAAAATATTATTAAAATTGAATCTAACCCTGTTGATGATCGTATTCGCCGATGTACCGCTTTGTTAAAAATCTCACAGTCAGAGCTGTAAATAAAGAAACAAGAGATAATTAAAATAAATTCATTGGATTATAATTTTGAAAATATATTATATAATTTATTCTATAATTATTGTAACATTAGATAACACCGTGCTATGAGAGGGAAATCTATAAAAGTCAAAACAAAGTTGAATATAACAATAAAACCTTTAAAAGTAAGAATATCGCAAGAAATTACAACTAATAGTAAGATCAGTGTAAGTAAGTAAATAAATAAATGTCGACAGCAAATTATAACCGATGATAAAAACAGCTCCCCTACACTGAAATAACATTTATTTACGACTATAGCCAGTGAAAACTACTTGAACACTACGAGCAAACAGACGCTCTACCAAAACTGCGGAACTATTACATATACGTACGTAGAGGTATGTAATCTGGAAACTAAAAAGTAGAATTTTACTTTTCCACGTTTTAGACGTCCACGCTTAAATATTAATATTATTAATAGTTTACGATAATGTAAACTCCTGTTGAGATAAATGTAAATAAAAGCTAAATCTGTACGATAAACGTTTAAATTTTTTGAGCATTATGGACGGGAACACCGTCCGAAATAAAATTGATTTTTATATAACGTTATAATGTGAATGAGAGGAATAATATCAATATTTCGTTGCGCAACGGCACAAGGGTGTGACTGTAACGCGATGGTTTTGGGTTCGATCTCCACTCGAGGAAGTGAAATATATATTTTCATTTCTTCGCTCTGGTGTCGAGGCAAAAAGCGCGGCGTTGAGTTCTACCACTCATCACGCAATGCCACCGGAATTCGGCAGAAAGTGGGGAACGAAGTGTCTTAATACTTGGTTCCCTCTGCCTACCCTGCTGTGTGCGGGATACAGCGTGAAGCTGAAGCTGAAAATCCAACGAATCGATGAGCACTATCTGTGATGGAACGGAGATCAGAGATCGTCTGTGGAAATAACGTTAAAATCGTAAGATGCAATAATGTTAGAGCGGTAAGAGAGATAGGGGGAGACGTAAGTTGACCTTCGAAAACACAGTATCGAAGATACTGGAGGAAGGTCACGTAAAAAGCATAAGGACGCCCCGGAGGTCATGTTTGAAGAGGTCGATGACAGCGGACGAGGCGAAAGAGGTATGTAAAGACCGTAGCGTTTGGCGCTCCGTTCTTCCTGGCGGCTTCCTGACTCCCCAGCTAGGGACAAATCGTGAAGCTATGTATGTGCTTGTCCGAGTCGATATTGATTTTTATTTGTTCGTTCAGCCTACAATAAATATAGCTAAACGTAACGACTGTTTTCGAAATGACGAGGACATTAAAAAATATAAAGCTCGTTTCATGTTAGTGAAAAAATAAAGTTAATGTTATAATAGCTACACATCGTTGTACTTGGAATGTAATAGCTTAGTAAGTAGACAAAGCCCACGACAATCTATAACATTTTATTAGTGGCAAAATAATTGTTCCTGAAATATCCTCAAAAAAAAATAACAAACAAAAATCAAAATATTCCCAACATGACATGTAAGCAAAATGGTTATCGCTTTAAAGGTGTTGGTTTCCTATTCGACAAACAAATTATGATAATTATAAAAAAAGTGAGATATATGTGAATACTGAATTTGAAGCAAGCCGCAATGCTGTTACGAAATTTCTCGTCGCGTAGAACGATATAATAATCCTTACACTAAAAATAGTTGAGATTCACCACCTGCCCTTGTTCTTATTACATTTATTTAAATATTCTATTTAAAATTGATAACATCATCCGACGTCATGTATATTGGATGGGAATGTCTGTCTGTATATAAATCATTAGAGTCAAAATTTAATCGTTCTTGTAGTTCATTCTCAAAATGCTAGCTAGTAATTTGTTTTAATTGAAAGTGTATTAATTGTTAAATATACAAATACAGTATATGTTTTATTTGCTAATTGTAAACAGACTATATGTTTTTAGCACTAAATATATTTTTAAATATTTTTTGCATAGAAATGTACATAAAGATCGAGGGCCATGACGTTACGATCAATCGCTTCGTCGCGTCACGTCAATCGCTTCATCCACCACATCCAGTCCCAAGAAACTCTTCTCGACCGTTGTTTGTGTTGTTTTCAAAGCATTACTATTAGATTTCTTGTTTATTTCTATTAGTTCTTTTAACATTTAAATTTACGTTTTATTACATTAACTCGTCGCGAGTTAGTTATTAATATTATATATATAGTTATAGCTCTCATTCGCTCGCGCGTCCATTTTACTTTATTTCGCTTTTTGCATAACTAAACACGGCACAGACATTCTATTGTGAACCGCCTTGCGTTTGACTTAGCTCACAATCTACCAGTTCACCAATTTGGATACAGAACTTGTATCCGTTTCCACTATCCAAGAAAATTTTACACTCATTATAGGATTTTACCAGTTATTCAGATTTTACACCATGCCTAAAACAATTTTATGTAACATTCTTTTATTGACTTCTAATAATATAACCTTTTTTTTCTGGCTCTCCCTTTATAATAACGCACAGAAGTGCAAAGCTCACCGTAAGCCTCGTGAATTGGACTGAATAGTTTATACTGCTTCAACAAATATTCTAGGACCAGTATTTTTTTTAATATTCACCGGGCAAGGGTGAAAATCGAGCAAAAAATCAAACTACAAGCAAATTTTAATTCCAATTAGGTACTTATTTATAAAATAAAATAATAGTACAGTCGAGGCCAGTCAAAGCGCATCTAGAACTCAAATGGCAATGAAATATTTATTAAATTTATATTTTCATTTCTTTGCTCTGGTGTTCCAGAATTCGGTGGAAAGTGGGGAACGGAGTGAGAGAAAGAAGAGGCTTAACACAGAAAGAGTATACTCTTAACACCTTTGGCACTCTGCTGCGTGAAGGATACAGCGTGAAGCTGAATTTAGTAAGCATACGGACACTGGACATACATTAATAAACTGGCCGTATTCCAAAGTTAACGATATCATGGCAGGCCATGCCAAAATGTGGGTTATTGGCATGTCCTCGGTGGTCGTCACGATGTCTGCATAAATGATACGTCTGTATTATGTCGTTCGCGTCATTTTTCATCGCTTCATAAGAATATTATATTTCGTCTTGAGAAGCCTAAACAATTTTTTTTAAAATAATCGATTACAATTGGACGAATAAATGTTCTAAATATTTTGTAGAAGTTGTGCGAATTTATCTATTAATTTATTCGTTTATCGAATAATAGCTCACCATAGGTTGGTTACTCGGAATATCCGACCTTTGGTAACGCTCGCCTCTTTTGTATGCGTGTCAATGTGTCACATGAAACATATGCTTCGTTCAACTTTTCAAATCGACCTCTAAATATTTATGTAAATCAATCGAGATATTATTTTGAAACAAAATATATTTACATGTATGTACTTTTTAAACTTGAGTGAAGATAGATGATTTTGAATTAAATTTAGGATATTAGCTAAACTTCTGACAATATAATTTCTTTTTAATATAAAATCTATTGTTTCAAGACAAGGCAATTTACTGTTACTGATGAATTCCCACGTAAAAGTAAATCGAACGATAAGTGCCTACGCAACTAATCATTGCTTCTTTATGAGGATGCAAGCCTAGATCAAAGGTAACAGTTAAGTGAACTTGTTTCCAAGTATTTGATTTATATTATAAAACTTTCCTGCCCTTATTACTCTTATAATACGTAGGGTTGTTGAGAAAAAAATATGACAAGCACAAAGTAGAGTTCCCTCCAGAATTTAACGTCTTAAATTCTAGTCTAGTTGAAGAAAATGTCAATAATTTTCGTTTCACAACATTTTTTTATAAGAAAAGTAAACAAAGAACTTTGCCACTTAATTGCATTTGTCGCATATTAAATTCTAGAAGTGCAATATAAGAGAAATTACTTAGTATTTGACTCATATACAAATAAAACCTAATGTTCCTGACAATACGTTATGAGTCTACATTCTTCATTCGCACAGCGAGAGCGGGTACTAAGTGCGGGTCTTCAAACATAGGCCAGTTATGGCGTAGGGGCACAAATGTGCATATCGAAAAGGACAGATTATTGGTTCGATTCCCGCTCCCATCAAATGAAATATTTAATACTTGCATTCCTAATAAGGAGGCAAAGTGGGACGTGGAGTACCGCGACTCAACACGCAATGCCTGCAGAATTTGGCGAAAAGTGAGGATTTTAACACTAGGTTCCCTCTGCCTATCCTGCTATGTGCAGGACAAGTCCTGGAGCTGAAAAATTGGAGTAAATAGATATTTTTTAGGCAATCGTGCATCACCGAAGACCGCGTCAACACGCATTAAAAACGCAAGCCTATTTTAGTATTATTAAACGGTTTTTTTCCTTTAGTTATGTCCTTTCCGACACTGAAAACCGCTTTTGGTATTTATTTAAATATATTTTACAACATAATCTTATTTCTATTAAGATATGTAGCTATTCACGGTACTTTATACAGGATGATAATGTACAAGAATTGATATTTTTCTTCGTTGATATTTTCTTATGCCAATTGAAATTTATTACGTCAACGCATGGCACAGCTAATAAGTATGTAACGACAAGTAACGGTATATAACGCTCTATCAAATCACTCAATCATCATCATCATACCAGACAGACATAGGCCTTCCCCAATTCTTTCTAATTCTTAAAATAATTTGAAAAACGTAGAATGTTGTTACTACTAACTACCTACATTTGTTAGGTGCTCTATTACGTTAGTACCAATTGAAAATAAACCAAATAAAATAAAAGTAATATTTAAACCTCTATAGTCGCCTATGCGACTTGTCAACGGTTCATTATTGACAAAGGTTTCTCTATCTTTCAATAATTTGCTCTCGTGAAATCTTGGATATAAACTAACCTAACACTAGTCCAAAGCTTCTGTATTCTTTGTATGATATCCTTCCTTCTAATATTCAACGTCCTATTAATGCAAAATGTATATTACCTTTAGTTTTTAGTCCATTTATTAGATTGTTAGTTAAGTTTATTGTAAATAATGATATTAAGTTATAGATGTTCTCTGTGTGTGTTTTTTTTTTTTTNAAAAAAAAAAAAAAAAAAAAAAAAAAAAAAAAAAAAAAAAAAAAAAAAAAAAAAAAAAAAAAAAAAAAAAAAAAAAAAAAAAAAAAAAAAAAAAAACCTAACACTATTTTATTTTTTCTAAGTAACAATTAGTATTGCCAAAGAAATCACTGTTTAAGTGTTTATATCAAAACGCATTTTATTTATCAAATATGTGTATGACTAAAATAAACATTTTATTTATAAAAATATGAATTATTTTTATTTAGTTTTCTTTTTTCTGTATAAAAAGAATAAAAGAAAATTAATAATAACTTTTAAACTATAGTGCAAATAGGCGCGATTCTTGAACAATTTTATTTACAGAATCCATTAAAAAATAAAAGCTATCTTTGCAATTGCCTATAGTGGTGGTTTCCGGTGAATTAAGTCGACAGGCGGAATGGAATATAGTCGCTTGCGGTTAGTAAATCGTAGAGACGTTTATTGATAAATTATTTATTTATTTCCCATATTAAGTAAATATATTTAGAGTGAATGCTACTAATATTATAAATGTAAAAGTTTGTGAAGTGCACGGTTGGACGTTTGTTCCACTTTAACTAAAAAACTGCAGAATGGATTTAGATGAAACTTTACAGTAATATAGCTTTAACCTAGAATAGCATATAGCTTGCAATTTATATTAAGATATTGCAAAATATAACAATAGGTTTAAACGAGCGAAGCCGTGGGTGGGACTAAATTTATAAATATGTACCTAGTTTTTCTTTCAGAAAATATTATGACGTCAGCAACGAGAAAACGGATTAAATTATAATAAAATCCTCTAGTGCCCATTACAAAATATAGATTCTTTAAAATACAATTGATGGCTGGTTGACGTAATGTGATTGATATATTGTTCCGATCGGCTATGATGTGTTTAGCAGGAATACTTCACATATTTTTAAAGATATTTTTAGCCTATGAGGTCGTTCCTACAAGTACGTCATTCATTGTCTTTGGCACTAATAATTTATTAATTAAATTTAAAATATCAACAATAATAATATACAGATTTGAGGCCGACATGGCGCAGCGGCACAAAGGTGTGACTGTAACGCGACGGTTGTGGGTTCCATCCCCACTCGAGGAAGTGAAATATTTATTTACATTTATATTTTCATTTCTTCGCTCTGGTGTCGAGGCAAAAAGCGCGGCGTAGAGTTCTACCACTCATCACGCAATGCCACCGGAATTCGGCAGAAAGTGGGGAACGGAGCGTCTTAACACTGGGTTCCCTCTGCCTACCCTGCTGTGTGTGGGATACTGCGTGAAGCTGTATTTTTATATAATGAAATGCTTTGTCTGAGTATTTTTAAAATATTATGCTTATTTATTTCTTGGACTACCGTGAAATTACAAGTGCATTAAATTATGCCCATTGACCCAAATACATATTAAAGTTTGCTGCGGCGCCATTAACAATGTTGGCGCCAAAATTAGATGAAACGAGAATGAAGTATTGTTACATTTTACAAGCCAACACAGCTTAAAATATGAAGTATAAATTTTAAATATATGAAGTTCTGCAGCAATATGAAAACTTATGACTGAAAACCTAACATAAATATGGAAAAAAATATAAACGTATTTTTTTTTTGTAAGTATATTACATAATATTAGACGAATATTTATATTTTATTTAACCTGGCAACAATAAGATTTGAATTTATCAAGTTAATTGCATTCTTAAAGAGTTCGCACTGCTATAAATTTAGAAATAATTATATTAGGTACGTATACTTCGATTATATATCGAATTAGTATGAACTATTGAATAAAGTAGTCACTAAAAATATATTTTATAAATAGGAAGATCGATGACCTTGAGACAAAATTATTGTTGTAATAATAAATCTTATATAAAATGTAATATAAGTGATTATATTTTTAATGAACAAAAACTAAAACACAAAATTGTGCTTATTTACTAAAACGTTTTCGTACCAATTCACAATAAAGACGGTATATAAACATACACACACCTAGCATTATCAAAAATGCGTAAATGCGTATATATTTATATAAGGTTAAAAAAATAACTATAATAAATTGTTTATTTATTTAATAAATTAATAAGCAATATATAATTAAAAACCACGAAACTATTGCTGAATGTCATCACTCTCAACACGTGTTTCTCTAACTGTCATAACAAGACGATAGAGTCGCTCATACCGCACATAAACGTATGAACAATTCATTAATTCCTAAATCAACAGGTATTTTAACGAAATGACGCTAAATCGTCTACTACACACACAATCTGCTGTATTTAACTCGCATAGATGCACATACCGCTTTTGCCGACTGCCGGTGCACCGATCACTGCAACTTTCACCTCTGACAGCGAAGACTTCTTCCGTCGTATGCCCCGGCTCGTCATGGTGCCGAGTGCCCCGCGTGCGGTCTGACGCACTGCTCAGCCCCGCTCCCGCCTTCCAGCTAAAAATATATGAAGCGACACTGCTCTGACAACGGCTCCGGTGTTAATGGGTCAAGATCTGGCCAAGATCAGGCGTGCAAATAGCCGTGTTTACGTCGCGTTCAGCTTCCTGACGCAGCCACGTGTCGAACGTCCGACGCAGTCCTACAACTTTATTTTAATGATTGATCACACAAAACGACACATTCATTTGTATTTTAACAATTAATTTATACAATATTTGTCAAATAATAATTATGTTTCACTAGTTTTGAGCCCTATAGAGGTTATATTACATTAAAAGCCAAGATATTCCAATGAAATTGAATTATTTGTAGCAACAAAAAACTATAGTAAGTATAACTATAGTAAGTATACTGAAAATTGTATATAAAAATAGCTGGCTTCGGCTCACAACTCTGCCATGGTTGCATTGTTGAAATATTTCCGCCACAATACTTGAAGTAAATTTCATCAACAGCTCTATGTATGGGGGATCGGAATGTCTGGATGCATGCCAAAGTTCTCTTCTGCAGGCATACAATAAACTGTTCGTAAGTACTAGACGAACTTTGCGCCCTCACAAAAACGAATATGAGTCAGTTAGCTTTTTTTTACATTGTAGGAAAATAACTTTTGTACTTATTTTATTTTTTTTTATTTTATGTGCTAAATGTGTATGACTTTTATTATTTTTGTCTGTCTGTTTGTATAATAAAAAGTTGTTCAGAATGGTGGTGGGGGTTCATTTTTGATTGACAAATAAATAACATGTTGTCAAAAGGTTGTCGTGGCAGAACAGCACAGCGCTGCGTGCAAACTGTAATCGCAATGCGCGCAGCCACTCAGTTTCTCGTTGTATATCACGTATGGCAGGGTAGACAGAGTGAAAAACTAGTGTTAGGACACTCCGTTCCCCACTTTCCAGCGAATTCTCGAGGCATTGAGTGTTGAGTGGCCGAACTCAACACCGCGCTTTGCCTTGTTGCCAGAGCGAGGAAATTAAAATACTAAATATTATTCCCCGAGTGGGAATCGAATCCACAAATGTCATCGGATATTCCAGATCTTCAATGAAAAAAGGCTCATCATGGTCAACAACTTTTTAAGGCACTACTCGACTCTAACTCTAACAACTGAAATTCAAGACAGCGGAAGTAATATACATAAATATGTTTATGTTTATACTTATATATACTGGTCTCATATATATATATATATACTGGAAACGCTACTGGTTGTGGGTTCGAGCCCCATTCGAGGAAATGAAATATTTATTGAACTATATTTACTATTTATATACTATTTACATTTCTTCGCTCTGGTATCGAGGTTAAGCGCGGCGTTGAGTTATGCCATTAAGCACGCAATGTTTCCACACTCCGGAGGAATGTGGGCAACGGAGTGTCTTAACACTATGTTCCTTCTGGCTACGCTGCTGTATGCGAATATAGCGTGAAGCTGTAAATAATATATATGTCGTAAATAGTAGTATTGATGTGGTTCCGGAACGCCAGCGCCATCTATTGGCGCTCGACAGAGTTAGTATTCTGCACTGGTATGGAAGGGGCGAGTCGAGGCGTGGCCGACGGACTCGACTCACTTTGTGTTTGGCAGTCGGCCGGTGCAGACGACGCTGAAATTGTCCCGCGTTCCGTGCCGTGTATCTACCTACTGGGATAACCATGGCTGCTTTCTTGAGAATTGATTACGGTATTGTAATTAATTCGTAATATTACAAATTGTGTTTACTCGTGCCAGCATTATCCACTGAAGCCCACAGTAGACCGGGTACTCAAAAACTATGTGCTAGAGAAATCCACCCGACAGCAACATCAGAAGCGGGATCGGTGTTGGCACAAAACGAGAACAATAGAGATAACCAATGGTGTGCTATGTTCGAAAAAAATGCGAACATGCGATGATTGAAGTCCTGTATACACTGAGGCTAGCTCAGGGAGGTATATGTGGGTAGTTATCTTACTTATGATCCTGACAAAGAAGACACGGACGACGAAGTCGTGGTGCGCAACGGCTGACTTGTGCTTTTGACAAACTCCCCGAGAGGCAGTCAACTCGTGCTTGTTGTAAGTAAGGCACTTAAGGGTGAAGCATCTACGTGGCTGTCTCAAATAGCATACGAGAGTATGACATGCTACCCTTACAAATCACTGGAAGGACAAGGGCAAAGAGGTTACTGTGGCTACTGTACTTGTTCACATATCGGTTCGACTCGCAGCTTTAACGTATAGCGCTTATAACATTGAAGTGTTTCAACTGCGGGAAAACTGGCCATAAATGAGTGAAATGCAGAAGCAAGCCTGTCGATGCGACGATACGACCACCTGTATCTTCAACGTCGAATCAAGCGGTGCAGCAGCCGGCAGCGAGGCCTTTAGTGTGCTTCAAGCGTGGCAAACCGGGTCATATCACCGTCCGGTGTATGCGCGAAGGTGGCGGCGGGCCGAGCGATGACATCGGGGATGCTTATTGCTTAGGGGTGAATTCTAATAAACCATGAAACACGTGACCAATGAAATATTTTTAAGAGTCTAAATATCAAATTTTATTAAAATTGGTGGCGATTTAAAGATTTTTCCATACAAACTTTAGTCCCCTCATTGGCACCCTTAGGGGGTAAATTCTAAAAAACCGTGAAACACGTGGTCAATTAAATATTTTTAAGAATTTGAATTTCAAATTTAATAAAAATCGGTGTCGATGTAAATTTTTTTCCATACAAACTTTCAACCCCTATGGGTGACTTTAGGGTTAAAATTTTTTAAAATCCCTTCTTAGTGGATGTCCAGATTACGAAAGTAAACATCTGACCAAATTTCACGTTTCTACCATTAGCGGTTATGGCTGTGCGTGCGTCTTACCTCAGACAGTGAGGACAAGTCCTTTATATATATATACTATTAATTGACTTGTGTATGTAAATTAAACATATTCNTTATGAAATTATTTTCAGTTGTCAATAGAGAGATGCGTTAAGCAAGCTCATTTTGGGGACATTTTCTAACAACAAACTTTGCAAATCGTTGCTTAGCAACGACGGTTGTTATTAACATGACGGAATAAATTGCATGTCAAATTAATAAGTATTTTAATATATTGATATATATCGAAAATAATACTAATATGAGAAAAAAGGGTATCCTATTTTCATCCCGAGATCCTCAAGTATCTCTATATGAGTAATTTTATCACAATTAAATTAGCAGTTTGGCCCTGATTCCGTAAAAAACAGACAGACAGACAGAGTTACTTTCGAATTTATAATATAGGTATGGATACTGTAAGCGGCATATCTGAATCTACATGTAAAATATTAAAGATGATATAAACCTTATAAGTACATTAACAACACAAGATAAATCAATTACTATGTAAGTTACTTGCATACGTCCTTGTAATAATGGCTGCCTCCGTCTACTCTTAAGTCATTTAGGCACGAAGGAAACTGGTGGATATTATATTCCATTATCAACTGTTGTTCAATAACCTCTTAACCAAGCTATAAAAAACTTTTTCTTAGCTTTATAAATAAATCTATCTATTTCCAGATACATTCATTTATAAATTAATGAGACCTCGTTAATTTAAAAATTAATGTTTTGTATATTGGTGTAGCAGATAGATTTATACGATGCGATATACAGTTTGCAATTACTTACAATATATTTACAAAACATTTATTTTTAAATTAATCTGATATCATTATATTGATAGCAGGCTAGCAAGATTCAAGACATTTAAAAAAAATATAATTTTTCCCAACGGAAATCTATGACTGTTACATAGATACCTATATACGTATATACATATATATTACATAGATATGTACGGAAAACAACAGTGAACAATTTATTGATTAATAATGAAATCTCCAAATATATTATAATCTCCATCGTGGCGCAGCGGCACAAGGGTGTGACTGTAACGCGACGATTGTGGGTTCGATTCCCACTCGAGGAAGTGAAATACATATTTACATTTAGAAAGTGGCAAGTGTGGCAAAAGCGGTTGTTAAGACACACCGTTCCTCACTTTCCGCCGGATTCTGGACGCATTGCGTTTTGAGTGACGGAACTCAACGCCGCCCTTTGCCTCCCGACACCAGAGCGAAGAAATAGAAATATAAATTTAAATAAATATTTCATCTCCTCGAGTGAGGATCGAACCCACACCCAATCCGTTTACCGTGACATCTTGTGCCACTACGCCGCGACTAGCTCCTAGTTCAAATGAGGTACCAGATGAAAGGGCTCTGGCTAAGCTAAGCCTGAATTTCAAAAAAGCTCGAGATCTTCAATCGAGATACGAGAGATCGAGGTACGGAACCTCGGTGGGCGAGCCTGACTCACGCTTGTCCTGTTTTTTATAGCTTTACGCAAGTTTTTTTTTTGGTGCTTAGGGTAAGCAGAGAACTGGAAACAAAAATCAAGTATTGTTATTGTCTCTAGTGAGAATCGAACGCACAACATTCAAGTAGGTATATAGGAACAATCGGACGCTTCCAAGTGTGCCATTCTTTAATTTTCATTTCTATTACTGAGTGTACATGTACACGATACCTTATTAGTTGCACGTAGGCGGCAACTCCAGAGTCAACCAATAACAGTATGACCTTCAATCTTTATTAAATATTAATTATAAAACAGCAATATCATTCCAATTATTTATTTATTGTTCAAATTATGTCGTATATTTAATTTACTTAGCTATTTACAGGTTAAATGCACTTTTATAACATTCCGTTGATATATTATTTAACATCCTGATGGATATCTCTTATAATTTTATTGCTTAAAATAATGCGAGAGGAGATATTTTTTTACATTATTTGAAATACATCTTAATACATGACAAAAATCATGAGTGGGATATTGGACTGCATTATGTAAAAATTTATTAAAGGAGAAACCTAAAAATTAATTGGATAAATTAGAGAACATATTTTCGCCTAATTTTTTTTTAAAAGTCGCCCAAAGTGTTTTATAATATGGGGTTAATAAAGAGACGTGTCGTTTACAGGTAAAAAAAATTGTTAAGTTCTAACACATTTTGGCAATGATGATGACCTTACTTTTGAAATGGAAAAAACTTTACCATAATCGGGAATACAAACTATACCTATCGTTGTATTGTGTGAGTGGAAGGCAAGAGACGACAGATAGGAGTTAGGATGTCGGGTCCCCTTTCAAGTCAAGAACTTACTTCCTTACTCACTCATGTGGAGGAAGCTAGGACCGAAGCATTATGTAAACTCTATTACTATTTCCAATATTCAAAAAAATAAAATTTGGTGAAAAACAATGGTTGCTAGTTATAGTTTATAAAATATAAGTGACATTTATGTTATAAAATCAGTCTTAGTACCCACTTATGATTATATATACCACAAGACAATATGGATGAGATGACTCATTTTCGAAAGAGAAACAAACAGTTAACAGCTATTAAATACAAAAAGGACCCATTCAGAGTTTTTAAAATGACGAAGACAATATTAAACAGAAAAATACGGTTAAGTGCGAGTCGGACTCACCCACCAAGGTTCCCGTAACCATTTCAGGATATAGAACTTATAAAAGTTGACAAACATAAGCTTGCGGGCTCTAGGTTAGTTACCTAAAGTATACATATGCAAAGTGCATATGCACTTATTTTGTATTTTGCACTTTTCGGATTTAATAACTAAAGAATTTAAATTAATTTATAAGAATAACCTGGGGGTAACTAACCTAGTCGTATATTTCTTTGAACTACTTACGGTGGATTACCTGAAGACGATGTTAACAAGAGACCAAAAATAGATACAAAGTGCACCTCATTACATTTTTCCAGCCTTTATGAGCAATTTTGATCGGAAGGAAAACTAATTTCACAGACCAAGTAAGATGATATAAAATCTCTTCACCTTAGGTACTCCATGTAATGACATACAATATTATGAAAATTTAACAGAATCTCTGATGGATCTTTTGATTTTTATATAGAAGATGAGAATAATATTAATTGCGTACATATATATTTTACTAGTGGACAAGCGGAGCAGCAGGGGGCACAAAGAGTGACTGGAAATTTAATTGGAAGTGCGTTTCCATCCCCACTCGAGGTAATGAAATATTTAATTAAACTTACAATTTCATTTCTTCGTTCGGGTGTGGGGGCAGAGCGCGGCGTTGAATTCCGGCCACTCAACGCCGAAAGAGGTAGATGAAGTGTCTTGACACTAGGTTCCCTTGGCCTGCTGTGTGCGGAATACAGTGTAAAGCCGATTTCATTATTTTTCTTAATTTATAATCCTTTTTTAACATATAAAATTGATGATGGAGACTTGAATAGAGAGAAAGTCAATCAATCAATCAATCAATCGGCAGTCCACATCCATCCATCCTCTTTATACATATTTCACAAGATATTTCTTCTAATTTTTAAAGTAACGTACTGGGACATCATGAAGTGTTAGGAGTTCGTATTACCTCAGACCATCATGTATTTCAGTGAGAGAGAGATAGTATTAGCATACTGCGCTTATTGAAAGCCATTTATTGCGCATCAATTGCACATAGAAAATTAAATGTTTTATCTCTCTCTTTCTCATTGGGCTTGAGGGGAAAGTGAAAGAGAAACTAATAAAATTTTTCTTCCTCTACTCACACTACTTTTAAACGCAATGGAAATCAGCATCTTAAGTTTTAGAAAGAGAATAAATAATTTATAGTAAACTAAAAGCAAAACTAAAATAACACAAAAATACTCTGATTGTAAAGAAATCTTATATCATCGATAGCTGTCTCTCCCCGGGTGCAGTAGCACAGTGTCTAAATTGTACCGCCCATGTTTGGGGTTCAAATGAATTATTTTCATTTCCCTGTTCTGGCAAAGCATTGAATTCCGCCAGTCAAAACTTTAAATCGAAATAAATATCTCAAAAGTGGAAAGCAAGGAACGGAGTGTCTTGACACTAGACTGGCTAAAACAAGAAACTAAAATACCATACGCTTAATCTATGTGGAATTAGAATCTATAAATATCGTTCATGACGAATGATTCAAAAGAACAAACCTCTCAAGGATAATCAACATCCTTGAACGTGAAATGATACGAAAATGTTACTAGGACCGCATAAAAGAGTAGGAGCACTTGTATATAACGACCCAGGCAGGAGTCAAGTGAGACAAATCGATAGAGATAACAGGGTCAAAGTTAAAGTCGGCAAATCAATACACGTACGTCGTCTGACGTCAGCTAAAACTAACTATTGATTACTTTATATTTGTGGCGCGTAAAAATATTGGGATGTCATCAAGTCCAAGGAGGTCGCTTTGTGTATATGTATAAAATAAATTATAGCTAGCAATTAACCATATAATATAATCTACAGAAAAATAAGTAGACATTAAGGTGATTTTTAGTATACCTACAGCTTGTACTTAAACCGTGCTTTAATAAATATGGCGTTAAAAATATTGATATTGGTATAGGGTCTGAAAATAAGTTATTTAAGGTCAAACGTTACAATTTAATATTATATAATTTAAATATTATATAGGGGGTCTTTGATTTTCGCGATTACACATTTTAAAATACTCCTTTGCAGACCTTTGCGGTAAGTAGTCCTCAAATGAATGAATTAGGGTTTAATAGTATTTCAGTATAATAGCATTTCAGTAGCCTCGAGCTCTGTTTTCTCACGCTTCTCATGGAGGAATAAAATAATATTGAATAACATACATATTTATTTAAATTTATATTTCCATTTCGAGCAAAAGCGCGGCAACGAGTTCTCCCACTGAACACACTATGCCTCGAGAATTCTTCAGACTTTTGTTACTTTTGTTCCTTCACTCCTTGGGAAAATTGTTACTTTAATAATAACAGTAGAAATAGAAATTGTATAAAATAATTCCTGAATATAAGTTTAATCTGGAGGGAATTAGAAGATGTGCTCGCAAGGGCGAATTGAATATATTCGTTACTGAGTATATTTCGGGTATTGAAAAGAAACCTGCTTAAATTAATTAACATTGTAATGTAACAACTAAAAGTGGAAAGTTTAAATATGTACCCAATGATATATTTTAGGTTTATTTATAAATTCCTAGCTCTTATAATTTCACTTTGAATATCTCTCTGTATTTTTGTTTTCTAAAACATGCGTAGATGAATTTTCTTCACAAATTATAGAGATGAGAATAATAAATAATTCTACTATAGTGTACTACCACGTGAGATGAATTCTCAAAGTATTTTCAAGAAATATTTGTAACAAGCCTGTTACATGTGGGATACAGCGTGAAGTTGTAAAAATAATTCTCATAGTGCGTGAAATACTTAAATCAAGAAAAGCGGGACCATGCCTGTCCCGCTCGGTCCTTTAATTTAAGGGATGACAATCGGGACGTCCTGCCAAAAACAGTATGTCTAGCAACATTGACCTGGCATAACTACTAAGTTTTAATGAGATAACAACCATTTCTCTATTAAAGACTGTATTGAGCGAATATTAAATGTTTAGCATATTTATTATGCTAAGCTAAGTTTCTTAAAGTATCAAAACAGTAGATACAAAATCTTATTACAAATAATAAAATTTTAAAATAGCAACTGTTAATATTTTATCGTTTATATATAAAAGTAAATTTACTCTCCCCTCGGTTTTTCCCCGCAAACGGGTTTTGGAGGTCCGACGGCAATCGCTCGAATTAAAAACCGCCAACCGCCACTTAAATGGACCGACAACATAAGAGACTGGGTACGGCTAGGGCGTCGCCGCAAAACGACGCGCAGGCACATCGCCCTACACCTGCGACAAGTAGGCAAGGGCTACCGTATCATGTACGGGCACGGCTAGACGCTAGTACCCAGACGGAAACTCCGCTTTGCAACGTGGAATATTGGCTCTATGACCGGACGATGCAGGGAACTCGCGGATGTACTCATGAGACGTCGGGTCCCGTGTGCTTTCCTTCGGGAAACACGCTGGAAGGGAAATAAGTCCCGTAACATCGGACAGGGTTACCGGCTTATATACACTGGGTCACCTTCAGGTAGAAACGGTGTGGCGGTAGTGCTTTTTGAAGAGCTTCAGAATGGGCTCTTTGAAGTTGACCGTCGCTCCGACCGCTTGATGCGGGTGAGGGTACTGATTGATGGCGGTACCACAAACTTAATCAGTGCCTATGCTCCCCAGGCGGGATGTAGCGCGGCCGAAAATGAGACATTTTGGGAGCAGTATTAAGGGCTTCTACTTGCTGTGCCGTCTACCGAAGTGGTCTTAGTTGGGAGCGACTTGAACGGTCACGTTGGTAAGGCCGCTGAGCCGTATGAACGTATTCACGGGGGTTTTGGGCACGGTCTTCGCAATGCAGAGGGAGAAAATATTCTGAGAACCTGTATTGCGTCTGATCTGGCCATCGTGAATACGTTCATCCAAAAGAATCCTCAGCACCTTATAATATCGCATAAGAGCGGATCCCACTCAACTCAAATTGACTACTTATTGACCAGACGGTGTCATATGGGCAGGGTAACTAACTGTAAGGTCATTCCAGGCGAAAGCCTAACGGCCCAACATCGTCTTCTTGTCATGGACTTTAACGTCACTCCGAAGAAGAAAGTAGCCGAGAAACGTAGCCCTCGGATCAAGTGGTGGTTGCTGAATGGACCGATTCAGACCGACTTCCTGGCAGAGGTGAAAAGTCATAATCTTTCGACTACCACCGAGACTGCTCAGGATGCTTGGGATCGAGCTCAATCGGCAACCATTGCGACGGGCAGGCGAGTTCTTGGCCTTTCTAGAGGAGGACGTGTCATCAACAGGGAGACATGGTGGTGGAATGACCATGGTGCCAGGACACGAGGTGCAGGAGGTGACTCGTGAAACGAAGGCTGCCTTTAAGAAGTGGCAGGAACCCAACTCTCCTGAAGACAGACTGGAGTACACAGTAGCTTAACGTGCCAGTAAAAGAGCTGTAGCCAGAGCCCGCAGTAACAGTTTGTCACCATTGTATGACAAACTTGAAACTGTGAAGGGGCAGAATCTCATTTACAAACTGGCACGTTCCCGGGATAAAGCGACGCAAGCTATCGCAAAATGTCTTTGCGTCAGAGATTCCCAGGGCACGCTGCTCTGTAATCATGACTCTGTGAAGNATATCCCAATATGTCTTTGCGTCAAAGATTCCCAGGGCACGCGAGAGGTGGAGAAGCTACTTCCAGGAGTTGCTGAATACTCAGCACCCATGCAGTCTTCATCACGACATCACCGCCTAACCTCGGACCCCCAATTACGTGTTTCGTCAAGGGTTATTGCCCCAATAACCCTTGACGAAACACTTCGACGCATGAAGAACGGTAAAGCGGTGGGACCTGACGACATTCCGATCGAAGCGTGGAAATCGTTGGGCTCTCTTGGTGTGCTCATGCTTACTTACCTTTTTAACCATATCTTGAACACTGGTAAGATGCTGCATCAGTGGCCCTATTTACAAGGAAAGGGGCAGTGTTCAAGATTGTGGTAGTTATAGGGGCATTAAGCTTATGAGTCATACCATGAAGCTCTTCGAGCGCATGATCGACTTCAGGCTCCGCCGAGAGTGTACTGTCTCTGAGTCTCAATATGGATTTCAGCCAGGATCGGGCACCATGGACGCCATTTTCGCCCTCAGAACTTTGATGGAGGCATACAGGGAAAAAAGGAGAGCTCTGCACGTGGCCTTTTTAGATCTGCAGAAGGCCTTTGACTGTGTGCCTCGTCAGTGTATCTGGTGGGCATTGCGATCCAAAGGGATCCCTGAGGCCTATATTGAGATTATCAGAGGCATGTACCACGATTCCGCTTCTATGGTTAGGACTGCTGTTGGCGACACTAGACCCTTCCCGATTACAGTGGGGGTTCACCAGGGCTCGGCTCTTAGTCCGTTCTTGTTCAATGTAGTGCTCGATACTGTCTCGGCTCACATCCAGGACCAGCCTCCATGGCTGATGATGTATGCCGACGACATAGCACTCATTGCCGAGAACCGACTGACGCTGGAGCGTAAAGTGAACCTCTGGAAGGGTACGCTTGAGAACGGCGGCCTTAAACTAAATGTGTCGAAGACAGAGTACATGGCCTGCGGGAGCCGGGACTCGAGCACCATCCTTATAGGTCCTGAGCCAGCCGTTAAGTCGGAGAAGTTCAGGTACCTTGGATCCGTTATGCACGAGTCTGGAGGCATCGACCACGATGTCCATGGCCGGATAAGCGCTGCCTGGGCCAAATGGCGGGAGGTCACTGGTGTGGTCTGCGACCGCAGAATACCGCCCAAGCTCAAGGGGCTGATATACAAGAGCATCGTCCGACCGGTTCTTTTATACGGCAGCGAATGTTGGCCAGCACTACCATGAAGCTCTTCGAGCGCATGATCGACCTCAGGCTCCACCGAGAGTGTACTGTCTCTGAGTCTCTATATATATAAGATCGGGCACCATGGGTCGAAGACAGAGTACATGGTCCGTGACGTAGCGGATAAGCTCCAAGACCGTCGCTTGAGATGGTTTGGCCACGTTACGCGCCGGCCTAAGAACTATGTCGGACGCAAGTGCCTTGCTATACCAGTTGCTGGGGCGCGACCTCCCGGACGACCAAGGAAGCGCTGGTTGGATGTCGTGATGCAGGACATGAGAGCCAATGGTCTAACCACAGAGGACGCAAAAGATCGTGCAAAGTGGAGTAGGAAGGCAGACCCTGGTAATAGCCGGGATTCATGCCAGGAAGAAGAAGGAGATAAAAGTAAATTTAGTTACATACTTAGCAGAATTACGTTATAGTTAAATCATCTAACTAATGTTTGCAGTTTAGACAATATATTGAACTCATTAGTAGTGTGTGAAACTTTTATTTAGATATGTACGATAGATACTCTAGTGTCAATACAGTCCGTCCCCCACTTTCCGTCCAACTATTCGAGATATTGTGTGCTGAAGGGCGGATCTCAACGCTGCACTTTGTCGACCAAAGCGGAGAACAGAAAATAGTTCAAATGTAATCATTAACCCCGGTAGAGATTGAACCAACTACTATGGCGTTGATAGTCAAACGCTGTTCCATTGCGCTACAATGGCCTTAATTTAGTACGATCTGTGGTTTTTGCCCTGATTTCATTAAGAGAATATTTATATTTAGAATGCAAAATTACATAAAAGTAATTCAGAAAGTAAATTTATTCATATCATCCCTTTCACTCTGTTCATTTATTAAATAAAAGTGGCCTTACTAAAATTAATATGCTAAAAAAAATTTTCATTTAAATTTAAAGTGGAACTATTTTATGAGTAAAACATCCATCATATACAAGAATATATGTATTTTAATAACACTTACTACTTTGAAATAAAAATAAAGAATATATTTTTTTATGAATACAAGGAAAATTATAACAAAAATAAACAAAACGAGTTATTATAAAATTGAGGTTGAGAAAAAAACTTTATTTATAAAACAAACACTAGTTTCCAAAAACAACTAATTTTGTATAGTTTCAGGAGTACGTCAACATATTTTACCATATACCTTATTTTTATACAACTCTGTGGCAAAATTACTTGTAGCAAAATTAAACAATTTTTAAATTTGAGACCGTATTGGCGCCCCTTAAGACTGCATACGCGACGGTTGTAGGGAGGTTGGGGCGTATTATTTTTATTATCTGGTAACCGCGCGACGCCTAGTTACGCCGCTGAACACACAATGTCTTGAAACGCGGGCGGTGCGTGGGGAATGGAGTGTCTTCTCTGGGTTCTCTATGTCATTGTTGTATGCGGGATATTATAGGTATTCTTAATATCAACAAGATATACAGTATCTACAAGATAAAAGGGTAAAGAAATTAAATCCGTTCTCAATTGCAACATAACTTGAAAATTATAATATACATACTAGGAACCTACTTATTATTTCGAGATTTTTGTAATATATAAAGGGAAATAACAAAGTAATGGAAAATTTATATTTAAAAAAATCACTCAACATTGTATTTATTACTGTTATATCGAATTCAAAGAGCATACTCATACAATGATAAAATTGTTTTAAAAGGAAGTTAGTCTAAGTAAAAATTGTTTCAGAGACAAATAAAATAATTGTGCCTATTATAAATAATAAGCAGTAGTAATAAAAAAATCTAAGAAAAATCACTTTATTAGGGGCCCATAAATCCATATCCATAAATTACGTTACACAAATTTTATCTAAACCACTTATCTAGAGTGACATATTTGGTAATTTCACACCTAGCAATTATAAAATTAAAACAGCAGTTTCGAAATAATGTATTTCATACCCCACCACCACTTCTTTCACACAACGGCTCAATTCGTCGATCCCCTCCACCGTTCTTATCGTGTAACTTAATTTATGGCTGGGTCGGGGCTGGGTTTTATGTTTGACAGAACAAAGTTAAAATCCTACTTATATATAATGTCCACAATTAATACAAAATATTTATTATTCATAAAAAAACTAATAAAATAAAAAGTATGCTCTATGATAAAGACACAACCTGTGTGAGATTGAAGAAACATCTTAATTCCTAAACTATATCTACACTATATATAGTTAATATAAAACGAATTTCCGACAAAATGTTAATGTTCATGTCATTAATAACAATGTTATCGAAGACAATTTATTTTACCATTAAGAATGAGCTTTTTTTAAATATCTTACATTTTGGACTATCGGTTAATTTATGTACTGACTTGGCAATCTTGTTCAGTCATCAATATAAGACAAAAATAACTTTACTTTTCTTTACAAAAAGTATAAAAAAACATTAAAGATAATTGAATGACGACAAGAAAAATCATTTACATTATATTATAAAAGTAACAAACATTTAAGTAAAGGAACATTGATCAGGTCTATGGAATGGATTATCCACATTTATTTTAGAACATTTAACAGTAAACACATCGACTGTGGATTCGATTCTCACTCGGCAGGACGAGCTATTTTCAACTCTGGTAGGAATAAAAAGTCTTGAAAATTTTAAGGAAAGGAAATGAATGTGGTGTCTTAACACTAGGTTCCCTCTACCTACTCCTGCGAAAAAAATGTTAACAGACATTATCCATTCGGCAAATATCCGCCATTTAAATATAATATTAAAAAAAATGAAAACAATAAACATACTACTTATGATTATTGAGTTACCACGTGTAAGTACATACATACATACATGAATGAGAACACATACTTGTCTATAAAAATAAAGATATAGCAATTATTATGGCATTCAATTTATTAATGCCAAAATTATTGCCATACTAGCGGACGCGCGCAGTTTCGCCTGCTTATTTGTACCCTCCGAGGTAAATTATAATAAACCATAAAAGACATGTTCAATGAAATATTTTTAAGTCTAAATTTAAAATTTTATAAAAATTGGTGCGGATTTAAAAAAAATCTATACAATCTTTCAACTCCTTATTTGCAACCTTAGATTTAAATAAATTTTTGATGTTAATTTTAATTTTTTTTCCATACAGACTTTCAACCCCTATTTCACCCCTTTAGGGTTAAAATTTTTCAAAATCCCGTCTTAATGGATGTCCAGATTACGAAAGTAAACATCTATCCAAATTTCATGTTTCTACTATCAGCGGTTACGGCTGTGCGTGCGTCTTACCTCAGTCAGTGAGGACAAGTCCTTTTATAAATATAGATTACGTTTTTAAATGATATTATGATATATAGATATTCATTTTTATTTATATGTTTGCTAATTTCCTAATCCGAATTATCTTGCATTAGAGGTTGCATGTCTTCCCTTCTTTTCTCTCTATTGGTGATTCCTTCGAGCACTCCAATTTCTGATAGCCTGTAAAATACTCATTATATCATTTTCAAATAAATAAAAAATACTATTCATTAGGACACAAATTTATTTATTTATTTATTATATTTAATAAACAATACAATATTATCTAGTCTAAGCCGTAATCAACAATTTTAATTGTTAAATTTATATATGACAACTTTAGTCTAAAATGTATAAATTACAAAGTGTCTATAACATCATTCGTCCTTGAGTGTTTTGAGTATATGTGCACTGATAGTGGTGCGTTAAGTGATTTTAGCGTAAGTGCACTAGTCCCGGGTGTGTTTAAGTGAGTGTATCAGTACTTTTGATGATGATGGACTTCATGTATGTTTTAATGTGGTTTATACTTACACTTCAGGCTCAACGTCGTCTTGGAGGGTAGGCGTGAAGTAGGGGTTGGCGGCCGCCGGCCTGAACTTATAGCCGGTCATGACGAAAAATACAAATGTAGCCATCTCACGGAACATCTCATCTATCCACGAGTATTGGAACGGCACTGTGTTCTGTAAATTGTTTGATAATAATTAAAGTATATATATATACATATTTTTTATACATATCAACATATGTAAAATAAATATATAAAGCCAACTGGTTAGTTTTGAAGTATTACATTAGATATACTTTTAAGTTACTTTACGCTCTTTTAAATAGTAATATCTCATGAAAAAGGGGTATTATCACGAAACATTACCTTTCATAGATACGTTGAGGTTGTATACATTAAACGAATACTTGTAGTGTATGTGCCTTATATCTTTATGTTATTTCAGAAATATACAATTGGTACGTACCTCAAGAATAGTGACAATGATCCTAGTGAAATAAATATAGCACAGGATCATTACATAGAAATGTCGGAAAAGCTTTAGCTTTCGCAAGTTGACGGCAGCCTTGCCATCTGTTGTAGATGAATCCTCAAGATGGTGTATTGACCTAAAATATCAAATATTAAATAGTAATTAGTTTCATTGTCCTAGGCAGAGACATTGTAAAGACACTCCGTTTCTTACCACCTCCCCACCTTTCTTAACAGTGCAGGGAAATGAAAATAATTAAAATAGAATTTTTCCTCCGAACCATTACGTATACAGTGAGACACTAGCCCAGTGCACCATGATGTCCTGTAACTTCTACATATAATATTTATTTACTAGCTGAAAACCACATACAACATTCCATCAGCTTGAGATAGAAAATGTAAAAAAAATATGAAATGTATTTTCATTCAATGCGATGTATAATGTACAATATAAGCACCCGACGCTTAAGCTGAGCTTTGCGTTCGTATGATCTAGACCTTGCGGACTGTAATCCCATTTCAGGTTTTTTGTGGTGAATGATTATGGGTTCGATTTCAATTCGAGGAATAAATTATTAACAATTGAGGTAAAGTCAAGGTAACATTTAATGTTTCAAAGATTGATTGGTGCCTGGGGAAAATAAGTATGATAACAGTAGGCTCCCTCTGCCTCACCTGCTATATGCGGGATACAGCGTGAAACATATAAAAAAAATCTCCTCACCAGACAACAGGGAACATGATAGCACCACAGCACAACATATCCACAAATATAAAAAGAATGCGCCAAGCGTTGTGTTCCGCGGCGCCCTCCTCGCTCTCAGCTATTATGATCTCCGCTACATTTGCTACTACCTAGAAAAAAAATATTATAGTTATTATTTTAGTATCTATCTATATGAATATATATGTGTAATATAATCTACGCGTAAAATAGATGCACGGTTGGACTAAGTGTTGAAAGACCATGTCATAGTAAACTTTCTTTTATACGATCAGGTATAAATAATATATAACAAGTTATAATTATAATCATGTACCTATTAGTACTGTGTAAACCAATTTAAATAGTCATTTAAATACAATAATAATAAGACCATACAGTATTATTATTCAACACAAAAATAATTATTCAACCAGTTCAACGAAGCAAAAGTCTTCAGTTTTATAATATAAGTATCTATATATTAATATGTAAAATCAAAACCTTGTATACATTTTCACAAAAATTGTGCAGACAGAGGAGTATGAAATTTGACACAATTATAGTTTATATAGAGAAGATACAATATTCTAATATTTTTTTAAATAATATATAAATCAGCTTCTCGCTGTATTCTGCAAACAGCAGGGTAGACAGAGGGAACCTAGTGCTAAGGCACTCGTTCACCATTTTCCCCCGAATTCTTCTCTAATAGACTTTAATACATCATCAACAAACTTACCTGTAAAGGTATAACAACCATAAATATTTTCTTATCACGGTCCGCCAGTATGTGCTTTATGAAATTCCAGCCGGTCCCCACCAGCGCTATTGTTACAAACAACACAGCTCCTTTCAATCTGATGACAAAAATGAAATATAAATATAATTAATATCGCTTGTTTAGCAATAAATGAAAATAACTTAATGTTTTTTTACCAAAATGGATTTTTATTTGAAAATACTAATGCAATAGAATAACCTTACAGAAATTTAAGTTAAGCTCCAGGTCCGAAAATAGTATCTTTTTTTAACTTTAAGTTGTGTTCCACAGGGTAGGCAAGGGAAACTTGGGAGCCTATTGTTAAGACACTCTATTCCCTTTAAGACGTAGTGTCTTTCTGCCCAATTGAGCCGTTGAACATGTCGAGTGGCGGAACTCAACGCCACGCTTTGCCTCATTACCATACCGAGGAAATCAAAATATTAAATGATTAATTATTATTTTAGTAGGAATAGAATCCACAACGGTCACATTTATAGTCGCACGCTTATGCCCCTGCGCCTCTAAGCAGTTTTATTTTAATGTATTTTTTAACAACTATTTGGTACGGTCTTTTTTTTTTCTTTAAATTAATAATTTAAATAAAACCTAATGAGGTTGTCGGGGCGTAGCGGCACAGCGTCTTATTGTAAACGTGGCGGTTGTTTGATTCTCACTCAGAGGAAGAAAATATTTTTATTACCGCGAACTGGTAACTAGAAAAAGCGCAGAGTTAAGATCCGAATTTAATTATAGCTGAAAGTAGAGTGGCTGCGGCGGAACATAACGCCTGGCAAATTCTTTTTATATTCAGTGAAAGTCGGAAACGGAATGTAGCATAGTCTTAAGCTATGTTTCCCCTCCACCTTCCCTGTTATATAAAAACTAAAAATAACGGTTCTACGTATTATTACATACATAATATTTTTAAAATATTACATAATATTTTCATACATACTTAACTTACTTAACTTAACTTCACGCTTTATCCCTTAGCGGGGTAGTCAGAGAGAACGGAGCACCAAACGCTACGGTCTCTGCATACCTCTTTCGCCTCGTCCACTGTCATCAACCTTTTCATACATGCCCTTCGGGGGGTCCTAATGCTTTTTACGCGACCTTCCTCCATTATCCTTCATACTGTGTTTTTGAAGGTCAACAGAGGTCTCCCTCTACCACTCTTACCACTCACTTTTCCATCATAAATCTTTTTTGCCATTCTTTCATCACTCATTCGTTCGACGTGCCCAAACCAGCTGAGCACGTTCTTCTTCATCCTCACCGTGACATCCTCGCTCGATAAATATTAAGTATGTAAAAATATTAATCTCTACTTAATTGTTGTGTACTTAAATAATATATTTATATACTCACAAATGTGTAATATAGTACAAGATGGCCCAAGCTGTGACATGTTCGCCTCTTGTTTGTATAAAATGGTAATTGATACCATGAAAGGCCAAAGACATGGCCTTTAAATATACCAGTACACACATCAATATGTGAATTCTGTATACTTTGTGTCTACTTGTTTTCAATATGAACGTCCAGAAGCCAGCACTTAAGAAGAATATTAAAGACATCATACTGTATAAAGCTGGTAATGGCATTTCACCCGCCGATAAGAAATTTCCATCGTTGCTTTCGTAAATTTCAATCTAAAAATGTATATAATTTGTTATTATATATGAATAATTAAATATATGAGGGGCACGGGTGGGAGTGTAACGCGACGGTTGTGGGTTCGATCCCCACTCGAGGGAATGAATTATTATTTATGAATCAATCATTTCTTCACTCTGGCACCAAGGCAAAAAAAAACCTGGCGTTGAGTTCCGCCACTCAACACATGTTAATAAAATATATTCCTATACTTGATATTTTCATGGAACAATGATGATTCAATAGTAGTAATATATTTAGAATTTTCTCCACTACTTACGTGTATAAATATTTGTTGTGCAAAGTAGGTACTAATATTGTGGTCAATTTTTTAAATACAATTTAGGTACTTTCTTACCATAACATTGATAGGTGTTGGTTCCTCAGTATTTGCGGGACAGTTATGAAAATATAAATTGTAGAGACCCTCTTCCTTGTTTGATGCCACATACATTGCAAACTAAAAATAAATATAAATATAATTTTAAAAAATATTTTGATTTACTTAATACCTATTGTTAATTTTAAATTCTTTCTGTTTATATATTTTAAAAAATTACGTGGTATATTCTCAGTCTTAACAACATTAAAAACATTCTTATTAATTATATCATTACAATAGTTTATATTAGTAACATCAATGAATAATCATTTCTAAGGCACTTAGTAGAATTTCTCCTTTCTTACATGCTTTAAGCCTAGACTAGACTAATGGCTTTTTAGAATATGATAATTAATAAGATTAAGTTTTAAAGACTTTTTACTTAATTACTTATACTAATAAATTTAAGTTTTAAATTTTGGCCAAGCCAGTCCTGTCGCAGTGACACAGAAGTGTGACTGTTAACGCGACAGGTTATGGGTTCGATTCCCACCCGAGGAAATGAAATAATTTATACTTTCATTTCTCTGGCGTCGAGGCCAAGCGCAGTTTTAAGGATACCACACAACACGCAATGCCTTCAGAATACAGGGGAAAGTGGGTAACGAAGTGTCCTTATGAGAAATGGAGTATCTTAACAATAGGTTCCCTCTGTCTACCCTGCTATGTGTGGGATACAGTGTGAAGGTAAAAAAATACCATACTTTATATTAATAGCAACAATTAATGATAATTTCTAAAGTACTTAGTCTCTCCTTCCTTATATGATGTAGAATTTACAAGCATAGTTGATTAACACTTTAAGTAAATAGGAAAAGCCTAGCCTAAGAACAAAAAGGCCTAGACTAGAATAGTTAAATTAGATATACATATTATAATATAAAACTTACACTTGTATTATAAAAGTCGAAGCCACCGCGTGTCTCTTTGGTGATAGGGAGGACGGCGTACGAGCATTGAGGACCCAACGACTGTTCTTTATACTTAACTGTAATATAAAATCAAAAATTGATTTATTCTAGAATATCAAACGAAATAGGACAAAGTACGGTCGATTTTAAGCATAAGGTGAAAAATTCATTACGTATAAAATTTTAAGGAAACATCAATGACAGGCACTAGCAAGAACACACTGATAGGCCTACTTCCTTAAATAACAGTAATAGCGGAAATACAAATAAATAACGATTTACGTATGTAGGTATTATTATTATAATATTATGCACACCATTTTCATCTGCGGCACGTCTTCTTCTATTAATAAACATATATTGTGAATGTCTTTTAGTGCGATCGATCGGGATCATTGATCGGTTCTGATATAAATGGAGGGCAGAGACTTCACCTTCGCAAGTTATATTTATTCTGAAAAACAAATAAATAATTAACGGACTTAATAACTTAACGCAACATGTGAATTATACGATTATTATATGGTAAACAATTCAATATATTATTATTTATTTACTTATCTATAATCTCAACCCATACAATAACATAAACAATAAAAAACCCCCCACAAATTGCCGCGAGGGCACGCTTGTGCCACTGCGCCACGACTGTACTCATTATATAAAGTATTTAAATATACATATATTATATGTATCTTTATTAACTACTCGGTGTAAAAAGTAAAGACAACTAAGTGGAAAGTGAGTTCGCTTTGTACATTTTGCCCATTATAAAATTGTTCTTATTAGTCTTTCATAAAACGGAAAATAAAAATAAGAAATTAAAATACCGTATTAGCTAAATAAACCGAAGGAAAAATATTCATATCTTTAGAATCAGTGATTTAACCCAATTGCAAAAGAATCGATTCACATAGTTACTTAAACGACATAATTTAAATATCGTAGTAATGCAGTTGGGCTTGGGTCACAACATAGGTGAGGAGCAACAACATAGGAGGTAGGACCGGGCCTTTCAGAGGCGCAGTTCGGGTTCAGGGCCGGTCGTTCTACAATTGACGCCCTGAACGCCCTGAAGGCACGGTCGTTGGCTGCTACGACAGAAGGGGACGTTCTCCTCGCCGTATCCTTAGATGTGGTCAATGCTTTTAATAGCCTGCCGTTCGAGACGTTACGAGAGGCGCTTCGTTATCATGGTGTGCCTTTCTATCTCCGGCGGTTATTAAATAACTACCTTCAAAATAGAGTGGTGTTGTGGACGGATAGTGACGGTCAAATCGGTCGTCGAAGGGTCGGTTGCGGAGTGCCACAGGGGTCGGTTTTAGGCACGATACTGTGGCATCTCGGATACGACTGGCTCCTACAACAACAACGCGCGTGGTGGGCGTCATCTGTTACGCCGATGACACATTTGTTACCACCCGGGGAGGGAATTGGGGAGCTGAAGTCGGCATCCACCACGTCGTCGATTGCATTAAAGCACTGGGCCTGAGGATTTCCAGTGTAAAAACGGAAGCTCTGCTGTTTCTTGGACCACGCAAGGGGCCTCCCCGTAGAACCACTCTACGTATACAGGTGCAGGATGTGGAAATTCGAGGTCAGATGAAATATCTGGGTCTGACCCTGGATAGTCAGCTCAGCTTGTGCCGAAGCTTGTGAACACCGCCGGGTTCCTGATGCCACATGCCGATACCTTTATGTTGGCGTATTGAGGTCTATGGCGCTATACGTTGCTCCTGTGTGGGCTGAATCTCTCACCGCTCGCAATAGGATCCAATTGCGAAAAGCGCAGCGGGTCATAGCGGTAAGAGCTATTCGGGGTTACCGTACGGTGTCATGGACGGCGGCTACTCTCCTAGCGGGTGATCCTCCTTGGGAGTTACAGTCGGAGGTACTGGCTAGAGTTCACGCATTCCGTACAACTGAGCGGTCGCGAGGTGAACGACCATCGACAGAGGATATCGTACGGATCAGGAGAAGAGTCGATAAAGCCCTTATGCGGCGATGGGAGTTAGACTTGAGGTCTCCGGCGGCAGGCACCTTAAACGATGGATTCAAAGAAACTTTGGGGTTTTGACGTTCCGACTGGTGCAGGTACTAACAAGGCACGGTTGCTTTGGTAAATACCTGCACCAGATTGCACGTCGGGAGGCATCACCAGCGTGTTACGAGTGCAATGCGCCAGTAAATTCGGCGCATCACACACTGGCCGAATGCCCTGCTTGGGCCCCATAGCGCCAAGTGTTGATGGATGTAGTCGGTAGGGATCACTCACTGTTAAGTGTGGTGGGGGCCATGCTAGATAGTGAGAGGCACTGGTATACCATGGTCTCCTTTTGCGATTCTGTGATGGCATTCAAGAAGGCCGCGGAGCGGGTGCGCAAGTCCAGCGGAAATGCAGGCCCACTCCGTCGTCGTAGGCTAGGGAATAGGAGAAGGCAGTACGCTCATCTCCAACTCCCCTTACCCTAGAGAGTCAACAATAATATAACGGTGGCCCGTTACAGGCGGGGTTTCCACCGAGTCGCCGTAGTGGAATGCGTGAGCGATCCCGCGGCGTCTTGGTTAGGTGGGTAGGTCTCGCTGAGTTTTAGTGGGAAGCATCGGGTTCATTCTCCGGTGAGCCCCACAGTACCGCTCTTTCGGTCTACGCATTTCCCAGCGTTAAAAAAAAAATGGGTCACAACATACATCTAACCTCAGAAATATAATTTAAAGAGAGAAACCCTAACGTCAAGACACTCCGTTGTGCACTTTCCAGCTGTATTCGAGAAAAAATCAAACGCAATCAAATTTTGTCTGAGTATAGCGAAGATAGTAATATAATTTAATCACGCATAGGCAAAGGGAACCTAGTATTAAGATACTCCGTTCCCCACTTTCTGCCGAATTCTGGAGACATTGCGTGCTGAGTAGCAGAACTCAACGCCGCGCTTTGCCTCGACACCAGAGCGAGGAAATAGAAATGTAAACTTAAATAAATATTTCACTTCCTCAAGTGGGAATCGAACCCACAACCGTCGCGTTACAGTCACACCCTTGTGCCGCTGGCACAAGTAAATATAATGTAAATAGGCAATTAATATAATTTTAATATATATTTCCCTGAGTGGGATCACGTTTACTGTCAGACATTGTTCTATTGTGCAACACAAAGTTCTGTTAACTTATAAGCTTTTCGCAATACATTATTAGTAATTTTCGCTACCGCAAGTAAAAACTTATTATTAGACCAATATCATCCTTATATCTCAGATATTATCGCTTTGCGCTCATAAAGTGTAAGGAAGTTACAAACAAAAAAAAGTTCGCATTTCAGCTTTGCAAGAATAATATAATAATACAAGTATTGTTGCAATTAATCTAATAACTTCTTTAAATACTTGTAACCTTACATGTGAGTCAAGTAAATAAAAAATAAATCAGCTTCACGTTGTATACTGAACACAGCAGGTTAGGCAGAGGGAACCAAGAGTTAAGAAATGACCCACTTTCCTCCGAATTTTTCGAGGCATTGCATGTTGAGTAACGGAACTCAACGCCAGGCTTTTGCCTTGGTGCCAGAAGAAAGAAATTAAAATATTATTAAATTATAATTCATTCCATTGAGTGGAGATTGAATCCACAATAGTCACGTCACAGCCACAGCCTTGTGCCTCTGAGCCACGGCTGGCGTCTCACTTTCAAAAACTGTACTTAATATTACTATTTATATAAAACTATTTATTAGTGCAGAGTTATAAAAGTAAAACTTAAGCATACAATGTCAAAATTATTGTATTGCTAAAATAATTACCTTTATTAAAAAAATATGCTATTTTGTTATGTTGAAACTAACCTTTGTTAGAGACTTTCTACTCTTAAACTGAACTTACAAACACATACAAATAAGTGTAATTACAATTACATGCAGTTTATCATTTTTTATCTAGTAAACATCACAGGAAAAAATAACATCAGCAAAAACATATATAATAAATCAATAATAAATTTATCTATTTAATAACCTTCGAAAAGGAAAGAAGTTTGGATCAAATCAATATTAGATGATTTAGATTTGTCTGTTCTTAAAACTTTTATGGATGGATTAAAAACACTTGTATAGAGACTCTCTAATCAACATTGCTTCAATGAAAATGTTTTCAGTAACATACAATATAATAGATATATAGACAGAGGGTATTTTTGCTCTTAAACACTTAAAAATATAAATAAATTTAAAAATTGTATTATTTATTATTAACTATTTGTATTTTAATAAGTACAGTTTTACATGTTAGGTATCATTTTCATTGTCAAGATAAAAAAGTAAGAATACATAATGATATTTTGTTATGTATTATCACAAAATTACTGCTACCTACCCATAAGATTTGTCGTAATTTACAAACTCCAAATAAAGCAGCTTTATAATTATAATTACCTGAGATTTTCAAAGTCCATTTTCAAGAAAACTATAGCAGGATGATGTGGCGACAGCAGAGAACTGCTTTTTTCAACTCCCTTTAAAATGCATGTATCAGAGTGCACTTCTAGATAAGGATTGATTGCATCATTTACAGTTCGATCCAATGTGAAACCATACTGCAATGATAATATTTTTATATATTTTATTTACTTTTACATAATTTACTTGTTAGCTTGTGCTGCAATCTCCCATATAGCAGGGTAGGCAGGGGACAGCTAGTGCTTAGACACTCTTTTTACCATATTTTTGAGGCATTGCTTGTTAAGTCTGGGTCTCAGCATTGCACTTTGTTCTCTTACATGCACATAGACATAAAATCATTCCACAGAATAAGAATCAAACCTACAGCCACTGTGTTAACATTAAATTAAATTGTAATAAAATAAAAATCTATTTTATACACCACTACATACACTAATTATAGATAGCAATGATATGTTACATTACTATGTTTTTATTTATATATATTTAACTAACTACAAACTAAATGAAATAATGTTTACATATTAACCTCTCCATTGATGGGACCAGAAGGAAGCATAAAATTGATCATATGCACATCTAAGATACCTCCTTGAAAGAATCCAAAGGTGGTGAGATCAACATAGTGTCTATCATCATCCTAAAAGAATACATGACAATAGAAATTTTAAAAAATAATTAGTAATCATGTACTTATTTAGCAACTTTATAGTAGAATTTATAATGATAAACAAATGTTTATATACTTAAATAAGTACAACAATAATATTGAAATATACGTGTAAGTATATTTAAAAAAATACTTTATTGTAATTTATTTGCTTTGGTTAAGATCTTTAAGGTTGCCAATAAAGCATTTTTAACGAGAAATAAATTTAATGTTTAAAAATGCTTAATTAGCATTATATATATAGCGTAATATAATTTAAACGTATAATTATTATACTGGTTATGAATTATTCAGTATAATAATAAATAATAACTCCGATATTTACCGTAAGGGGTAGCTTGTGTATCCTGGGAGTAACAGACGGTGCAACAAATAGCACTATAGAAATAGCTTTTGCTATAGCAGAAATCATTTTTCATGACTACACGATATCAATATTAGATCAATTGTATGTATTATTTTTCTATACCAAATATATCAAATCTAAATCACTTAGAATATATATAAAAATAATATAAAACTTGGTAACAATGTCAGTAATCAGTCAATTTCCCACCACAGAACACATATACCCAAAGGGTGGTTCCCACAGATAAACTATGCGAACCAGTTCGCTAATTGGCCGCTCCATAGTCCGCAGGCTCTACAATCTGAGTACAACGAAACTGGAAACTTTTAACGGAACTTTTAATGGAAACTTTAAAATTCAAAAGTATATAGAGTATGGAGAGTTAAGACCATTATAAGTATTTTTTTAATGTGTAGTATTATATTTGCATAAGTTCGCCAATTGATGTCGCTTTGGAATTGAATATTTCAATTAACGTAACGTACGTCGCTACACATTTATTAACTTTACATATTTATTAATTTAATTTATTTATTACCTTTACATATTTACAATACTTAAAATAAAATTATATTTACCATAAACAATCTATTGTTATGTCTATTGTAGCTCAAAAAATTTTTACATATTTTTCGCCATCCGTTCTTCATTATATGTGTTAGATTTCTCTGATTGACTCTGTGGTACTTTATAGACTATAGTAAACTGGTCAACTTTGGTATTCAATTAAGTATTTCAAATTTTTGTATTACAAAATACGCTTCTGACGATATCTAACACGTCCATGTGACAGAACACATTTACTCACACACATTGCACACGAATGAGAAAACAAATTTCAAATATGAACCTATATGTAACCGTAAGGTTTGTGTAGTTCGCGAATGAACGAGTTTGAAAGAGCATGGGAATGCTCTTCACCACTCACCACGGCTATATAAATGATATATATTAAATTTTAATTTTGTATCTGTTATGTCTATGTCTGTGCTTTACGGTAGTAATATTTTTTTTTACTTCAATAAATTTAATTACGAAACAATAATAATAATATTGGCACCGACTCAGAATAGATGTAAGGCTGGTGGCCGTGGTACAAAGGAACTTCTTCTCATTGACACAACTATAAGCCAACAGGTAAGACGGAACAGGAAACATCTCACTACTGCTTGGATAGAGTATAAGTAGGTAGGTATAAGTATTAAGGCATATGATTCAGTGCCACATACTTGGCTCTTGAAGTTCTTGAAGTTATATAAGATTGATATGACTTTGAGATCATTTTTGGAGGCTTGTATGGGGCAATGGGTCACTGTCCTTCGTCATTTAGGGGAGTGTGATATTCCTGCAACGTCTGAACCGATAAGAAAAAAGAGGGGTATATTTCAGGCTGACAGTCTGAGTCCTTTATGGATTGGCCTAGCTCTGAATCCTCTTAGTACTATGTTAGAGGATTCAGGTTTAGTCTTTCGTCTTCGCCGGGAGGGTAAGGTCATATATCACTTGTTGTACATGGATGATCTAAAATTATTTGCGTCAAAACGTTCTGATCTTATGCGGCTACTAATGGTTACTCAAACTTTTAGTAGTGATATAAGAATGGAATTTGGCGTCGATAAATGTGCGAGCATGCATGTAGTGCGGGGCAGTGTAATAAGATTTGATAATATTTGCATTTTAGATTCTGTTTCCTTCAGAACTCTTGGTGAAGGTGAGACTTGTAAATATCTTGGAATGTCTGAAGCATTGAGTATTGATGAGCGGAGCATAAAGCAATTGGTGAAGGAGCGTTTCTTTGGTCGCCTGAAAAAAGTGCTTGGCAGCCTTTTATTTGGTGGCAACAAGGTGCGTGCTTTTAACGGTTGGGGTATGCCGCTGTTAGCCTATACTTTCGGCATTGTAAGATGGACACAGACTGAGTTAGACTCTGTAGATCGCCAAATACGTAAATTGTTGACGACATACCGAATGCACCATCCGCGTTCTTCTGTAATGAGACTGTATATCCGGCGTAAGTGTGGAGGTCGTGGCTTTTTGGATGTCAAGAACCTCCATAACCACGAGGTATGCAGTCTTAGAGAATATTTTCTCAAGATTGACGTGGATATGCACAAGGATGCGGTAACAGTTGACAAAGGCCTTACTCCTCTTTTCTTGGGCAAAGAGAACTGGCGTCGGCCTGTAGTACTTACTACTTCTGATCACATAGCTGTATGGAAGAGCAAGGAGCTGCATGGTAGATTCATCATCATTCATCATTATCTTGGTTACAGTTCGGGGATCTTTTCGGAAAAACTGAAGGTTTTGTCTTTGCAATTATGGACGAAGTTATCAAGACACGGAACCACGGAGACATATTATGAAAGATGGCACTATCGACATCTGCCGGGCGTGTCATCGACCTGGGGAGTCCCTCAGACATATTGTCTCGGGTTGTTCTCATCTTGCTAATGGTGAGTATTTGCATAGACACAATCAAGTAGCCAAGATAATACAACAGCGACTTGCTCTTCAATATGGCCTTGTACAATTGGAGGTGCCTTACTACAGGTACAATCCCATGTCTGTTCTTGAAAATAGCTGTGCTTTGCTCTACTGGGATCGGTCTATTATTACTGACAGGTATATTGTTGCCAATAAACCTGATATAGTACTGGTAGACCGAGTGGCGCGCCGCGCAGTGATTGTCGACGTTACTATCCCGCATGATGACAATCTCGTGAAGGCCGAAAAAGAAAAACAATCTAAATATTTGGACCTAGCCCATGAGATTACCGCCATGTGGGATGTCAATGCGACTATCATTGTGCTGATAGTGGTTTTTCGGTTAACGGTTTAATAGCGAAAAGCCTCGACCAACATCTTAAGAGGCTATTGCTTAGCTGTTGGATCAAGAACCGGATACAGAAGGCAGTGGTACTTGAGACGGCGCGTATTGTGCGGAGGTTCCTCTCTCTGGAGCCCAAGCCACCTATGGCTTGGACCCTTGTCCCGCCCTCGGAAGAGTGATTTCTTATATTTTTAAATGTTTTTTTTTTTTATAATAAGTTATATTTAAAAATTACTTTAACTATTAGGAAGGCTCTGCATGCATACAAAGTTTGATAATTATGAATAGAAGGAGATAAATATTGTTTATATATTTTATTTTTATTTTAGGGTAAAATAAAATACAAATATTGTGTATGTGTATTTTTTAATCAATTTATACACTTATTTATACAAATATATATTTGAGTTTAGCAACAATGAAATAAAGTTATAGCTCCTTATTTACAAGCTACTGCTACTGCCAAGTGTAGTACGGTTCGTGTTAAAGTATTGGTATTAAAATGCAATAATAGCCTAACGTCTGTGCCAGATATTGATTTTTTATAATGACGGATAGCCATAGATGTGTTCTGTGGCCATAGATATTTTCATGCTTAACTTTTTTTAATACATCATTTGGGGCAAACAGAAAGCCTTGCAGAAGAGTTTTGCCATTGGAACTTATAAATACTAATAAAAGATTATAATGTATTTAATTAGTAAATGCAAAGTTAACTTTTATTTTATGTGTATTTAAAGTGTAATTTGTTCTTTTAAACGAAATTGCAGTGAAAATTAAAGTCTAATAGATTTTTTAGTTAATTCCCTATTCATTATATTTTTCATGAACTCAAAATACTATTATTAAAAAACTTGTTTCAAAATGTTGACATTAATTATGAAATGTCTTCGATCACCAAGATTATACAGAGTTTACGGCCAAGGTCCAGGAGAAGTAAGTAAATTATTTACTTTCTTAGTAAAAATTACACTTTTCATTTATTGTATTAAATTTTATAGAGAATGGTAATCACAGACGTCATCGTATTGCTAATGTGTAGCATATCTATGCAAAACGCGTATTTGCAGCAAACTATAAATAGAAAACCCTAGAAGGCTGTATTGATTTTTACCCCTGAATATCCCAACCCCCTCTCCATACCAGTCACTGCTTTTACGTTTGCAATTTGCAATATACAAAAAATAATATGCAGTTGTTTAAAATAGGTATTTAAAACCAATAACAAATACTCTTATAAATAATAAGAAAAATAATCAAGTGAAAATTACAATTGTGTGGAAATAAATATGAATGATTTAAATTATTAACAATGTTTACAGGGACTATATGAGCCTCATGGACCTGAAAAAATTGCAAACCAGATCATTTCTACTGTAAGATTATTTTTGACATTTAAATGAATTATAAATTAGCAAAAATGTATGTATAATCAAATATATTCTTTAATTTAATAATAAATTTCAGGCCCAAACAATAATCAATGTGGGTTTCTACACATCACCATTTATTTGCATGTACATTTACAAAAGGGGATTTCTGTCTTTGGATGAAATAAAATTCTTTACCTATTCTTTTAGTGGAGTTAGCTTATTCTTGGCATGTGCTTATTTATTAAGAGCTTATGGAAGGGCATCAAATCCAATATACCTCCAATTCATTGATACTTTAAATAGACCAACCACTGATCAAAGAATTTATATAGAAAGTATTAGAAAGTATGACTTTGAATTTTATGCTTGGCCATCTTCTTTTACAATGGAGCAGGTGCCTAGGTGAGTAAAAAGCTAAAAAAATTATGAGATATTTTTATAATAAACAGTGTGCTTTACAAAATTTATTGTTTCAGTTCAACATGGCTAGAAAACAAACCTTTTAGCAAATGTGCTAATCCAGATTTACCACATTACCAAAAGGTGACAGTGCAGCTATTGGCATATATTGCAATCCACACATTTGCCCTTCGTCTTATCTATCCAGGAGCTCTTAGTGTCATCCAGAACATGTTATGTAAATTTTTTACTTTTTAATCTTGAATAAATTTACTAATGTAATTTTAAAAAAATGTCATATTATATGTTGTATTTTGTATTGTTTCATTATTTCTTTTTTCAGGGCTACCATTGTGCGAAGGAAGGACTAGTCTTATTGAACGATACAATGGCAAAAGGGCAAAGATAGTTGCTACCGATGGCAATTCTATTGACACTATGTTTATTGACAACCGATTGGATTCTTCAAAAGGCAAAATTCTTGTTGTTTGCTGTGAAGGAAATTCTGGTTTCTATGAAGTTGGCATTATGACTAATCCTATTAAGACTGGCTTCTCTGCCTTAGGATGGAATCACCCTGGATTTGCTGGTAGCACTGTAAGCACCTTTTTTTTACCACAAAATTACATATGATGAATACTGTTGTGGCATAATGGCACAGCAGCTGATAATACACTTGCAGTTGTGAGATCGATTCCCTTTTTAGGAAATGAGTTGTAATTGTCTGCTATTTGTAAAAATACAAACTGGGGTACTGAGTTTTGCCGCTTAACACGAAATGTCTCGTAAATTGGGCACAAAGTATGCCAAAGGTATAAAGTAGGCGTTTATATGTGGAATATATTATGAAGTGTGAAGCTAAAATGTATTATAAAAAAATATAATTTTATCATGATTGTCATAATTTTTTAGGGAACTCCATTTCCGCGTCAAGAACAAAATGCTATAGATGCAGTTATGCAGTATGCTATTAATGAGCTAGAGTTCGACATTGAGAATATTATATTGTTTGGTTGGAGTATTGGTGGCTATACAGCAACTTGGGCTGCTGTCAATTATCCTGATGTCAAGGGATTGGTAAGTGGTCTATAAAACTATTGAACACAGAAATATATCCTTTATACAAATAAAAAATTAAATGTATACTTTCTTATTCCCTTATTTTATAGATATTAGATGCTTCTTTTGATGACTTATTGCCATTAGCCGAAAATCAAATGCCTAAGACATGGAAGTTGCTAGTAAAAGAAGTTGTACGTTCTTATGTTGATTTAAACATAGGGGAGTTGTTGACAAAATACTCTGGAGTAGTTCAATTAATACGACGTACTGAAGATGAAGTCATCTGTATTAGGTAACTGAATTTAAAATAAATGGTTTTAATACATATAAAGATACAGCTTTAATATTAACTTTTAAAAGATTTATACAAATAATAGATAAATATATAAAATACCATATAATTCATGGCCACCAGTCAAAGAACAATTTTTAATAGTTGTTCTTTTTCTTCTCATTCTTATGGACAATTCTTCTTCAACCATTCTTGTTCTTCTCATTCTTATTGACGTTTGTGGGAGGATGTACTAAATGTGTACTGGTTTTTTTCTATGATATTCTTATTATTTACTAATGTAGGCCTTTTTACCGTAAGTCTCATTTCTTGCTAAATTTCATAATTCTAGATCAATGGGAAGTACCCTATAAGTTATTTCCATACAAAATGGGAGAGTGGGTGTTTGGAGTGTGTTGATTTATAATTTTCTATTATCTGTCCCCCAAGGGATCGTAGATCTCGATTTGTGAAATATAGAGAGATATTGAGGATCTTAGAATATTATTTCAATGCCTAATATATTATGAATCTATATATATATATGAATATAAATAATATATTATGAATTTCAGACCAGGCCAGCTTGCTACAAACCGTGGTAACTATTTACTTATCAAGTTATTGGAGGATCGTCACCCTGAGCTTTTTGAAATGGACACGGAGAAGCCAGTGATGGAAACATTAGAAACTTGTATTGCATTATCAGATCAACAACGTATTGTATTGTCACGGAATGAGTTGCCTGCAATTAAACGCGCCATTTTGCCATTGGTAAGCTAACAATGTAGTTTATTTTTTTAAATCACATAATTAAATAATAAGACTGGCTGTAAGTAACAGTTGTGTGTTCGATTTTCACTCCAGGGATTGAATTAATTTTATTTCATCACTTTGGTAACGAGACAAAACGCGGCGTTGAATTCCGTCATCCAATAAGCAATATCTCAATAATTAGGTGGTGAATAGAAGGTCTTCCTTGCTATATGCGGGAAGTTATGAAAAACTTATATCAAACTTTTAATTCTTTATACAGATTTCCAGGTACATGCGTGACTTCCGTTCAACACATTGCATGCCCTTGCCGGATGATCATTATTTAGCAATAATGAACTCTATAATGACCAATTGATGGGTGGCTTTATTACATTAATATGGTAACACTTTGTTACCACTTTAATGACATGAATAGAATTTTTTTTCAAAATGTACTATATCATTATAATAGCGTGTCGATAACATTAAAGAAAGAAAAGTGCAACAGTAGCTTGAGACAAACATGGGGCTCAGTTTATGACACACTAATATTATTATAATAAAACCGAAATAAAAGTGAATGTGTGTTGGAAATTGTTAAGAAGAATATTTATTTTAAAACTAAGTAGCTTCACTCTAAAATATAATTATTACCATTTGTTTATTTTTGTTTGTTAGAAACTATATGGAGAACATTCTCTATAGAAAATTTAACATATTGCTATGTTGTACTTCTTTATTCTGAATATTATCAAATCATATAATATAAAGTAACTTAAAATATTCACTAATGTTACTCTAGAATTAAAATGGATGTGTAGTATTGAGAAATATGACATCAAATATTTAACAAATTGCAGCTTACTCATGAACCGCACATGAAGCAATCCTTCAATAAAACCTATATTTGTAAAATTTAATAAAACATGTTTTCATAATAATTTCTGTTATTTTGAAAAATGTTATTGGACTATAACTAAATTACTTATGTAAAAACCAAAAATATTGGATCTATATTATTTTGAGAAAAAAAATGGATATTGATGTATTGGCTTCTATATGATTCTCATATTAAAACCCCATGTGTATTTACCTAATATTATTATACTAGCTAACTAGGTTAAGGAATTGGGATATTATAATAAAGTGCAGCTAGACACAAGAATGACTTTTACTGATATTAAATTTATAAAAATTAACTATTTTACTCATATTATTCAATGTATTTTTGTCTGGTATTGGAATATGTAGATTTAGGACTTATTGGTGTTAATAAATAAATTATATAAATTATTTTATCTTATATTTCTTACAATACCTTTGTACAAAACAAAAAAAAATCTTTACTAAGTTGTAACTGTAAAAATATAGCTAGAATTTGAAGGTTTGTGAACTAAACATCATCAGAATTAGTCCATCCTTAAAGTAGTATTATCTAAGATACATAGAAGAATTACGTTTAGAACTTAATTCTATGCCTTGCACTTTTCAAATCTATGCTTTTTTTACCTTACCTTTAATCTTCACTGGGGAATTGATTACTTTCCACACATTCGAGAAAAAATCAAAAATTCCCATATCTCCTTTGAGATTAGTAGTATTAACTAGTAGTACTAGTATCAAAGAGATAGAGAAATAAATAATAATCCAATAAATGTTCTAATTCAATTAAATCTGAAATTAAATCTTTCTTCCTTGTCACTCTCAAGGTGTGTATCCCGAAATCATTCATTGCAGAGAGACAATACTGCATAGAGCAGGGTGGGAATAGAACCTAGACTTTGACCTTCAGAAGCTATGCTCATTGGTAGATTATTAATCTCAACATTGATGTCTAAGTTGAGATAGCTTTATAATTCATAATATGACTGTTAAGTATAGGTACTCAATCCCAATTTTTTTGGATGTGTTCACTAGTTTAGATTTATTGTAATTCTTATTATTACCTTTGATATTTTTGGTAGTTGATTTGTTAGTGTTTAATTCTTTGTTTTTCGATAGATAGGCTCCTCTACGGGTACGTTTTTCCAAGTCTTTTCTTTTTCTTTTGCTCTTTAAGCCTTAAATCTTTTTCTAGATGTATTACAGGTATTTTCATTTATTGACTCATTTTCAAGCTTACTTTCACTATCCTTTTTCGTTCGTTTAGATCTCATATTTCTGGTACTCTCATTCAGATTTTTATTTGTTTGAGATTCTTTGTTACTCTCTGAATTTTTAGCTCTCTGATTTTTTTTTATTTTTCCTTTTTTCATTGATAATTCTTTGACCCCTGACTCTTTTATAGCTTGACTTTTTTTGTTATTTTCTATTTTTAACTTTTGAACTATAACTCTACATGTTGTCACTTGTTTATCTACGGGTTCATTTACTTTTTCAACAGCTTTTTGTAATGTATTGGTCATATCCAGGGTCTCTTTGAAACATTGGTTGTATTTTGAGTAATTTCTGCGCTGTTCTTTTTGATTAAATTTTTATCTATGGCAGTGATATCAATGGTGCTTTCTAAATTTTCATATATTCGTTTATGTAAATCTAACCGTATTACCAAACATATCATCTCTGGAACACATTCTCTTTTATTGCTTGCAGATTTTCTAGCAGACATCTGTGAGTTGTTGAAATGAAAATTAGTTTGTATTAAATTTGTATTATTCTGCTAAATTGGTGGTGTCAAACTAATGCTACAACAACCTTACTGCAATATCTAATTACTAAGCCTGTTTGTTTTACTTGGCGCCAATTAATTTAAAATTAACTTTTTAAATTAAGTTTAATAAGATAATTTACATATTTTAACATCTGAAACATTTCATATATCTAATTACCAATCAAATTCGAAAAACACTTTATTGCACAAAGATAACACTTATATTGGATTGGATATATAATAAAGCGGAAGAGCTTGTTTGTTTGAACGCTAAGATCTCTGGATGTACTGGTCCGATTTACTTTGTTTTTGTTTTGTATGAAAGCTGACTTCTTCAGAAGTGCTATAGGCTATATAACATTACATTACACATATATACTAATATATTAAAATACCTATTTCTAATTTGACATACAATTTATTCTGCCATGTTAATAACAATCGTCGTCGCTACGCGACCGTTACCGCGACATTGTGATGTTCATCCTTATGAAAATAAATATAATAGTCTCTCTTAACATTGTATCTAGATTGAAATTATAGTTTATTGTATAACATTCTTATAAATAATTAAGGAGATGTCGCTGATCCGAAAAGACCTAGCCTTCGGGCGGCATAGTATGACCGACGCGAACGGGCAGATAATGTTGACGGATTTAAATTTTCGAACTATTGTTAATTTTATGTAATTATTTGCTGTTTATAATTAATTTAAACTACAATTTGGTTCTCTTCTTCTTTTCTTGGTGTAGTGTATAGTTTGTTCCTGGGATTTTATTTGATATTGCTCGCAAAAATTATATAGAAAAATGTTTAGCTATTTCATAGAGTCGATATCTATGTACGCACGCATGGAAAACTTTAGGTACTTTTTCTAATATTAAGAATATCCTTTAGTTACTTTTACTTCTTTTATTGGGTCATTTCAATAACTCAGATATTTTTTCTAATAATATGTCTCTACTTATTATTCTATTTGATTATTTAAGCTTATATTTTCTTACTAATAATTCTGTTGAAAACTGAAAATAATTTCACAAATATTCCTATATTTCAAGCAGGCGTAGCCGCGTCCGGGTCCGCTAGTATTGGATAAAATTGTAACATTTAGTACAGTGCAAAGGCGGAGTTATCACTATAAGTGATCTCAGACAACTTTTTATTAATAAAAAATAATAGTAAGAGAACATTGTTGGCGGATATTTTTGTTATTTACACACTATTCATACATAAATACAAATATAGATATCATATCTACATTTATATAGAGATAGAAAAAAAAGGAAGTATAACCATATTGCTCAACATCGAGTTCAACTTAAACGGTTGACCATCAAGCATCGATGCAATTATAATGCACTTATCCTTTTATACTCTATCTTGTAACTTCCTATAACTCCTTCATACCTCAAACAAAGATTTACTTTCCTGGGCTCCCACTCTGTCTTTCATTCTCTGTCCAAGATATGACAACATATTGGAGGTTCCACTATGTCGCACCAAGTACTACAGTGAATCATTCCCCGTAAAAACGGTGAAATTATGGAACTAGCACCCCGGTTCATCAGGCAGTCAACATCAGTCAATATCTTTAAGCGCCGTCTTATACCTATCACCTATCATTATAGTCTATGTATCTGTTTTGTGCATATATATATGCAAGTTCATTATTGTATCTCTATATAAATGTATAAGTGATATCTATGCGTATATTTATAAATGTATGTATTTATATATGAATAGCGTATGTTTTATATATTTGATATAATAAATTAAATAAAAAATATATAAAATAAAGATATAAAAAATTATAAATTTATTTATAAAAAGATTTTTATAACTCCTGGAGTAAAATAAGCATTTTCTGTTTCTTTCCCTCATTTTGCAGTTATTAAATGTTTTTACTACAGTTAGTTAGTTGTAATGTTTGAAGGCTTCTACTTCTTCTGCCTCCAAGTCTTTCAATCCATTTCTAGGTAATACATTATCACATATGTTGTCACTTGGAATATGTGTTATTTATTTACAATGCCGCACCCCTGTGTTCCTATTTGTGAACATTTCTATTTATCTAGAGGTCATTAAATATCCACATTTGGGCGTACATATAGTCACCTATAAAATGAAAATTACTATTATTACATGTGTAATGATACTAACTATAGTAGTTGATAAACTATTAAGTACGAATGATATATTAGTACTTATTGAATATGTATTTTTACAAAGCAAATATATTTTTCCTGTGATAGTATTTCAATGAGGTAAATAATATTTAATTGGGTGCTTATTCTAATTTAAATCCCTTCAAAAGATGAGTCCGGTGAAAATATACTTAAATCTGTATTACACATTTGAAAAATAAATACTCAGTGACTATTCTTAGCACTTTAATTAGCAGTTACTATTATATATGTATATCCTTAGATTAATACTTAACTTACCTAGTATTTTTAAGTTACAGTTATTAATTTCTCTTTAGATTTTTGGGCTTTACGTGACAAATTCTACTTATGTCTTCGTATCACCTCCATAATAACATTTTTAGACAATCAATAGTTTTCACTTTCCTTTAAATTTCGCGAATTGACGCATATTTGGTTGTTGTTTAAGGTCCAATTTATATATTTTCCTAAAAACACAGTACATAAGCACTAAACGTGCCATTTTACTGTCGTTTTCACGAGAAAAATAACAAATTAATTTCTAACAAGTTACACTTTAGATATTGACTAAATTCTCAATTCCTATCAAATTTTTGTCATTTTTTCTTTCTGTCGCGTTAAGAGTACCAAATATCACAAAATTACTCACATGCACAAAATTGACAATTCTAACGAAAGTTACAACGATTTTTAGTTAACGCAATCATCAAGTAGATAGCGCTAGTGGACTTAGCTATTCATTCAAAAAAAGGATTAAGCAATAGCCATAACCCAAAAGTTAAATAGGGTTAAATAAGTATAAATAAATATTTAAATTTAATAAATTAGATAAAACTAATACATGCTTAGCCCGCAATTGTTTTCATTATGGCAGACACAATATGTTTTTAGTAAAAAAGTCACAAAAACCATATGAAATTACAAAATCTATAAGTGATTCAATAAATTACAATATTACAGTTATTATAGTAAACAAACATGCACATTTATTAGTAAAACGTTTATGAAAAATCCAAAATACCTTGAATACAATAGCGCGAACGCAGGAGGTGCCTTACCTCCTGCGTTCGCGACTTTGCTCACTAATGGCCGATGTTAATAATCAATCCTAATCCATAAATTGCAACCATAGATTGAAATATCAATCCATTTTTTGAGTTTAGCTTGCCAATAACCTATCGAAGTACTTCATTTTCAATCTTTAATTTCAATCTATCGTTGGGAGGACTAACTGGAGATTAAGAGGGAACTTTGTATGAAAATGACAGCTTGTGCGTGCCAATAAACGATCTGTCGATTTTGACATTACGTTGGATAGCAAAAATGACAGCTAATTGCGATCCGACATATTTTGGGGTTTACTGTATCATATCCCCGGATTGCAAGATTGTATTTATATTATATTTTATTTTGAAAGTAAATAAATATGTAGAGTGGCATTTCTTCGAGTGATAGTAATGATAGTGTTATGTAGTCACTGTCAACAATTACAAATATATGCAGTGAGCATATAAAAATATATCAAGAGAGTGCTAAAAACTTCTTTCAAGTTGGTGGCTTTCCTGGAGTTATTGCTGCAATTGATTGCACTCGCATACCTATGTGTTTAATCGCCATGTGAGTATTATTAAGTTTTATAAAGTTTTCTTTACAAAAGCAGGCAAATTATGGAAACTTTTTTTGTATATTTAATCTCAGTTACTAATTACCATTTCATTTCTTAATTTGAGCTCTGGGCTTATTAATTTCAGTTGTCGATTTTCTAAATTACTATCTTATATATTTGTAAAATAGTATTTTATATGTTATTATAGGCAGCAAAATGTGATGCAAAACATTATGGTAAATAATGGAAGTAAAGTACCAAATATACCATATTTATTAACACAAGTTCTTAATCCAAGTACTGAAGCAAAGCTGCAAACAAACATATATTAAACCAGGAATATAATAAAAAGGTATTATGTTAACCTACTATTAGTAAATAAGATGTATAAGATTTAAAAAATTAACTGGTTTATATATTTATTTAACCTTAGGTTTAGAGAGAGTATATAATATTTTAAAAATAAATGGTATGGAAAAAAGGGTACGGACCATATATAAAAAAAACTTATTACTATTTATTAGTATGATGTGTAAATAGTATTAAACTTATTAGTATTCATTAATTATATACCTAATATACAAATTTTATATTTTTAGAACATTTGCAATACAATTTTATATTATGGCACTCCGTTTGCAGAGATCTTGATTTGGAGGAAGTACCAGGAATGGAAATACTTTCATGACATGATAGATAATGAGGACAGCACTGCAATATAAGATATCACACAAAGGACATAAATAATTACTTTATAAGATGAATTGAAAGTCAAATATTTTATATTTATTAATTTCTTAAGAAGTGAGAAGATTGTTAGTTAATCATAGTTTTACTTGTTTTTGGGAGTGTGAATAAAGAAAACAATGTGTATTGTAATTTTTTTATTATTAAAAAAATGTAACCAATTTTTTTATTTTACTCTTTTATATAACTATTTTTTATTTCTTAATTTGCGCTCCATGTTTGTAATTTTATTAGCTTTATTCTTCATACATTTCTTATAAGCTACAAAATATTTCTTGCAATCACTGTTTTGTTTTTACTGAAAAAAATAAAGTATTTATTAGTTCATTGTTTAATAAAGCATTTATCAATATAAGTTAAAATAACAATCTTGCACTTAATCTCAAATTTTATTCTTTGTTATCCAATGTAGCAATAAACAATATGAAATTGAAATAGCCAAGCAAAATGATATTAATATTATAATGAATTCAAAAATTATATAGAGGCTAACGCCTTTATATAATTTTTCGCAAAAATTTTTCTCGCAAAAATCATGTATATTTAAACTTAATAAACAAAATTATGAATACATACGATACTTACCTTACTATGCCGGACTCCATTAATTAAATTAAATTAATTATCTTTAGTTCAGTTTAGTTGTTATTTTATGGCGTTTCAAGTTATGCCTAATAATTTATACACGAAAATGGGTTAGGAATAAAGTATCTTAAAACTAACAATTAATTATTATATTATAAAAACATATGCTTCAAAATGACATGTTCGAGTTCCATTGTACGCACCTAAGCATATTGCATTAAGTTTTAAAAAGTGTTTTAATATTATTAATTTTTATTCTTTTTTAGTATTTTGGGACTTAAAGATTTATTATTTTATTAAAAATAGTTTTTATAGGACTTTTATAAGTAATAATAATTAATTTTAAATTTAATTTAGCATATATATTAGGATTTTGTTAATTTAAAAAAGATACGTAAAACGAAACTATCGTTACTGCAGGGAGGGCCCTGCAATCCACTATTGACGATAAGTTGACATTACCCGGATTGGTTATTGGCATGCAGGTTAGAGATTGGATAGATATGTCGAAAAATCCGAGATTGACATTAACTGGAGATAGGAGATACATTATTAACATCGGGCGTAAAAGAAACATAGTGTTGCCAAATAATAACTTTTTTTTAGGGATACCGCGCACTGGTGACTTTTGTCAGGGTGACAATAAATTCTTTGTCACTGTCGTGTCACCATACTTTTCGCGACTGCGCGCACTTGCGATGACAGTGATGAAAATTTTTACATTTGACAAAATAGATCTCGAAGAGATGTTCGCCACAAAAATCACTAGTGCGCGGTATCCCCTAAGCCGTATAAAAGTTTTTATAAACCCACCAGATTTTATTTATTTGACTGTTCGTTAGCGGACTTAGCCAAATTAAATGTTAAACCATTTATGCTCTATAGATCTTTAAATCCTCGTGCGTTAAAAAATCAAAACAGGCGGAGCCATATATCGAACAATATTATTGCCATTATTATTGTGTGTGTGTAGCTAGCCTAACCCTTCGATAAAATGTATTCTGTGGTCTTGAGGCTGGAAAAAATGCAAATGACAAATTGAAACTGCTGTGGTATTTGTATATTTTTTTGATTTATCCGTAAATAAATTTTACTTGATTTTCTGATATTCTTGATAAATAAGGACCTTATTTTATAAACTTTGTGTGCAATATTATTGTTGAATTTTTGTATTTCATTATTATTTTCTAAAATTATACAGGTAACAATTATTTCATAAAATACTGATGCACCTTAAAACAAAAATTACTCAGATAAATCTTTTATTGCCAATTTGTTACACGATAATTTACTTTGTATAAATGTTCCTATTTAATAAATTTTTATTTTAACTTTTCGTTTATCTTAATTTATATGGTGGTCATGGGATTGCTATGGTGATTCAAATGTTATGCAATACAAAAGAATTTAAAAGCTAACTATAAACCAATGACAAGCTATCTGCCCACACATTGTACCTTCCTTAATATATTATTAATAATAAAATGTACTAAACTATGCTTTTATTATGATTTTGTTCTAATTATTTGATTCATTTCATTAGAAAAAGAAAACTTATAATTTGGTATCGTGGTAATAAGTAACAGTAATAATAATATAACACTTAGTATAATAATCTTCCAGGCGATGTCACATATTAATGATCTTATCGGTGTTGTACGAGGCTTTCGTCAGGTGATAGATGCTGGTATTAAATTGCAACAGGAAAACGCTAAATTAATATTGAATAATTGTAGCTTCAGGCAATCTGTTCAAAACTGCTCAATTAATGCACGTCCGACTTACAAACCTAGCGATGTTGTGGTTAGTGATGCTTTGGAGAGAGCAACAGTAGTCATACATGGGATTAAACAGTTTGTTTCTTTAAATAATATCAACAATAAAACTTCTTTAGAGGGCATCATACAAGAGGATTTACAGTTTCAAGAAGATATAGATATTCTCAATAAACAGTTCAACGAAACTTTTGATAGTTTGAAACAAACTCAAAAGAAAATTATTTCATCCATAACTCCAACTAATTTAAATACAGAAAAAAATATTCAATCAACACAAAAGACTGAAACTGTGTTGAAAACTGTATTTCCAGAAATCCCAATAATAAAAGAGACACAGTTTGAAATCATAGCACCAAATATGGAACCAAGTCCAAGTGAATCAGATTCAAGACCAGTTGCAAAAAAGAAATTGAATGTTTCTGTAAGTTTTCTGTTTTTTTAGTTCTCAAGATTATTTATTAAAGTGTACATTTAGCTATATATTTTTTTTATATTCAGCTTAGTGAAAGTTCAAAAGCTCGTGTAGTGCCATCATCACGTATTGGTAGGATGATATCTTTTGGGTCACTAGCTGCGGGCTTAGGAGTGGGCACGATTGCGCAATATACGCGTAATACACTTCAATCAGTCACTGGTAAAGTTGATGAGTCTTCTAATGCTTTTTTGTCTACGGCAAATGCAGAAAGGATAGTGGATACACTTTGCAAAGTCAGAGGTTAGTAAAAGCTTTAATTATGCACTGTTTGTCTTTTACTTTTTTTTAGTTTCATGTCATATTTCATTTCGAAACATTGCTTGTTGGGAAGCAGAACTCAATGCTGCCCTTTATTTACCAGAGTGAGGAAATGAAAATAATTATATAATCTTTCAAGAAATTAATTCTTCTAATGAAATTATGGTTGGTACTTCATTCCCCTGAGTCAAAAGTAAAGTCACAACCCATAGTGTCTACTGTCACACTATGGGTTGTGACTTTAATTATGATTTTTAATTTAGATTGCTGTCTCACTACTTTTTTTAAAATTTTAAGAAACAAATTGTAAATGTTGACAGTTGTATGTTCAATTCTCACTCGGGGAATAACTTATTTTTAGTACCACCACTCTACAGGTAGTCTCGAAAAATAGGCCTTGCATGGGGAACAATGTCCTAAAACTAAGTTCCCTCTGCCTACCCTGCTACGCATGATACAGTATGAGGCTTAAAAAAAATTGTTACAAAATTATGTTTTAACAGGTGCAGCACTTAAACTTGGCCAGTTACTGAGTATACAGGATGATTCAGTAATACCCTCAGATTTGCAACGTATATTCGACAGAGTGCGTCAGTCTGCGGACTTTATGCCTACTTGGCAAGTAGAGAAGGTTATGACGTCACAGCTTGGCCCCGATTGGCGATCTCGCCTCCGACATTTTGAAGAACAGCCTTTTGCAGCTGCTTCTATTGGTAAGATATGTTTTAGTTTGATACATTTTAATGATTCTATTTACAAATACAATATATAATGATATTGTGTTGTAATGAGTATATAATATCCCTAATATTATTATTATATATAATTTTCCATAATTATAATAATACAGAATCATGATTTGTCAACAATTATGTATATATTTTAAAACGATATCTGTCAATTGGAATATACTTATATAATAAGTAATGACTTAAGATTTTCAATTTGCAATGATAGTTATACCTTTACACCATAATTTGCTTTTGTTTTTCTTTTATTTTTTTAATTATCAAGCTGATGCAATAAAATATAAGATTATCTTATATTTGTACAACAAATGACAGAATTTTTTAAATATATTTTTAAATTCCTTTTTAGGTCAAGTTCATCAAGCAATTTTACATGACGGCAGCGAGGTGGCCATCAAAGTCCAATATCCAGGAGTTGCTCAGGGTATCAACAGTGATATAGACAATTTAGTGGGAGTTTTAAAGGTAGAAAGATGCATCATATATTTTGTATTATAAACTGCAGGTACCAATATTAATTTCTTGATGGTCCTACCATTATTAGATATTGAAATAGTCCAGATAACTTTTTTTAAATTGTTACTAAAGGGGGCATTGTATTGCATAACATTTAAAGATATTTCTCTAAAATTAATTAATTCTAAACTAATTCATTCCGTTTTGCCTAACCTGCTTTGCTCGAGATTTTTAGTGCAGTTAAAAAAATAAAAATAATTGTAACTTTTATATTTGAAATGAGTGACTGTTAAGTTTCTTTCTGGTCAGAACTGCCCTTAGACCTGGTAGTGCCTATGTTTATGCAACGATTTACAAATGCTTGCAAATTTGTTTATAAATGAATATTATTTTGTATTAAAATTCCATTTTTAAATTATGTCACACAAGTAGCTGGTCAAATTTGTGAGACCCACCTACTTAGTGTGACGTCGCATATTTCGCAATTTAACATCTCGAAATTATTAAATTGAAGTAGCAGTTCCAAAATTATGTTTGTACATTATATTTTGAAATGTGATGTCACGGAACTTACGATCCGCATCTCTCGTCACACAACCTCACACTTCGTGGACTCCCTCCACATCGCATAACGTGTGAAGTAATTTATAGATGTGGGCTAATGTGGGCTTTTTTGTAGGTTTGGAACATATTCCCTAAAGGCATGTTCATAGACAATGTTGTGGAAGTAGCCAAGAAGGAGTTGGCTTGGGAGGTTGACTATAAACGTGAAGCGGAATGCACTAGAAAGTTCAAACAACTGCTCGCCCCTTATCCTGAATATTTTGTTCCGTCGGTAATCGGTCAGTAAACGTTTTATATTACTTATGATTAAGCATATGGTTTTTTCTTACTTTATTTTCCCTTTTTTAAAAAAAAAAATATTATGAATAATGTAAAAAATCATATGCAGTTGATGAAATGTAGATCTTTACACACAGTTAAACTAATTCTAATATGTGAGACTCATTTTCCTTTGCCATAAAGTAAATAGTAATAATTGTAAATCTTTGCTCTCTCAAATAATTTAAAAAACATTTTAAAACAATTTAAAAAAACTAAATGAAACCCAATGATAAATTAAAAAATAATAAATTTAAAATTACGTACAAACCAGATTTCAACACACGACTATCGATACGGTCAAATTGGGCAACAACGGCGCTCATTATTATTCAAAAAAATATCTTAAATGTAACATACATGATAATTAGTAAATCCAATACCCTGTTCCGTGATAAGATATAACAATGATAAATAACATGGGAAATGGAAGTTCCTATACCGTACATCCGTAGAGTATAATTATGTGTAACCGAATTATAACCATCATAATTACTACTTTTACATGACGTGGCTACTTGTAAAATACGAGTAGGCCGCTAAAGCGATCGTTCAATGAATATTTCTTGTTTATTTCCTTCTAAGTCAAAAACCTTTTAAATGCTTTTAAATTTATCGCTGTAAGTCTTTCAAAGGGGTACTTGAATGCACAATTTGTGCCCTTTGAACCTATCGTTCAGTCACGATAGCACACACAAACAGTTCCTTTAAATGCACATGTCGATAATAAATAATTAGTTATATAGATAGTATTCCCTGTAAGTTCCATAATAATATCCCTATTAGATAATTTGAAGCCATTTTGTAATATATTCAATTCTCTAATGTTGTGATAGCCATAAATTTAAGGCATATAGGAAGGAAATGTTCATTTTATATTATTGTGCTGTTCTTCACTTGTATTTAATTAGCATTGTGAATTTACAAATATATTGAGACTGTGAGTCTCATATAAAATTGATTATTTTAATAATATACTATTAAATTAAAGAAATAAAACTTTTCAAGGTTGATCTCCAATCCAATGATCAAAAAGAATATAACAAAAATATTTTTTTAAGTATAATTTTTGGATTCACAAATAGAAATAAATCAAATTATATACACAGTATTGTAAAATTCATTGATAATATTATAATATTCTTATAGATTGAAATCGTCCGCAGCACAACATCTGACTGTAAACACGATGATTGTGGGTTCGATTGTTACGCGGGGATGAATTATTTTCATTCGACGCGCAATGTCCAGAAAAATAGGATGGCACTAAGTTCCCTCTGCCTACCCCGCTATATGCGTGAAGCTGAAAAAAAAACATATAAGTGTGGAATAACACTTTAAAAATGTTAAAAATACCTATACATATGTTTTGTTTGTTAGACGAATTGTGCGCCCAAGAGGTTATAACGACGGAGCTCATAGACGGCACACCGCTTGACAAGTTGTTCGACGCGGAGTACGAAGTGCGTCAACGCATTGCGTATATGATAATGCACCTGTGTCTACGGGAGATGTTCGTGTTGAGATGTATGCAGACCGATCCTAACTGGGCTAATTTCTTCTACAACACACATACTAAACAGGTTGCTATGTTTTTTTTATGCTATACTTTATAGTTGCAGTGACTGCTGGGTAGACTGAGCGCGGCGTTGGTTTACGCCTCTCAACCTGTAGAAACTAGGATTTGGACGGTAAATTGAGAACACAGTTCTGTTATAAACATTACAAATTCGTGTTTTGGGTCATAATATGATGGTCTTAGTAACGAGCTACTCTAGGCAGAAAGCCAAAGGTAGAAAGCAAAAGTATAAAGTAAAAGATAAAGAAAACTGTATTATAATTAAGAATTTATTATAATACAGTTTTCTTTATCTGTAAATACTAAAAGAAGGAGGCAGTGACAAGTCAGGGATATTTATTAAGAATTTAATAATATGAACATGTTTATCTATGTCCTGTATATCGGTTTTAACAAACATATTTTCTTTTAATTTTTAATTTAAATCTTGGCGTTCACACTTAAATATAGGTCATTATAGTTTATTGATATTTGCTGTCATACCATTCTAACCGAGTAATCGTTGTAAATTACTTAATACGGCAGGTTGGCGTTTCATTCGAATTAAAAATAGAAATTTAAATGGCATTTGTTTAGCTGATATACTCGTATTCGTATAAACTACAGAACTGCATGTTACATTTGTTTGAAATATCTTATGAGAATAAAATTAACGTAACATATGGTGGTCTATAATGTTTCCGAGCTTATATTGCATTTTAATTTAATAAAAATCAATAACCATTTTCTGTATTTTAAGGGGTAAACTATTTTTTACACATTCATTAACTTTATTAACCCCTTTATAAAATGCCTAACACCGACATTTAAAGATAATTTACATGTGTATTGGAACATGTAAAAAATTTTTCATAGTTTCATATTAATTATAACCTAAAAAAAGGTTTTTTTTATATATAACAAACTTCGAAACGATATCACGGTAATTAAATAAGTTTACTATTAGTAACGAAAACATTGTATACGCTTAATAAACAAGAAGAAAGTTTGTAATAAGTTGTTTGTTGTATCACTATAACACGGAAATTTCCTGTGTAATTTCCCGAGCCACATTGTAGCAAACTATGCAGTTGTATTACATTGTACTGTCTGTTTATTTTATATAGAAAATAGTGAATGGATTTGGAATGTTCTTTATAAGTCATTAACAAATTACACAAAAAACACTACCTCGTTGGCTAAAAACCACCGAGATGAACAAGGCTTTCGATTAAAATAAACCGCACTCAAATCTATTCATTCATTCAGGAGCTACCACAGACAGACAAACGGAAGTTAAAAATATTACTCGGATATAGCAAGCACACTTAGTTTTGGATGTATTATAAATATAGTATAGTATCGTTAGTTGGTTTTAAATTATGAACAAAACTTAGTATCTTATTTATAGGCAAGACGAATATATATGTTAATTGTTTACTTGAAAAGATTATATTATATTTTTTTGCGTTATATTTCAACCACTGTTTTATGTTAACAGCTTATTCTCTTGGATTTCGGCGCAACTCGTGAATATTCTAAGGAGTTTATGGATCAGTACATAGAAATTATAAATGCAGCGTCGGAGAATGATCGTGAGGCCATCTTGCGTATGTCGCGAGAAATGAAATTCCTCACCGGATACGAGTCAAAGGTATATTTTTTTTATTTATTTACTTGTTGCAATACCTCCCTAATAATAATTTACCGATGGTTATATATTCAATAATCAAAAAGTCAATTGAATTTCTTAATATAGTTAAAAAATTTAATATTTTGCACAGTCGACTGTATACATTTTGTTAAAGTTATTCAATGTATAGATAATATTTTACTGATATATACATTTTTTTTTGACCACACGCTTCATCCCGTCTATGGTAGCATAGCGTGGTCGGCGGAGGGTACTTAGTGTTAAGGCACTGCGCTCCCAACTCCACGCTTGACGCAAGCTCCACTGGGCTCCGCCCCATTTTCGCGACATTGCTGGTTGTAAATAAATTATTCCCCCAAGTGGGAGTCTAACCCACAACCGTCGCATTTACGACGCTGACACTTACGACGCTGTGCCATTGCGTCACTACGTTCTTTATATGCATATTATGTTAAATCAACCAAAATTCTACTTGACAGATAATGGAAGACACACACGTCGACACAGTGCTCATAATGGGGGAAGTATTCACAAGGGAAGGTACAGGGGAGTTCGATTTCGGTGGACAGCTAACCACGCGACGTATACAGGCGTTAATACCGACAATACTGACACACAGGCTGTGCCCGCCACCAGAAGAAATATATTCCCTACATAGAAAACTATCTGGAGTTTTCCTCTTATGTTCAAAGTTAAAAGTTAAATTGAACTGTCGTGACATGTTCCATGAGATATACCAACAGTATAAGTCTCAATAGTTTCAAGGATGTTATGTGCTAGCTACTAATAAAATAATCCCAACTTACCCCTGAAATTGTGTTATAAATAATAATTATGAACGTTATTTAACAGCCGTATATTATTTAATAATTTGTCAATTATAATATCCGTCGAATGTATTTATTATGGAGCACAAAATATACATATTCAATATTTGTTCAAAATTTCCGTACAAAGAAGCTTTTTTTAGGGTAGGTAGAGGGCACCTAGGAACCTAGAACACTCCTTGCCCATTAAGACACTTTCGTTCCCCACTTTCCGTCGAATTCTTGAGGCATTGCATGTTGAGTAGCGGAACTCTCTTAACATATTAGTTAAGTTAAGAGTGCCGATTTTGGTACAATGGCCACCAATGGGGAAAAGACATGAAAAATTTCATCATGAAAATTAGATGTAAAAACTTTCTTTTGTTGAGTTTATTCTAGATGATCGCTACATGCCATTTGAAGACAGTGTATACATAATAATAATAATTATATATTATAAAGTATTATACTTACATTTTATAAAATGTAAAAGCATTAGTATGCATAATGCATACTAATGCTAATATAACAAAATACACTACCATTAACAATCTAATACAATAATAAGAATATTGAATTTATTTTTGTAATGTAAATAAATTATTAAATGTACATTCTTTATACTTTTAATAAAGTGACTAAATAGAACAGAAGTCTTTTGAAGGTATTTTGGAACCTATGTAACCTAAGTATGAAAACAGAAACGTGAGGCCGTCAATGCGCAGCGGCATATCGTCTGCCTTAGCGGAAACGCGAATGTTTTTTTGTATTCCCGTGATCACTAGTTCGATTTCATTCACAATCTCGCGTGTTGCCTTTGTTTGGAGCCCACCAGCAAGGTCAAAATTATCTGGTACCAAGTGATCAAATGTTTTATTCTGTTTTCCAAATTCTTCTTGACAAATTGAGATTTTGATTTTGTTGAATTTTAGGGTCAGATATTTAATATAAAGATTCTTCCTAATATAAAAATGATGAAGAGATTGAAACTACAAATATGCGATATTTGTGCAGAATGTAGCCAGTTGCTTATTCGGCGACGCGATGGCGTGGCGAAGATTATTAAATACACACAGCTGGATAAGCAGAGGGAACTTAGTGTTAAGACACTCCGCTGAGTGGCGGAATTCAACGCAGGGCTTTTTCCTAGATGTCGGAGCGAAGAAATGAAAATATTATATATAATAATTAATAATTTATTCCCCCGATTTTTGTGCCCCTGTGCCACGACGGCATTTCGTGGTTGTCTTCTCATTAAATCATATTTAAAAAAAAACAAGTCATTATTTAAATTGATAGATTGTAAGAAGGTATAAATAATACAAAATAAGGAGTGAGTATTTAAATATATTTAAATTCATCAGCGTTTCCAGTACTTAGGCTATAGTGATCTAATATTTTTGTTAAGTATGATCTAAAGAAATGCAACACTTAAGAAACATCTATGTTATATATATATCAATGATATTGTAACTGTCAACTTACGTCGTATTATAAGTAGGTATATAGTCTACAGAGTGCTACGTTCCTCTCTGCAAAAACAATTTAAAATACGATCTACGTCGTTATTTTTATAGCAAAGTTTGTTAATTAAGTCGGTATAAATTGACAATTTTTGTTTAAATTAACACACCATGCACCATCTTGATGTTAAAAATATAAAGAACAAATTTTGCTTAAGAATCTTGAGGCGTGGTTAAATTATTTGTTATAATCTAATTATTTAAAAATTACAATTATAACAGAGATACGATACGTCAATAAGTTTCTTCTATTCAATATTACAAATACATTAAAGCATGGAGTTGTTTAAACGAGATCACAAAATTCGTTTCAATATAACACGTATTAGACTTGTAAGTTTACTTTTAAATTTGTCTAATATTCACTAATAACAACAATCATAGTGAATGTAACAGCTACTATTCACGAACTACGGTATAAATGTGTTATGTATGTTTCCATTAAAAGTACAAGAATTTAAAGGTAAATCATGTCGTAAGGTTGTTCAATAACAATAAATCAATATGTAATAAATATAGTAATAAGCTAGAAATATATTAACTACTAAAATACTGTGCTAGGTTGTACTTGTACCTACTTAACAACTGTCATTCATCAAAAAACATTCTAAGTTCAACGAGCGTGTACTTCTATAAAATAACTAAATATCACTCACAAAATCTCGACAAGAGCTTATAATTTGTGGAGCTGTGGCTATGGGACCGATCAACTGTAATTGGAAATAATAAGGAGAAGGTAACACCCTGTATAGCCCAGCTATAAGGCTATAACTGCGCTATTTGCTAAATATCGCTCCTAGTGTGGTGGAGGTACACGATTACGAGGACACTTTAGAGGATTAAAGCAATACGAATCTTGTTCATGTTGGTCGAAGTCCAATAAAGGACATCACTGTAAAACTTTAAGTAACCAGTAGGTAGAAGGTAGTAGGTAGAAGAATTTAGGCCACTTTACGAACTAACAAGAGCTACACCAATGCTTACGAACGACTTGTACTTTCACTATATATAGTGTGTATGATATTACAAACTAGACCTTTGATATTTAGTTGTGCATAGAACGTCAAGCTTGATTTCAATTTTATCCTATTGTCTTCAACCAACACGCTAACTACTTTTACAATCTTTTTCTAGATCTAGGAAGGTAATTTAGTGGCATTAAACCACTATTAAGTAAATAAATACTTAATTCGCTACAAATATATACAGATACAGCACTCACTTCACGTGACCGCTTCCCACTCCATAGATTTGTTTCATTAGAAAAACTATTATTTGTCGAAATATTACTAAAGGTATTGTAATATATACCTATAATGAGTATTCTTTTGCAATATTTAAACAACAGAATAAAGTTTTCGTATAAAATTCTTAAATGTTTGTTACCAACGAGTAGTGTGTGAATTTAGAATTGACTTAGGTAGTAATTAGTTTATATTGAAACATAAGTGAAAATCAAAAAACGGAAAAGAGCTTTTAAGAGCTTTTTTATTAGTTAGATTTTTGTTTCCAATTATATTTTCAAGTATATTTCGTACATATTTTTCCAAATTAAGTCATAACGGCTCACGACTTGTGAAACTAATGATTGTGAAATTGTGAATAACTATACCTGTTTTATTAGAGAATCTTTATTTAATATGTAACTAAAAATATTGTTATATTTTTTAAAATAAATAATTGTGTGTAATTTTGACCAAAATATGCAGTAAATTTAGTAACTTTTTTTCCAATAATTTTTAGCAAATTAAATATTTGTAAATGTTATTTTTTCTTTTCAATGAATCGCGTTATTTCATAAAAAAAGCGACAGAGTTTATGTATAACAATTAACTTAGTTTTATTTTAATCAGGTACATTTATTACGATTTCGAGTAGTACCTAATTATGAATTCGAATACTAATTAGAGTTAAAACTATTTTATGCTACCTTCACGAGATGTACTGAAATTTTATATAACATCCAATAAGATATTTCAAAGTATTCAATTTATTCATGTGTGAGAAACGGCCGTAGTTTTGTTGATTATTACAAACATATCTTTATAGAGAGATAGAACGAAAACAATAATACAAAAGTTCTGACAACATTAATAAACGAACCATTGTGGGATCGATAGTTTTGCTAATGAGAATGAATTTTACAAATTCTGCAACATACATACATCGACTTAAGAGTTGAACAATATATATTTTCAGTCGAAGCAATAGGCCTAAGCATTGGATTCCTTGAGGTCGGTCAGCCTCGCGAGTTGTGCAGGCTCAAGTTCGTCAGGTATGGAGGCGCGGCCGGCGCGCGGGGCTGCGGGTGGGGACTGGGGGGCGGTGGGGGGTCCGGAAGCCACTGAGGCCCCTGTCGACTCTCCCTCGGACGCCGTCGAGCTCGACGCCGGATGCGGAGCAGAGTCAGCGTGGCCTTCTTCGGAATCGCGCAAACAAACCGCCGTCTGTTCGGAAAGGGAGGATTCCTCGTCGTCGTTGTCTTCGGGACGATCAGGTTCCTCTTGCGACGGCTCGGGCTCGGGCTCGGTCTCCGGAGGGGGGAAGGGTTGTTCGGGCTCCTCCATCATGGGCGTGGCGGCCGTGATAACTATTTGTGCCACGCCGAGCCCACAATCTTCACTTGTGATTTCAACTTGTGGGGGCGCAGGCTTCGGCTTTGGGGCGGGGGGCAACTCCTCCACCTCCTGATCGCGACAAGTTTTTTTTAAATATTGAGGTTATGTTTAGGTGCAGCGGAAGTTCATTATCGACCAAAATCCAATTACAAAATTATAACCAAAGGAATATTTAAAATATAAGGTAAACAACCTCTATAATATACGTATCTCGTAGTTCCATATTACTGTTTATTACATATACCTATTACAATTATTTTCATTTACTTATACGTTTATTATTATATTTAACAAGCCGAAAGTCATGCAAAAAGCCAAACATGCTGATGATCGTGTGTCTGGAACCGGAACTACTACTATGTTATATTATAGGTACTATATCTATATCTTTAAATACACCCTAAATTACATTATACCAAATTCAAAAATGTGCACACCTAAAAAAGGAAAAATATTTATTAGTAAGATATAATACTTAGTTATGCAATTTTTATTACCTTGAATTGATTTACAATTAATATTTAAGCTTAAATATATATTTTTTACGTAGCAGGTCGAAAAAATATTTCATTATGCTACATATCAAATGTAAAAATTTAAGCCTGTTCTAAACAGCAAAAGCGATGTAACACCAAGCACAGTATGTGACCTTCACCTGACGATCGGCCACAAATATCTTACAGTTACTGATACTATGGCCCGCATTTATAAACGGCTCTCAAGTCGGGGATCGATCTTAAGATGCTGTTTTCATACATAAATTAGGTATATATCTGTGAATGAAAACCACATATAAAGATCGATCCCAGACTCGAGAGTGATTTATAAATACAGATCTAAAATACGTTAGGCAAAAAAACACTATAAAGCTAAACGCGAGCTAATTATGATAACCCATACGAGTGTACGCCGTGATGATGAAAACTATGACCGTCTTGCAATGCGCTTGATAGGCAGCCGCAGATAAATATTTCGGAACATATTTGGTAAATTAAATTATAAATATAAATGTATGAAGTCGACATTATCGATTTTGTGCCCGATCGCGTCCAAATAAAGCTTACTTTGTGAAACTAGAGACGTCTACAAGCTCTTATTGTTACATTTTAACAATGCGCCACAATCAAGCGAACCTAATAACGATGTAAAAGTATTTTGTAAATAAGAGCCAAACCTCCTCCTCAAAAATTTCACCAACAACCTCATCAACTGAAGCATGAAAAAGAATTTATTTATTATTACAATAATTACATTTTTTTTTTTACATATTTTACAAAATTCGTCAAATTATTGTTTTTTTTTTATTTTTTTCTATTTTCGTTAAATGTTATCACAATATAATTGTAAAAAATACTTAATAAAGAAGCACTTTTCTTGATTCTTGATAATTTTTCAATTAAATATATACTTAACGTATTATTATTTTTATTATTTGTACAAAAAATAATAATTCAACAAAACCATCTCCATCCGTATCACAATATAAAACAAATAAAAATATATATATTATACAGGGTGTCGCGCTGTTATTAAATTATTTTTGAGTGACACAAATAAATCAATCAATGAAGTGACAAATCAAATTTGTATATCTTCTATTCGGGTCTTCTAAGCAAATTGCCGCATACTTACCCACGATAGTGACCGGAGGAGCCATCGAGGGCGGCGCTGTGAATTGAGTATCATACTGCTCGTGTTGGTTTCTAGTCAGTTCTAGGTTAAAGCTGAAGTCGGGTTGGCTGTCCATAGAGTCACCCATGTCCGCCGGCGGGGGCGGGGGCGGGTCCGCAGGTGGAGCGGCACTCTTAGTATTGTTGTTCTCAGTGACGATCACTGGGCAGCGTCCAAGGATATCAAATAATTGAACCATCGAATACGTTCATAGAGATTGAAGAGCGTGCGTGTTCATTGCGTGAAAGATCAGACACGAGAAGAAATCTCTTGCAGTAATCGGCACACATACAGAGTACACACAAATTATATTTGACGTGATAATTACGCTAACCTATAATGCCGATGTATAGTATCACAAAAATATTATATATTCGGTATTTTAACATTTATCTCCGATATATTTTTAGCAATACCGATAATGTCACACTCATTTTTTTTATGAAACTGTGATTAGGTTAATGGGTAAAATAAAAATAATTAAATAGTGAAGATTTTTATGAAGTACTCAATACATCTATAGGGCAAATTATTATTTTTTCTTTATAATCTCTATCTCATAATCGTGCAAGTTGTCATGCATTTATGGCAATGTAAAATGGACCCTATGATATTATATAGCTTGTATTTCACCTACCAACAACTATATTACCCTGTTATCGTGCTTTACAATACTGTCAAACAAATTTAAGAATCATGCCAATTGGGAATGAAGTCGACAACCTATATAACCCAATCAGCCAAAGCGATCTATCGCGAAACAATCTTACTTAATATTGGCGACTATATTTACAACAAATATGTTTAATTGCGTACAAAACAGTACAAAATATCAGCAAAAGAGATCCGCACACAGACAACTTCACGTTAATTATTTTTTTTTCAACATAACATCAAGTTCTAAAATATACAGTCAGCTTAGCTTATGAAGTTGCCAAGGCACGAAACAATAGTGCAAAGAAGAAAGGAAACAGGAAAAAGTGAAAAACAAACATAAAAAAAATCGTATACTTACTCTCATCATTAAATGCGCCTGATGGTGATTCAGGGGGAGAAGCAAATACAGGAGGAGCAGAGTCCGGTGGGGTCCAGTCATCTTCACCTCCGCTAAGAGGTTCCCCATTCTAAATGCATAAAAGTAGTGTTCTAAAGTATATGTTCGAATGTAACTTATACCTGGCAATGATATAGTACAGCAAACCTTATGAGTAAGCTTACCTCATCACACTCATCGACAATAAGAGACGGAAAGTTACCGACAACGCCATTGGCTTCGCCACGCCACCAACCATCATCTACACCATGTGCGTCACGCGAAACTATGCGAATTATCTAGACAATATATAGAAAAATACAAATTAGATTATTAATATTTTTCAAAAATACGCATAAAGCTGGAGACAAACCTGTCCTTCTTCAAGAGTAAGTTCATCTGCCTCTCCTTCGTAATCATATAAAGAAAAGCAGTATCCAAGAGTTGGTAATTCTTCAGGCTTTATCTCAATGTTGATTTCAGGTTCTGCCTCTGGTAATTCTTCGAGTTTCTGCTCTTCAGGCTTAGCCGTAGGAGCAGAAATCACAGATATTTGATCTGGAGATTGTACAACATCAGCGTCTTCACCTTCTACTGTATAGTCCACAGACGAAAAAGATATTTGTGAAACAAGGCCTGGTTGACTAGTTGCCTAAAAAACAAGTATTATTAATTTATTGCCTTAATCTAATACTCATTTGCTTATTATTTATCATTTTTCCACACACGCATATAACATTAAAAAATAAATTACCTGTTCTCGTTCAACATCAAGGTAATTATGGGGCACATAACCTTCTTCACCGCGATAGTTACGTGCTCGAAGCCAACCATCTCCGTCACCTTCACCAACTACTTCTAGTTGTTCACTCTCAATTATGGACAGCTCGTCAGGATTCTGGGCCTAATTACAAAAATTATGATGGATAATTTTAATAATTGCTTATATAAAGTTTGGACAATAGTCTATATACAATTAAACACAATACAGAAAGTGCTGTACTTACTGTGTAAGAGTACAAAGCTGTGCATTTATACAAAGGCGGAGCTGGAGGCTCTGTGGCTTGTGGAGGTGCAGGTTCGGTTTCTGATTCACCCCAGTTTACTTGTGTGGGGTCATCCCAACCGACAGTAAGCTGTTCAATGCGCATGCGCTCTTCTTCCAAAGCAGCTAAATTTATTAAAATGATTAGAATTTGTATATAATTTGTATACGTAATAGAAAACATATTACATATTACTTTCTTTAAATTTATATGATATATTTGAAAATATTTCAATGTAATTAGTACCATCCACATCTTCTTCATGTTCATCTTCGTTTTGAGATCCAGATGTAGTGCGCTGGTGACCGGAAGTGCTAGCAACAGCTGAAGTGGTAGCTACTTCCCCTTCGGTGTTATCACTATCATAGAAAGAATCTGAACTAGGCTGATCCTGGATACAGAAATAAATTACACATTAGTAATTATTAATGATATTGTTTAACTTGGTAATACGTATATAGTGAAATTTACGGCTGCTCCTGATGCATCAGTACGAACACTGAGCAGGCTGCTACTTCTTGGTAAGGTGTCTTGAACAGCAAGCAAATCGACTTCCTTTAACCACTCATCTACGGGTGCACCGCTGTTTCTTAGGCAATCTAATCTTGCCTCGTATTTTGCCTTGGATGTTTCAGAGCGGCGAATGTTTGATTTTAGCTCATCCATTCGCACATCAAGTTCAGGTCCATTAGGATCGTTGGGATCAACCTGTATTTCAAATAGGACGGTCAAATATGCGGACATAAATATTTGAATGATACAAAGTGAATTCATGTACCTTTTGACCTGCATCGCGCATCGCTTGGTAAAGATGTAATTTACGTACAGCATCTCTGACTAGAGCTGTCTCTCTTACTACACGAGTAGCCCATCTACGAGCCTCTTGTGCTAATGTTTGCGAAACAGTGTCATGTTCCATTGTCACCGTATCAACGGGATCATTATCACATGGTTCGAATTCATACTAAAAATATATGAACGTTGGTTTATTATGTTCCTAAAATTAAATTAAATTAAATCAGCTTCACGCTGCATCCCGCAGGGTAGGCAGAGGGAAGAGGTAAATATTTCTTCTAATCGAATCGGAATCGAACCCACAACCAATTGACTGACCTCAATGTTCTTAATCATTAATTAAAATGTTTTTACTAATTATTATACCTGAATGTGCTGTTTTAGGACAGGATAATACAGATAGAGACATTGTAAATTATATTCTCGTGTAAGTTGTTGTGCTTGATCTCTTATTTTTCCAAAAGAATGTTGAGTGGCTGAACATGTTAGTAGTTCAGTACGGCCCATCAAAGTAAGAAATTCGGAAACTTTTTCGCATACAGCTGATTCCATACTTTGCATGCATGTTTGCAGTTCAACAAGAAAATAGCGGTTCTGAAAAAAAACATTATAACATATAGTTGACAATTAAAACTTATAGTAGTTATTTTTATATACTTCATTGAAGCAGATGCGCACTTGATGGGCATTGGCAGCAGAGATGCTCAGTAAATAATCATTTCTCGCTCCAGTTGACTTCTCTTCGAGTTGGTCTCTGCGCGACGACACCTTAGCACTATTTTTTTGCAATGATGTAATGGATTGAAAGAACGATCCCTTCTTCTTCTTCAATCTAAATTATAATAAAGAATAAAAATTTATTTTCACATACATTTCTTATCTAAAAATACAACGCTAACATTAGAATGTTTATATTAACTTACTTTTCTTCAATATCTTTAGCCTTGTCTCTAACGTCATGTGCAGTATGTTCTTCGTCGAAATATAGTTTTTTAGTTTTATCCACATCCAAAACTGTTAATTGTAACTCTTTATGCGCTTGAGCCAAGGAATCAGTACACTGTAGTAAAGAAAAAGCGAATTCGCAGTAATTCGTACACGATAAGAGATAATTATATAAGAGTAACACTGTAATTGTGGAGAGGTTTGGAGATATGAATCATCTATTATCATTTACTTATATAAATACAGAAAAAAATACTACGGGCCGGGAACTAGCGCGGTCGCTGTTTTAAGTAGACTGCTACGCGGACGTCTTGATCTGCTACGGCACATTGGCTACGACCAGCTACGCCGCGAACAAACTACGGGCCGTCCGCTACGGGTATTAGCGCGCTACGTGCCGGTCATGTTACGTAATCATTGTAAATCGGGTCCTTAATTATATTAATTTATACTAGTTTATATAGATTAGTAAGTAAATAAAAGGATGTAGGCTATATACAACAAATATAAACTATTAAACTGCGAGTGCTGTTACCTTATCATTATATTTAATTTGAATATCTTGTCAGATTTATTCAACTTCAACAAGAAATTATTTATTTATTTATTTTATAATAGTGGGCCCGGACGCGGCTACGCCCGCTTGAACTATACGATTAGGTATTAAATATATTTATGAAATTATTTTCGGTTTTCAATAGAATTTATAAGAAAATATAAGCCTACATAATTAAAATAAGTTAAAAAAGAATAATAAGTGGAGATTTATTATTAGATAAAATATCTGAGTAACCGAAATGAACAAACAAAAAAAGTAAAAGTAACTAAAGGAAATTCTTAATATTAGAAAAAGTACCTAAAGTTTGCCGTGCGCGCGTACTAAACATTTTTCTATATTAAATAATTAATAATTTTTGCGAACAATATTAAATAAAATCCCAAATGATTAAAATTACGATATTTTAAGTGTATAACATCGGTATAGATAACCGAACTGAGATAAATTAATAAGTAGTAGTAGTAATAAGCAGCAAATAATTAAATAAAAATTAACAGTAATTCGAAAATATATAAAAATTTACAAAACCATCAAAGTCATCTGCCCGTTCGCGTCGGTCATACTATACCTACCACTCGTAGGCTAGGTCATTCCGAATCACTGACATCTCCTTAATTATTTATTAAATTGTTATACAGTAAACCATCTTACGTATAATTTCCATCTAGATGAAATGCTAAAAGTGACTATTATATTTATTTTCATAAGGATGAATATCAAATTATAGAAATCATATAATTTTTGTTAATGTATACAAATCTATATCTATAGTATATATCAACGCGGACTTTTTTCAACAATATTCAAAAGACAATATTTTTGAATAATATTGTTTTTGTGTTTCATAAGGGTTGCGCGCGCCATGTTTGCGTTAAGCAAACTTATTTTGGGTGACGTTTTCTAACAACAAACTTTGCAAATCGTTGCTTAATAAATTCCATATCAAATTAATAAGTATTTTAATATATTGGTATATATCGATAATATTACAAATATGAGAAAAAAAGTATCCTATGTTCATCCCGAGACCCTCAAGTATCTCTATATGAGTATTTTATCACAATTAAATTAGCGGTTTGGCCCTGATTGCGTAAAAGACAGACAGAGTTACTTTCGAATTTATAATATAGGTATGGATATAGAATATAGAAAATATATTTAATTTATAATGAAATTGGAGCCAGTACACATAAGATTGCGGGTTCGATACTCAGTAGGACGAATGATTTATTTTCCTTTTTCCAATATTGTGATAAACTGCAGCATTGAGTTTCGCCACTTAACACGCAGTATATCAATTTGAGCGGAAAATGGAGAACGGAGTGTCTTGCTTACTTGTAATTCTCTCAGACCGTCCCTGCTATGCGAGATACGGCGTGATGCTATTAATTCTCGTGATTTTAATACACTCTGCACTCAAGGAAATAAAATATTTTTTTTAATTTATATTTTAATTTTTTTGCTCCAGTGTCAAGGCAAAGCGGGGCGTTGAGTTCCCTCACTCAACACGCAATGTGTGTCATAACACGAGGGTGGAAGATTATTAATTATTATAAAAGTTAATATCTGGGAGAATGAACTTCAATCCAATGAAGGAGAGGTAATATAAATAACAAGAATTACAAAAGCAGTTCAGTGGTGTCATGTAGTTAGTGGTGGTTGACTTAAATGATTGAGAAAGTAATATGTGAAAATAGGTGGATCGTCACACCAAAAATGTAACAGTAAAGAACTCGTAAAATACAATAAAAGCTTAAAATGTAATTTAAAAAGTAGTCACATACTTTTTTAGCGACATTAAGCTTGTGTTGTCGTAGAACTTTTGCCTCATCGGCGATTTGCTGCTGAAAGACTTCCACGGCCGCCAACCTTGCTCTGGCTAGTTTCTCATTTTCCTCCAAAACAGTACGCCACACGTTCCACATATTCCTATAAGAAAGCAAAAGCAATAACATTATTACACGCCTAAAAAATATAAGGTTTTAAAACCAGCGTAAAACCATTTGGGTATTCTTAAAATATTATCCAAACGTAATAGCAATCTAATGTGCAAAATGTTATGTTAAAATATAATTTAATTTTTTTTTATTAAAATTTTATTAAAATAATAGGTAGACAGTGCAGTACAATCAATAATAGGATACATCCTGTCGGAAGGATTGTACAACATAGGATCATTAGGGAATTTTTCGCAAAGCTTTTAGCTCAGGTTTAGAATGAGCTAAAAGTGTATAAAACTTTGTTATTATAAAATAATTAGGTATTGTTAATAGTAAATCATTGTTACAGTCGCGGTCCAATACTAGTGCTGAAATAATATAGTGTCATAAAAAGTCAAAAAGTCAAAAGTCGAAATATCTTTATTCCATAAAAATGCTCAACAGTTACTTGGACATGTCATACAAGGACATGTCATAGTTAACATAAACAACTTGCGTTCATACAATCTATCAAAAACCAAAATGTATACTAACCATTTTTCATCAGTGCCATCAACCTTTATGTCGGGTATATTCGGTATCTTCTTATTTAAATATGCCGAAGAAATTTTCAATAAGGCCTGGGAACAAAAAGGTTTGCTATTACTGTAACTACGTCACTAGAATATTAAATGCTATTCGTATTTGCCGATGTTCGGAATAACATATCATAGGAAATTCTTCTGTCTGTACACTTATAAATATAAATGCTTGAATATGTCACATAGCATGGCATGCAATTAGCCAGGAATACTTTATTATCTTTAATTATTTCTACCCTATAATTACGCTGTTAACAGTTTTTAATTTAAAGTTTTTAAACAATATTTGTGATTTTTAATCAATATTTGTTATACAGCGTTAGTGTTTGCATAGACTATGAATTTTGCCACACTATTTTCATTTCTGTCCTCCGTAGTCGTTTTAGCTGTGGGTTATATATAAGTCGCTCAGAGAGCAAAGCAAGAAGTTTATATAGAAGGTGATATATTGATTTTTTTTTTAGATATTTCTTAGATCCTTAGGTTATTAGCCAGTTCTATGATTTGTTTTACGATATCATATTTATCAACTATCTTGCAATTATGTATAAGGCTAGATAAATACCATAAACAATTCTGTTTGTCTAAATACTAATAAGGCCCTTTTGACGATGATGACATTGCTAACTTTCTACATTAAGATGTTGATTTGTTAATGGGCTTTATGAAAAGAAGAACCTAGCTGGCAGAAGGAACCTAGTGTTCTCGAGGCAATGCGTGCTGAGTAGCGGAACTCCACGATGCACTTTGTCTCGACGCCAGAGCGAAGTAATAAAAATATACATTTAAATAAATATTGCATATTAATTAAAGAAACGTAGCTTATATTTTACGAATTAAATAACCAAACGCAGATATATGTCAAGAATTAAATTCATCTTACCTCAGAGTATGATTTTTCAATGGCCGAGCGCTTAATTGTATAAGTGCGGAGATCTTCCAGTAAATCACATTCATGTTGGTTTTTAGCGTGGAGCTTCGAAATCTGCTCCGTATGCAAATTCTTCAAAAACTTTGTATAGTTACTCTGAAACAAAAATAAATAATCACGTTCCGTTCTTCTCCCAGTTTCTATATATTTGACAAGTCATCAATAATATTGGGGAGAACAGGGTAATGAGAGCCTACTATGGGAAAATGTTGATAAAAATCACATTTGTCACAACTTTTGTAATTTTTATTAGGAACTATACCTTGATTACCTATTTAACAATATTATCGTCACAGTTATAATCAATCACATACATGTATTAAGGTAGAATTACAATTTTACAAAAAAAGTCAGTCGCTCCCTTTACCCGACAAATGCGGCTATGAGACTCCTATTTAACACTCATATGCGAAATGGGAACCTTAATAATTATTCCTTTATTAATTATTATAATATTTAATTCGTTAATTCGTTATTATAATCGTCAACAGGTATAAAACTATTTAGCTTCCCCTAAATTATTTTAAAGTACTATAAGGAAATTAGCATTTTTTTGTCAGCGTGGAGCGAAAACACAAAAAGTGTTGGAATTATTAAATTTAATAAATTTCGTAAATAAGAGAAAGAATAGATAAAACATTTATTCGATTTGGATTAGAACCTACAACATGGCATGTGAGGCGCCCGCTTCCGCGTAGGCGAGGCGTAAGCTGAGCTTTGCATTTGTGTGAGTATACATAGATTGTGTAAGTGGCTTAAATCGATTAATAATGCTTTTTATCTACCGGACTGTTGTTTGACGTAACTACACCCCTTAACTAACCACTGGCAGCTTATATCTATGTATCGTCCCATTAATCAAAGGTGAATGAAAAAGTTGACACGATTACTGCCCAAGAATAGAAAAATGTGTCACAATAGAAAAAAATATTTTTAACTTTCAAGCAGAAAAAGAAAAAAACATAATCAAAATGCTGCTCTTGATCATATAACAACAGAATTTATTATTAACACAACCTACTCAACAGGTGAGAGTGAAAATAGAAAGGATGAAAGTCTGGTTTAGGAGATCGTGATCGAACATACAAATGCAAAGTTCAGCTTCCGAGCTGTAATTAAGTTACATAAGTGAGTCAACCTAGTCTAACATTGTTGTAACATATGGTTTAAATACAAGATAATAAATATAAAACAAGTGCCCGAGGGCATGTGGGCCCTTGGTAGATTTATGACTCCGAGAGAAAGTCCTTTAAAAGCATTACGAGAACCCAGCCGTACATGTTGGGGCACATGAACATTTGGATGTCGATGTCAATAGGCTGATAGATTTACGACTTCGAGGGAATTTCATATAATAACTCCATGAGAAACAAAGCATCTTGAGAGACGAGCCACAGGGGTGGGGACACCCGAATTTGTATTAAAGCCGACAAACTTTAGATATAAGGCGATTCCACTACCAGCACTCTTATAGTTAAGAACTAGTTTTAATAAAAATTGTATAGTATTATAATAAAATAGTTTTTATATACAAAGTTTAAGATATTTTTACTAGTGCAAAATTATTTGATTCTATGTCCAGTCTACAGACAATAATAAACAAGTAAAAAGCTACAAAAGAGTTCAAAACGATGTTCTTATATTTTCGTGTCAGTTATCAATGTGATAATTGGAGTATTAATGTCAAATTATTTACAAGAAAGTTTAGAAAATTGACTGCCGACTTGACATAATGGCTTCTCATTTAAATATTGCATAGGTTTTGCCCGTATGCTTCACTTTAATAATAAAACAAAGGCAGTTTGGCGATTATCGACATGATATATACATAACGTGGCCAGACGAATCGTTTTGAACGGGACCGTCCCGTTTTTCGCCGGTGTCCCCAAAGATGGCGCCGGGACGTAAAAATGGTCTATTTTTCAAAATAGCATGTAAATTTGGTCAACCGAATAATGTTTAGCCGCGTCGACGATTAATCGAATGAAATAATCCACAAAAAAACTAAAGCACCCAATTTTTTTGCCATTTATACGTAACAGAACGTAAAAAACAAAAGCTCCTCTAAAAAAACAAAAACCAACTCAAAAAAACTAAATAATCGTCAAATGTTTTTTTTTTTAAAACTTGTTAAAAATATTTAAAATTGCTAATTCACGGAAAAAAAAACGGTATTTAAATAATTTATTTTCACTTTTAAAAATAATAAACTTCCACTTAAATGGACGTCACCTATTATTTTTCAGTTCGAAATCTTGATGATGAATATCATCTGTATCTGTATATTTTTAATGTGCACTTTAATTTTGTAAGCAGTTTTAATTTTCATAGGTCACAAAAAACATAGGTATACAAGTACCAATTAAATTAGCTGCAACGGAGGGACAGACAGACACACGAGCTGCGACTGCATTTCACTGCATACATTTTTTTGAGTTTTTTATATAATTTTACAGGAAGGAATGTAATGTAAGACTAAATCTTACTAATGTAAGACTTTACAGAATATGAGCCTTACCTAAGTACAAAAGGCACTATAAGTTGCTCCTTGTAAAAGTACTTTCGATATTATTTATTAACGTCAACGACGGAGGAGATTGAAATAAAAAACAAACAAGTCAAGGAAGGAAGCCAAGAGACAGGGATTTAATAGGTTTTCCATATTAAAAGCCAATGTTGGAATGAAGTAGATATAAAGTAGTAGTAGTATATATATATACACGTATATGTTGAACCACAAAAGTGCATAAAACACCATACGTACTAATGTTACCTTTTTTTAATTGACTTTAAAATGTGATTTTTTATATATGTTTGTTGGTAAAATTATAAAGATACTTTTTAATGACTTATTTTATATTTACAGCCTCAAAAGCTTCTTTAAAATGTTTTTTGCATGCTTTATCTGTATAAGACACTCCATTCCACTCTTTCCGCCGAATTCTGGAGGAATTGCGTGTTGAGGGGCGAAACTCAACGCTGCGCTTTTACCTCGGCACCAAAGTGAAAAAATAAAAATATTAAATATTTCATTTCCTTAAGTTGATATCGGACCCACACACCCTGTCGCGTACAGCCACATGCTTGTTCCACTGCGCCACGACTGGCCTAATTTTAAATCAATTGTAAATATTTTATATATTTTAATTCAATTAATTAATTTTATAAATTAAAAAAAATGGAAAGTGTCCTTATCTCATTAGAACGTCGTCACCTCACCTAATGAATATAGAGTCTCGCATATCCTCGTTGCGACGTACGTTCAGTTCTGTTACAATTCAACAAAAACATAAAGTAGTAAATATAATATATATTTCTATGCAAGGGCTTACTGAATTAAATTTGAAATCCAAATATAAATTTAAAATTAATCTAATATTTCTACTTAAAATTACAGAAAATTTAGTTAAATATCTCTACATAAAATACATAGTAGCTCATCTATATTTTCGCATGAAAAATATATGAGAAAATCTATTACTGGGGACATTTATTAATCTAATAGTAAGTATCTAAAACTTTGCTTTGATTTTAAAAATGTAATTTTCTTGGTTTCTCTATTTGTCAGTGTGTTAGTTCCCAACGGGTTCCCTTAACATTAGGTGGTTTTATTTCAGTCGGTTTTTAATAATAATCATTATTTTATTTTATTTAGTAAAAGACTTCAGTACGGTTAACAAAATTGTGACTTATAATCAAACACGGCGGCAATTTTCTTAAATGGAATAGAGACTGACTCCTGAACTAGGATTCCATGCGTTTCAGGTCGCCAGTCCTGTCTCTTCCCCTTTGCAACATCATAATACTTAAAAACACCTGTACAATTATTTATAGAAAACTATTAAATTAATCCTAAAAATGTTATGTCAATATAAAGAATTGCATGCGACTATGTATGTTGTCACAAAATAAGAAATTTATTGAATTGGCTAAAACTTTTGCTATTAATGTATGGATATTGTACTTAAAATTAAAATTTATTATAAGAAAAGAAAATAAAGATAAAACGACTGGCGTAGAATGAAAAAAAAATGAACTGAAGTGAATCGAAGCAACACAAGAAGAATCGACACCAAGTGAAAGAAACTAAAATAAGCTTTAAAAACTAGCAGAGACTTAAAAGGTAGGTATGACTATAACAAACGAAGTAGATATCTAGAAAAATTGAAATCTTTTAAGAAGTGCAGTTTCATAACAATTGTATTGGATAATATGCTTCCGAATTTATATATTTATTTTTTTAAATTATATTTATATGAATTGCAAATGGTTTTCTTCTTACGTCCTATACCTACCTAAATATTAATATATACTCGTACCTAGCCTTGCGACGTGCCTACAATAGGTTCTAATTGATTTTAACAGAAAATTGTAAAATATATCAGACTAGTCCCGTTATATGTTAAAACAACAAAACAGTATGACCAAATAGTTCAACAATGTTTCTAGAAAAAAATCTAATTATGAACAATAGCATTTTTTACGGCAATTCGCGAACCTAGTTTTTAACATGAAAACTCTTTAACGCTACTTCTCTTAACTAAACGACGTACAGCTTTTAAGTTTAAAACAATTGTTAGAACCAACGTGCAACCCGTAACAACGTACAATTGTCAAATTGTATTTTTATATACGTCTTTTTAACAAATAGCCGCCCTCGTGGTATATGGGCACGAAGGTGCGACTGATAACGTGGCGGTTGTGCGCTCAATTCCCACTCGGGGGAATAAAATATTATTTTTTTTCATTTCTTCGCTCTGTTGACGAAGCAAAGCGCGGTGTTGAGTTCCGCCGCTCAACGTGCAATGTCTCGAAAATTCGACGGAAAGTGGGGAACAGAGTGACCGACTGTGGGATACAGCATGAAGGTATAAAAGCAAAACAAATAGCCAATTTGTGTCCTTCCTATATATATAGACTTGTAGAGCCCGCGCAAATTAAGTAATTATTATTAGAGATCTTAAGTGACGATGACGATACAATATGCTTATAATATGCAGTTGATATCCTTTCCAGAACGACCAGAATAACAGAAGAGTTATTATTATGTTCTTTATATTATTATTTCTTATTTACACAGACAGACCGGCTAAATGGTGGTTAATACACACAAAACCAGTCATTGCGAGGCGCACTCGCCAAACGAGGATTCCGTATTAATTTAGTTTACAATACAACCAGGAAGTGTACACTCAGTTTCTTTGAATTCAACTGTAAATATAAATTTATAATGATTTTTTTGTAAGACTTACCTATAAACTTTCATTTTATATATCATATATATCATAAGTTCTCAATTGTTGCCAAATTCCACAATTGTACATTCACAGGAAGTTAAGTCCCTTTTAAGTTCTGATTACGCGTCAAATTTCATACAAAATGCAGCAAACACAATGCACAAGTGCTCGTATCTTTCGATCGTAGACCTGGATAACAATTTCAGCTTGATATTTCTCCACCCGATATTAAAGTAAATGGTCTTGACAGACGGACAGACAGACATCCAACACTCGTCAAATATTTTTATATATCCATTTAATTTGTATATTAATGAGACCACATTCGATAAAATTAATGTGTCACTACTACAAAGGTCTAATAAATATATCCCAAATCTATTTAATGGAGATTATGTTTTAAAGATTATGAGATATTCTGGGTGGTTCGTAAATGTAGGAGGTAAATATTTATTATATTATTTCCCGCCAAGAGTTTTGCGTTTTTATTAATTAGACCCAATTAATCTTTTTAAATAAATTGAAAATCATTTAAAGTATTTCAAATCAAAATGGAAATGAAATGTAGCGCTTCTAGTCTAGCAGCTAAATTTATAAAAAATATATTTTTGTATTTTGTTTTCCTACTTTATTATTAATTCCTATTAATCATAATAAAAATATAAATCAATATCAACTTAGTTAATATAGTCTTTAGGAAGAAAGGATATACTATGTCTAACAGGTATTTTAATGTTGGATCCTCCATTACAATTACGAATTTGATTATTGTTATATGAGTATAACATAAAAGCAAATAAAATTATTCTATTCTACACAACAAATATACAAGAATTGGTTGTATATGGAGCCCCCCGCTAGAGCTGTAGAACGACTTCTCATGTGCTGGGGACGCGAGCAATTACTTAATCTAAGATCATTGTGTCTGCTGAGACCGACGAAGGATGTGCTCGATAAATGAGAGTTGTACGTACAAGTATCTCGTGCTATGTTATATAATGAGAGAGATATTTCTTTACGAGTTGGGCGCACAAATGAACATTAGGGTTTACATTGACAAAACGCTACGGCGGCACTGCAACGGGACGGCGCAGGGGCGTCGTAGCGAGCTCGGGACTCGCGGGCTGGCGGAACAGCGGGCCGGCGGGACAGCGGGACAGCGGGACAGCGGGACTCACCTTCCTGGGCGGGGGCTGCATGGCGCAACGGCGGCCGACTAGGGTTCGGAGCGCGGAGCGTGGATCGATGGCGACACCCGTGAGCGAGACTGCCGCGTTCCCGTGTCGCACGCCCGAGGGCCCGAGGCGAGCTGCGCGCATGCGTTTGCTACGGCTACGATTGTCCCATTACCAGCCATAGACTGCTTGCCACAGAGTAAACAACCGTCAATATAAAACACCACTTACTGTAACTACCACTAATGTTGTAAATATTTTATTTTTATGTCATTAAAAAAAAATGTTTACAAATATAAAGTATATAAATTATGTATCCCTCATTAGAAATTTTGTCGTTCGTTTGTCCGCTTATCTTAAGATCGCGTGAAAATATCAAATCAAAATTTATATCAAATCTTTAGTTCTACGGTGACTTAGACAAGTGAAAAACTCTAGTATATGCATAAATACTTACGTTTTTGCTGCATTTTGTATGAAATTCACTGCATAATTAAAATCAATATGATACTTCGCGAGCCCCTACGAAAATTAAATTTGGCACGAAGTGGCAACTTACAATATAAATAAGGGAAAAAATCCAAAAAATAAATTTTCATAGAAAAAAATCATTACAAATTTATAATGGTAGTTCATTTCATACAAAACAACCACACCACGTATGGATGTTTCCCGCAGACCTACCATTATGAAATTTAACATGCAGTGTTTGAGTTTCATCACTGAAAATACAATGTTTCGAAAATTGGGCGGTGCGGAATCGTTTCTGTCTTAATACGAGGTTCTATTATGCTATATATATAAATCGTGAAGCAGAAAAAGAAATCTATAAAGAACTTGCGAATTTTACTTAAATATTTTTATTAACTTGCAGTAGAATCACAGGAAAAAATCTAAAAATGGCAATTTGTATTTATATAACAGAAAAAATAATAAATTTATTTTTGTTTCACAAAATGAGCTCATTTTGTGTGAAATTCACCTTAAAAAATTCAGTTTGTCAACTTTTATAAGTTGCACTTCCCGTTTACCTACAATCTTGAAATTGGTACGGTACCCTCCAAAATTGATTTTTATTTATTTATGACAAGAACAAAAGGAATAACATAATGTTATGTAACATAATAATACACTTAACAGATAATTATTTTTTTGTTTAAAAACGATTCAACTTTTTCTTCTTTTATTATGTTTTCTTAGAATGCACAAAACCTAACTTATTTAAAATACTTCTAATAAAATCTATCTCTATGAAAATTGCTTTCTCTATAATGTCTTACTTAAAACACATAGCTAATACGGTCCACTGTAGGTACATGTGGTCGAAGTTAATTCAGGCGCTTGTGCCACATACATATTATATTGTACAAAACTTTCAGTTATTCCATTATTCCGATACTTCCATTTGACAACGCTGGTAAGGCCCCCGGTAAAAGCTAATCATAAAACTAAAAAAAAAAAATTAAATCAGCTTCCCGCACACAGCAGAGTAGGCAGAGGGAACTTAGCGCTAAGACACTCCGTTCCCCTGCGGCACTGCGTGTTGTATGTCAGAAATCAACGCCGATCTTTGCCTTGACATCAGAGCGAAGAAATGAAAATATTAAATATTTCATACCCTCGAGTGAGAATCGAACCCACAATCTGTCGCGTTTACAGTTACTTTTTGCCCCTGCACAACGACTGGCCTCACTGGTATTCAAAATTGTTGTTAAATATCAATAATAACTTTAAATTGTTGGTACTTACCGATACCAGCGGTCTTTTTCTTTGCGTACCATATTTCTTTTCATAATAACTTGATCTTTTTGCCTCCATCTCATCTATTACAATCTAATGGTAATATATTGATTTATTTGATAAATGTTTTCGGTATTTCGGTAAATTAAAGAAAACTAAATGTATAAGTAGTTACAAACACAAACACATTTTAATCATTCACCAAACCATTCGAAATTGATAATAGCTAATGTGTAATCAACAAATCGACCTTATATATTGATAAACGTCTTTAAGTGTTTAGATAATATTTTTTTATTAACGTACCTAATATTATATAGTAGAAAGAATGTTTTTTTAATCTTTCTATATTACTTCTATAATTTTAATTTCTATATTACTCTAAGTTTTAAGCTAATTATAAATATAATAAAAATATTAGTTAATATTCGGTTAATCCTGAAGTTTGAAACAAGCACTAAAATAAGTGGTATGTAAGAACCTATGAAAGAGAATACAAATACATGTTTAAATTGTATTCATGCTATTTATATGATAGTATTAGGATACTAGAAGCATTTTAAACAATTGATTTGCTAAGTATATTCGCCTCGCTTGGAAACGAATAAAAAATATCAAATGTATTTCTATTAGTGTTTTTACTTGTGAAAAGATTTTTTTGCTGATTGGCAATTACAAAAAAAATATGTATGGTTAAGTACTTAAGCGCTCGGAGAATACTCGCGGTTAATGACCTTTGACGTCATTCAAAACGAGCATTAAATGATGGCTTCTGTTTGTCAGGCTCAAAATTTTTCATTACATATTTTATATATTTTTTTTGTATTTTCAAGCCTATGTGATTGATTCATATAGGAATTAAAAATATGCATACAAAATCAGTTAATATTAGTTATTAATAGTAATGCGCCGAATATTCGTTTGGTATTCGGTATTCGGTGTATTCGGCATGTTTTTCAATATTCGTATTCGGCCGAATTATTCGGCTATGGCGCCGAATATATTCGGTTCAAGTGTTTCTATTTACTTGGCTGCACGATTCAGTAGAAATGTAATATAAAACGTCTTATGTAAGATTTAAGTTATTAATATAAGTCAAATAAGTAAAATTTGTGTGTTTTTCAGCGCTGATACCAAAAATATATTGAACGCCCCTCGTAGATCAAAAAGAAACTTACATTTTGTACTATTTATAATTAATTAATGATAAATTATGGTGCTGAATACCAAGCTCCGTACCTTTCCAGTTTGTTGCATTTTTCTTCATATTAGTTCCTTGTTTTCGAAAATAGTCGTTCGTTATACACACTATTACCAGGAGTACACCTGTACCAGGAGGACCAGGAGTACTAGGAGTACATTTTTATGCAAAAAGACACAGAAACAAGCATACCGGTCACCTGATAGTAAATGACCACCGCTACCCACGACCTCGTTCGGACCCATGACGCCAGAAGAGCTACAGGTGCGTTGCCGGCTCTTAAGGAGATAAAGGAGCCTTTTTGAAGGTACCCAAGTCATATCGATAAAGAAGTTCCAAAACGCCACATGAAATTCCTTTTAAAAAATGTAATATATTGTAGAGGTCCTTCCCTGTATGTCATAGTTCCAGCTCACAATTTTCTGGAGCAGAAAATCTTATTTGAAATAGAGGGCCCAACAATGTTGATAGGCAGGTTCTAGTACATTTGGATAATTTTTGAAATTTCGTGATTTCGGATAGCGGTGAGGTACGGCCCGCTCGTTATCTAGCCGGCGATGACCGGTGGCATACATGTTAAAACCTGTTTACGCGACAAAATAACAAAGAAATCGTAAACCGAATAATTCGGCCAAATATTCGGTTCGGTAAAGTTTAAACCGAATAGTATTCGGTATTCGGTTAAACCACCATTCGGCGCATCTCTAGTTATTAATATAAAAAATATATGTATACGTGACTCAATATATTGCAATGAGGCTATGATAATGAGGTCAATATCCTCGTACTCATACGTAATGTCACAAAATTATAATTCATTTTATCTACAGTCAATAAAGAGACTGTTGATGAATGATTTTTTCCAGGCATTGTGCGTTGAGTGGCGGAACTCAACGCCGGTCAAGTTTTGCCTTGGTGCCAGAGCAAATGAAAATATTAATAAATAATAATTTATTGCCTCGAGTGGGGATCGAACCCACAACCGTCGCGTTATAGTCACACCCTTGTGCTCCTGGGCCAAGACGGCTTCAAATTTATAGTTGGTTACTCTAAATCCTAAATATATTTTAAAATATTTAAATTATTAATCAGCGGACGAAAGTGGTTCATTACCTACCATTCAAGAATATTTCAGGGATCCCAATTTTGATTCTGACAGTCTTAGGGTTCCGACCTTTTAAGGAAAAAAGGAACCCTTATAAGATCACTTTGTTGTCCGTCTGTCTGTGTATCTTCCTCCTTCCTCCTTGGAGTACCTATCGAGTTGAAATCCAAACCATTGCTATATCATATCATAAAAAACGCGTATTTCGACACAACAAAAGGATCAAAATTAATAAAGACTACACTATATATAAAGACTACGCTATACACACAATAAAGGCTAGACCTACAATTATGTAAGTTGGCAGCTAGCCTCTACAGGTAGTACTAGTTGACGAAAAAATTTAAAAACTGTACACAAGCCTTAACAAGTGGCAAAATTTGGTGTTTATGCCGCTAGTTCAAGTGAGGTATCAAATAAAAGGACTCTGGCTAAGCGGAAAAACCTCGAGACCTCCAATTTTTGTACGGAACCCTTGGTGGGTAACCTCTGTTTCGAGTAATAATGCTTACTTATTTAAACAACACTATTTATATTATTTATATACTAATAATAATTTCTTGTCTGTCTGTCTGTATGTAAACTACTAAACCCATTCACTTAAAACTTTCACCAACCACCAACTATTTAAAAAAGTTATCGGCATTTGAAAGAACTCAAGGCAAGAGTTTGCCTGCAAATATATAGCGATCCATATTTATACTTATATAAAATATTATAAATCCTTACCTAAATCAATAATTTAACATTTAGGGCTGTTTGTGAACGAGCAAATTAAATTATTCATTAACATAAACACATTTGACTGTCAATCAATCTGTTTATAAAATGAATAATCATGTAGTTCAAGCGGGCGAAGCCGCTACTTAAAATCTATAAACCTTAAGTACAACAACGCTTATAAATTCTGTATAAATTTTTATGTTGTTGTTGTTTTATGCATTTTGAATATTGTGAAGACAACAAACATTATTACTAGATTAGCAATAAGTACTAGTATGTTCTCACTACTTCTTACAGACGTTTGCTAGAGGAACTACTTTTATTAAAGTGGTGTTTTCCATTGTGTCATCTTTTTTCTTGAATATTGGGAAAATTCCAGTATTAAAAATAAAAATGCATGATTTGAACCCACAATACTAATCGTATTAATGTAGAAAAATGGGAAACGGAGTGTTTTGACACTACAGTCACTCTGCCTACCCAGCTGAAGCTGATTTATTCAATTCAAAACGAGAAAAATAAAAAGATAGAAAAATTTGATCTAAAAAATTTATTTAATGAATGAGGCGACTATGTGCACATTGAAAACACTTGTTATTTTACAAGACCACTTGTACACTATTTACAACACCCGCGTTACATTTTCACCTCCTGCACTCTCCGCCACATAGCACTTACTATCCGCTTAACGTTACACACTGTACATAAGTAGTTTGTACAACTTATGAATAAAAATAATTTCTAAAATGCTAACTTTTTAAAACATTGGAAATATTCTTGATCATAATACTTAAACGGGTAGTGGTATAAGATGTTAATCTCTTACATTTAATACTTATCGACTAAGACATAAATAATCATACTATATGTATTTTTATTTCACTTACTATATAATGACTGGTACAAGTCCTCCAGCCATGTTTTATAACTAACATTTATAACTCTTTGTGGCTGTGGCACATAAAGTTAATGTTATAAATTTACCATAATATATTGTAATTTTAATATGTACTCTAAAATCATAATAATATAACGTAACGGGGTACTGAGAGCAACTAAACGATTTGTGATGCGTCCACTTCAAGCCGGGAAAACGGAATAAATCGAATAATAAACAAAGAGATCGAGGGCGCACTCGTGTCGCCGAGATGAAGTGTTTAGCGTTTATATTATACTTAGTTACGTACATTAATTAATCACATAACACCAATTACGATAAAAGAAACTTAAACTAAAACTACAAATCCGTGCAACACTTACAATAATCAACACTCAGTAAATTAAAATACACGATATAAAATCAGGCGCTTAAAGCACGAAATCTAAATAACCCCCTAAAAGTACCAAAAAATCATTACACTCACTTTGAAACATGTATGAATATAATTAGAAATATTTCCCTAATTAAAATTTTTCACATTACAAGATAGTTATTTACAAATAAAATTATAAAGATTTATTTCCAGCGCTTGGAATCTCGATTATGAAAACGTCCTACATAATATTCTTAAATATAATGTAAAGACAAAACAAATCACAGTAAACGGTGAAGTCCGCTCAGACCCCGTCGGAACGGAAAAACAAATGAACGGGTGAAAATGAGTAAAACCGAGTGAAAGTTGAGTTGAGATGAGATGAACGACACGTGCACGTGTTGGTGTCCTCAAATGTAAGCACGGAATCGTACGTCTAGGACTAAGGATAACAGCCAATTATCTGAAACGAACTCGCGACAAACTTTGTAGTCTCAGTGTAATGTGAATATCAGTGTAATAATAATATGATCGGCGACAAAATTTAAATGTGATGCTTCTTAGCTAATGCAGACACAGTTTGTGCGTAAACAAATCATATAAACGTTACATATATAGCAAAGTAACGGGAAAGAATTGTATATGTATGAAAAATATTCAATTTGCACTTGCATGAATACACAAGTCGGAAGACGCCCTACGTGTGATTTTGTTGTTTTCAGCACAAATCTCAAATTATAATTATAGTAATCCATATATTTACTAACTTCCCTGAAATTAAATATTTCGAATATAATGTCTAAAATTCGTTTGGGTATTATCAAAAATTATAAGAAAGATGAGATTGGTGACTAACCAAAATTAAATCGAATCAAGTTAGCATTATACATACTCGTATATTTTTACCAAGTGAACATACTACTAAATTTGTCTAACAGTAGTTTAATAACGTAATTTTTAACAAAGAACTAAATATTTATTAATAAACAAAGATATAAAAATCATCGATTACAAAAGATATTACATATAATTCAAAATCAGTTTTTTAACAATAATTTTGGCTTATATCAGTCACCGAATAGGAAGTAGACCGCGGTGACCGTTGTGTGCGACAAATGCGATTGATGCAGATATAATGTACAAGTATTACAGTAATTCCTTTCTTATCAGTTCAGAAGGATATATCTAACATTAGAATTATTAAAATTGCGAATACTCGCGTCACTATCACTAAATATTCATATATAATTTTGGTTTCAAAAGGATTCAAAAACACCTACGTCACGATTAAGCTCTAATCTGGGGTTTATTGACAATTTATTAACATTAAAAACAATGAAAAGATGATACCTGTTTTACTTGTTGCGCACGGTTAAAATTGAAGTGACTGAAGTTACGCATGTAAAGCTTAGACATTATCAAATATAATAATTATTAATAATATTTATTATTTAAAATGTTATTATGACTAAGTATATTAGAATAAATCTATTATATTTACAAGTGAAGTCTGCTCAGACCCTGTCGGAACGGAAAAACAAATGAACGGGTGAAAACGAGTGAAACCGATTTAAAGTTGAGTTGAGATGAGATGAACGACATGTGCACGCGTTGGTGTCCTCAAATGTAAGCACGGAATCGTACGTCTAGGGCTAAGGATAACAGCCAAATATCTGAAATGAAATCGCGACAAACTTTGTAGTCTCAGTGTAATATAGTTATCGATTTTGATGAAAAATTAGACATTGTCAATACCTATGTAGCAGTCTACTAGCTGCTACGAAACGACTACGAACAAGACAGACGGTTACTTCGTACTCAGAGTTTAACTCTTAATTCATATTAACGTCGCCCCACATTTAATACATTAATTACACTCAATGGAAAACATCTAATGGATCCACCAATTAAATAAATATCCTACTATTTGATAGCGATAAGAAGCAAAAATATACAATTGTAATAACTAAGCTACAATTGTGTCCGGATATATATATGGCAACATTTAACATTCACATCGAATTATTAATTTATTACATATTAGTGTGGGCAGGTGCCCCCAGTGCCTAGTGCTCGAGTGAAGCTCTGGCGTGAGCTCGCGGGCTCGTCCTCGCAGTGTTTGTCTATGTTTATTCGTCGGTACTACAGCAGCATAAACAACTCGTCTATAATAAGCGACATCAGCGCGTAAAATATTGACAAATCACTACACTTTATCAATTTCAATTAAGATTCAATAATTCAATGTCTCGATCGTTTTTAGTAACTCTAATTCGGTAATATCAGCATTACTGTTAAATATGTATACTAGCAGGACATGAGAATGTGTATTCTTAACTACGTGTAATGAAGATATAATTATGTCAATGAATATGGGATTCAATACGATTCAAGAGACGACCGAATGTAAACTGTGTGCGTCTAGCCCAAAATAATTAATTATTATGGATAGTTCTTAAATATAATCTTACTTCGAAACAGTTCATTTGACCATCAATACTATTACTTTATTTAATAAACGTAATATTATTTAAAGAAATCTAAAATAAACTATGTCTTACAATAATAAATGCATAGAATCAAATTGTCTAATCTAACAATCAATGGACAAATCAAAATCTTAATCTGATAGGTATCTTACTACTCTTTAATTTAATATATATTTTTTCAAGAAACAATTTCTAACAAATAAGGAAATAAAAAATATAAAAAGATCACAAATGCTCAGAGTATCTCGTTCAAGCTAGACGCACGAGAAGTTCTACTGCAGGAAGTAACGACAAAACATCTTCAAGACACGTATCAGCACAATTTCCTAACCTTGGATGTTCGCAAAATGACCCTTTGTAGGCCTTGTTTATAACAAGGCCGTGACCATCGACGTGAATCTACGTTATGGTTTAAGTAATATTTTCTACGAAAGAAGAAGTTTAAAGTATTATGAAACAATGGACAAATAGAAACAGAACAACTATTGCGCGGACCCACATTGAGATACAGCGGCAACAATTTTTACCAATTTCTAATGTCCGAAGACGTGGCGAGGAGAGGTTATATACACACTGTCGTTGCGGCGCCATTCGCTGCATTTCCTCGCTGTACAGGATACAATCAGAATAAGAAGGCAAATAAAAAGGGAAAGGCGGCCAATATTCCAGCATCTACGTACCAAGCTAGGTACACAGCGAACCACGTGTACGAACCTCAGAACAGTCATTTATGTATGATGGCATTCTCGATTGAGTTCTGCACGCCTTAAAACAGAATATTTACAATATAAAATATTTTTATGTCAATTTATACTTAACAAACATGTACTTAAAACTAACACATCCCATCTAGGCCCATTCAACCTTGACTATTCCGATGAGTATTGCCAAATATTGCACATAATAGATGTAAAAAATACCGCCAGTCAGTCCAATATACAGTTATCTACAGTTCAAAAACACTCTAAAATTAAACTTGTGTAAAATCATATGCAAATACAAATACAAAATAACTCAAATTTATTTCAAAACATAAGATTCCATATATCGCTGCAGGCGGAGAAAGTTGTAATGGCAACATTACAAAAAATATCATAATATTTTATATGTTTACTTGTCGCCATACAAACATTTTTAATAGACAAAATTCATAAAAAAATAACAGATTAAAAACTCGTTAATAATCACATATTAAAATAAAGAAAAACATCGATTTATACGGTATTTGAATTAAGAATAAAAAGTCATATATGTTAAATTATAAAAATACAAATGTCATTTAATGATTTTCTGTTATCCTTTTAATCAAAAATCTATAAGCAAAAGTAATATTAAAAAAAATAAAAAATTACATACATCTATGTTGATGTCATATCATATATTTTCTGTCATCCCTCTCGAAGAATTAATATTAACTAATAATTTTGAATTTATTTTCAATCACCACATTTATAACTTTCGATTGAATCTAAGCCATGAGCCATTACTAATAATGAAGTAACGTTAGAGTTATTATTTACTGGTAGGGCAATGGTACTGGACTAAACTGAGTTAAATTGGATCAATGAAAATTATATAAATAATCTGATTAGAAGCCCTGCTTCAATAATACATATTTATTTTAAAAGATAACTTACCTAGGTCTTTTATATATAGTTTAATTACTTATATTTATAAATTAATTAATTAAATTATTAATAAGTCTTTTAGAAATTAGCAGCCAAAAAGTCAAAACAGTGCTAGTGCCCCACCAGCATGCATTGAGCATGTGATGCATATGATGCATTGTGATAGAGCAGCTTTGGAAAATAATATACATGTACAATAATATACAATGATAATATACTTAATGAGATTCCACATTATGAGGCACAAAGTAAGATAGTAACATTAACAAAAATATATAATGTGTTATATTATTATTTACTTGTGCACCACAAAATGCACAACAATATACATCTTAGAGTAATTTTAAGTTAATCATTGAGCTTTCGATTTATACAAATAAATAATATAATAAACTACATCAAGAATTAAAGGAGAATAATATTAATTTAAAAAGTTCTTATTTACAATTAGTATTATTCTTATATTAACTGTACACTCGCGTTCATTGTTCGCCCGAAAATCGCGACACTTAGGCTTTTCGCTTATGCGGTTTATATCACCTCACTTCACAATGTTTATTGACTGCGACCGGCAGCGACGCTGCTGCGGTGGCGGAAGTGGAGGTGGAGGAGGCAGCGGGAGCGGGAGCAGAAGCGGAACCCGAAGAAGACGTAGAAGGCGTAGACACCTGAGTGGTCTCTGCACCCTGTTTCATTACATATTCCGATACGCCCTGAGAGCTCCGCGCTAGTTTTAATCGAATTGGTGTCACCTTGTCTGTGCGTATCCTGCGCATCGTGGACGCCTCCGCGCTGAAATTCGGGTCTATCGCTAGTGGGTCTGGAGCCGTGGGGTCGTAGTCGAAGGGGTCCACCGTAGGCTCCGGTGCCGCCGCCGCCGCACTCGCCAGCGTCCCGCCCACTTGAGCGCTTGCCGCTTTCCGCTCTTCGTCATTCGTACGCTTAATTTTAATAATTAATTTTGTAGCACTCTCACTTTCACTGTTTATCACTTGCAATTTCTCCTTCTCAGACTTCTTCTCCTTTTTCTTTTTGCGTTTCTCGCTCTTGTTAGGTTTGTGCTTCTTTACTTTCTCGTCCTCCTCGAAATCCGCCATTACCTTTCGTCGATACTTCATACTTTCTCGCCTTAAGTCTTCAAAGCTTGGTTTGTGTATGCTTTGGAGACGTTTTTTAGGCGGACGGAATTGAAAGTCGGATGGTTCTTCACTTACTTGTTGAACTGTATTAGATCCCAATTTTATTTTTAATTTTGGAGCTACAGGTGACGAGGCTCGTGAAGGGTTGGATTTGGTAGTAACTCGCGCGCGTCTCTTGTGAGCTGGACCTTGTACTAAGAGACTAGACAATTTGTCTTCGTCTATGTTCATACTCAGTTGTAATTGTCTCAATTCTCGACAAACCCCACCGGTAATCTTCCGTTTCTTCTTTTCTACAGGTGCATCAGTAATTTTGTAGTCTTCTCTTGTAGGTATACTAGTCATGGACGCTACAGCTTTAGGTATTGTGATGACGGCGCGACCCAACGGCTGTGGCACAGGCGGCGGTGCTACTCCCATGGTAGAAGCGTTTGTTGGATCATCCATATTCATATCCTGCGTCCAATATTGTCGCAGTAATTCTTTTTTACGCATACGCCTCAGATTTGGGGTCCCACTCATCATCGAACTCGTGGAACTACTCGACGTATTTAAAGAATTCGCATTTGACTCATGTATTGGAGCGGGTGGTTGTGGAGCTACCGGTTGTACGGAACTCGCGTAGTTGGCGTCTAAGAATGGGCCTTTGATTTTCACTTTCAGTTGATTTCTAGAATCACTTAAAGACACTTTCGGCAGTAGTGAGTGAGTAATAGTGTCTTTTGCGGATTCGTTAATTTCTTGAACTGAGACGGCCGCGGGCGGACCTGGTTTCGGCTTGCTTGCCATTAGTGCTGAATGCAGTTGTTTTTCCATTTCTTCATCTATTTCTCCCAGCTGTTGATCTGCTGTGCCACTTGCAAAAGCTAACAAATGACTGTGATAAGCGTCAGTAACGGGCGGTACTGGAGTCTCAAAAGGATTATTGTACGTACGCATATCAACGGGTCCAGGTAAAACTGGTTGTACTTGTGAGAATCCAGGGCCTCTTTCTGCGTTGGATTTATTAGATGGTGATGGCGCATCTTCAATTGGTTCAGGAGTTGAAGTCTTTATATCTTTGTTCTCACTAACGGGCCGTTTGGTCGGCGGAGAATCTGCACGGGGAGATTGCGAGGAATCTTTATACGAGTGTTCGGATTTCCTATCATCTCTATCAATTGATTTCCGTCTCTCTCTGAGTGCCTTAAGATCTACACCATCATTAGCTATATCTTCATTAAAATCATAGACAGTTCCAATTAATTTATTCTGTATTGAGTTCCTTAAATAATCCGCCGGAGGATAGCCTTGTCCTCGACTCTTAGAACGACCTCGACCTCTTTGACTTCTGTTACTCTTATTACTAAGGCGTTTGGTGCTCTTAGAAGAGTCGCTCTGCTTAGGTGATATGCCTGGACTCTTACCAGGTGATTTACTTGGAAATTTAGTGTGCAGTTTCATTTGCTTTGGAGATGACTTTGATGATGGTGGTTCTGACTGTGGCAAGCTCATATTAGTCTCACTACTGTCCGTAGAAATTTTAGTTGGAGCCCTAGTATTGCTTGTTTCATTGTACGAGTCTACACTGATACTAGGACTCGAAACAACGTGTATTGACAACTTATCACTACCTGTGACATCAATATCGTCACGCGGAGAATCAAGGGGCTTCTGTGTGGGTGACGCTATCATTGCGGTAGTCAGTGCTATATTTTGAGAGGAAGAGGTAAATGCAGCACACAGTGGGAATGTTTGTTTAGGTATAGGTTGTAATAAGGGTGTAGCAAACGGTAACCCAGTAGCATATAGTCCTGGAGCCGGTGAGGGCAGTGACAATTGAGAAGAAGCACATGTACTGGGACCGAACAGAGGCAAAGAACCCATTGTGCCCAAAAATGGTGACGCTTCCGGGGGATAACTTGTATATTGATTTAGTGGCATTGTCGGCTCCACTCGGCATGAGTAAGCAGGCATTGGAGGATAAGCATCAATTTCAGGCAGTACCGACCCTTGGCGAGAGTCACCAATAAGGTGTGATTTTATATTGGCCCTTTGTGAGCAAACAGACCCTTCAGAATTTGTACTCGAAGCTGAAGATCTACGTGTTGTTATCTTGCTTTCACCCCATTTCGAAGCATGCCCCATGTATGGAGACGAGATTGTCGCACAGTCAGAATGTATCACGGAGTTATTATTGTCATAGGTTTGATTATCTTGAGTTAGCTCCTGATCGTTGCTATGCACAGAATGATCGACTACCGATAATGATTGTGAATCGTCACTCTGTTTAGATAAGGATATGGAATCTGTAACTTCTGATATTGAATGAATTGATTGAACAGTAGTTGGTTCTTTAACATCTTCTATATAAGAGGTGGTATCATATTTTGATTCACTGGATTGATCTAATTGGTTTTCATTATGAGAGATACTTAAATCTATCCACTTTGTATTTGAGGCAGTTTCATATTTTGATTCGTTAATTGGATCTAATTGGCTTTCATTATGAGATACACTTAAGTCAAACCACTTAGTTTCATCTTTATTTTCTGTAAGCATCTCTCTGGGTGGATCTATGCACTCTGTTTGCTCTGAAAAGTGATTACTATTTTGGTTCTCTTTTGGAGAGGTTCTTTTGTCATGTAAATCAAATATGACGTTCTTATTATGTTCAGTCTTTTCACCATCGGACATTATATCAGAGTTTTCATTTCTTGCTGTTTTTTCATTTATTTCATCCTCTTGAATTACAGTCTCAGCTGGTGCTTTCTTATTTAATTGCATTCTGAGCCTGTCGACTAAGTTTAATGTTTCTTGTACGCCTTGTTCTTTAGAATCTTCTTGTAAGAAAATTTCAGGATATGAAGTAAATGGTTTCATCATTTCTTCGTGATTAAAACCTTCATCTACTGCTAGAATATCAAATTCAAATAGCTCATTGTCTTTGGGTTGTGGAGAGAACATCGTCCTATTTGGGAAAGGATTAACTGCTGATGGTATTTTCGCACTTTTGGATATTTCGACACCTTGAACGTGGCTAGAATCTTGGGTAATATATTTCTTATCAGTATCCAATAAAGAACGTTTCCTTTTATTTCTAGTAATTGGGTTATCGACATCAATGGGATCAATTGTTCTTGCATCCATTGGAGTTTTAGGAGATTTAATCATAGTGTTCTCATTTAGATTAGCTTGGATTTTGGCGATCATTTTGATACTACTTTTATCTGCGCAGTCAGAGTCGAGTGATTTATCTTCTGTCATATATTTCTCGTGATCACCCGGTTTTTCAACTGGCGGGGGATTAATGTTTGGACTAGGAGCTTTTGATAACCAGTTCTTATCAGCATCTTCGAAATCATCATTGGTTGGTATATGTTTCTTATCGATTATATCAAGAGAAGGTGTTGAATCTCCCAAGGCAGCATTTATTTTCTTAATTGGTGATAGGCAAGGTTCCCGATCTGTTGACAGAGAGTCATGCCGACTAGAAGAATGTCTATCTACTGATAAGAGTTCACGGGTATCTTTCGGTGATGCCAGAAGGGGTTTATCAATTAGCTCTTTAACACTCATTCTTCTACTTGTGGTTGTTTTTGTTTTTGATTCCACACTTTTCCTAGGACTGGATCTTTTTAAGGATGTAATTTCGTTTTCACTTGTTTTATTTTTCTCTTCCTTAATATCTTCAATTGAAACACTGCGTCCTTTAAGTTTTATCGGCTTTGAAGGTTTTATATCACTTTTTGGGACAGCTATTTCTTGGGTATCATTTTTTATATTTATCTCCTCGTCCGTTTTCCGTTTCTGAGTTGTAGGTTCAGCGGACTGGAGGCTCTCTTTCGGAACCTTGTTGGGTGTAGAGGAATGTTGAGATCCGGAGAGGTCTCTAGATGGTTTTCTCGGTCTGGCATCAGACTTATGAGACATATTTCCGCTTGTAGTAGTGCTTCGGGTCCGAGAACGTGTGGAAGCGCGCGTGTCATTGGGTCTGCACGATTCCTCTCTTTCAACAGGTGACGATGTAGCCCCACAATCGGACCCCCGTTCGGAAGTTTTAAGCTTCTTGTCAGGGGCCTTGCGTGGGGACTTATCAATTGAGACACTTTTTCTTTTGCGTCGTCTGCGGGGACGCTTTGGAGAGGGACTATCGGACCCTGAAAATCTCGATCCTTTAGAGCTGTCAGAATCACTCGTGGCACTAGTTGAAGACAATGGTCTTGACACCTTGTCAAGAAAGGGCAAGTCCACAGTTGGTCTAGAGCCAGGAGGGGAAAACATTGACGGCTGTCTAGTAACGGGTTTGATCTCACGAGCTTTAGCGGTAGGCTTCATGCTGGGCTTCTCTGGCTCTTCATCTGAACTAGATGACGAAGAATAGCTGCTACTACTACTATTAGATGACGAACTGGAGCTGTCTTTAACTGGAGATTTCGAGCGTTTTAGATCTTCCTTTTTCGGAGAACATTTTGCTTCAATCTTATCTGTCTTATCATCTTTCTTTTTGTCAATTTCATTTTCCGCAACAGGACCTTTAGATCCCATCCCGCTCTTAATGTGTGCTGCTGCCTTTTTAGCAGCTTGCCTTTGCGGAACATATGTATAAGGCTCTTTATTAGAAGATTTTTTCTTGCTCACTCTTTCTGGAATATCCTTAGGTTCCTTTCCTTTAGGTTTAACTTTAGGCTTAGATTTAGAATCATCGCCACTTACTTGTTTGTCCTTTTCGTCTTCTTTTTTAACAACAGTTGTAGAACGCATATTTTCAGAAGCTTTTTTAGCAGCTTGTCTTTGAGGAACTATTAAATCTGTGGGATTATCTTTTTGTTTCGCAAATTTAATATTCTCTTTATTTTTTGCCTCATCATCTGAATCATTTGCTTTAATAGGTATTTTCTTATCCTTGTTTGAAGGTTTCCTTCCTCTCTTTTTAGGACCAGGTTTTTCTTCCACATGTGTTTTCTTTTCTGGTTGAGTTGGAATAAATTCTTTCATTGCCGCTTTAGTACGAGGCAAGAGCTGTAAGGAATCGTTTTCCTTGGGTGATTTAGTTTTCTCGGTTTTAAGTCTAGTAGATTTTTCAGCTTTACATTCCTCTTTGACAGATGCTCCATCACTACTATCTGAATAGATATCTACCGGGAATTTGTTGTTTCTAGTAGCTCTTATAGGTATCAAGTCATCACTGTCAGTGCCAGATTGACCCAATTTCCCAGCAGCCATTTCTTTTTCCATTTGTTGCAATGTTTTACTACGAGATCGATCCTTTCTCATTCTTGATTTTATGTTTTCATCCTCACTACTACTTTCAACAACAGCTTTAGATTGTGGAATCTTCCGTTTCTTTCTCTCTGGTTTCTTTGGTGATTTTTTCCCTTTTCCTTTTGGTGAGATCTTCTTTTTTGGAGAAGTGGAAGGCTTCTTAACATCTTCATCAGTGCTTGATCCAATAGCACGACGATATTTCGTAGTGCGAGTGACTTCTGCAGCACTTTCTTCACTTGATAGTCCACTGTACATACTGCCACTCCTTCGAGAACCATTCACATAATGTTTTTTGTAAGGATTTGTTGACTTCGATCCTCGTACAAGACCATTACGATCTTTCTTCTTATCATCGCTAGAATCTTGAGGAGCAATACGCGCTAACAGATCATCAAAATCATTTTTATGATCAGCTGCATTAGCATGAGAATATAACCTATCATAGATAGATGGCCCATGATTAGCCTCAATAATTGCCGCCAAATCTGGGCCAGATATATTAGGCTCAGCCGATAATACCGCTACTTGCTTGTGAAACGTCTGCTCTCGCATACGAAAGAACGACCGAGACAGTTTTTCCCTACGACTGACCATGTAACATAAATTACGCACCCGCTCCAAATCTTGCCTAAGCTGTACAAACATTTTCATTTTGTCAAGATCAGCTTGCTCTTGTCTGTGAGTCAGCAATTCGTTGTCATCCGACTTTGGCGGTAGCAGAGGACGATTATGACCTGCCCTTCGTTTAAGTTTCCAGTAATTATAAATATAGTTAATAGCATCTTGATCAACATCTAAAACATGGGTGCTGATGTCTTTGACGCTAACATGACGATCAAACTCTCCTTCTATCTCTTGCAATCGCGCAGCCCGAGCCTGCGTTTTCTCCTCCGAAGTCATATCCTTCCGACGTTTTCGTTTTACTTCTTCTTCCTCAGAACCAGAACCAGGACCTTTCTCTTTTTTCGAGTTAACACTATGCTTCTGGCAATATGAACGTAATTTGACACCATCATCCGCGTTTTCATCTTCAATTATTGCACGCATTTCTAGTCCATGTTTAAATGCACAAGTGACGTGATAAGCAGTCTTACAAGTTTTCACGGAACACTGAATACAAGCTCCTTTACGCTCACGACACAAAACACACACAAGTGACCAGCGTGACGCTGGAATAGACGTTATTTTAGTTATAGGCTCCATTTTCTCTGCACAACCAATGGACACTTCTGGAATCCAAAGCACACAGCTAACGTGGGCCCATTTATGACCAGATGGTGTGCACTTCATGGCCCCACCAAGATTAGGACACAGAACGCAAGTAGGCCTGATACCAGCGCCACAAGGACGACAGAGCCACTGACCTGCAACAGATATTTTGCATTACATAAATACCTAAATCAATGGAACATGGGGTACCATATTAGTAGTATATAAGTCATTACAAACCATCTGGTATTACAGTGATGCCATAACAAGCTTGGTGCACGCAAATATTACATGAGTCGCAAAACACCATTTCGTTCCCGTCTTCAGAGTCTGGTGACCTACAAACATCGCAAATTACGTTTTCATCGTATTCTATGCCCAAGCCTTCTTCTGATTTCATGATTGCTTGGATTTTGTCCCAAGTGCGCACCTTAAAACAAATAATTATTCTCTTTAATATATAAATATTAATATAATGTGCAACATAACACATAGCCATTTCCCACATTAAAATCTATAATTTTTATGCTTTTTCCTACTATTTTTTTCTTGTTTCGATATTCAAAACGAAATGTGACTATACTCGATTCATTATGGCAAGAGACAAAAGGCATACATGTCAAAAAAAGGTTCTTTTACATGACAGAGTTTATGGACTAATTATATACATTTTTAAAAATATTGATCTATGCATTTATGGAAGTAATATACTAAATGAATGAAAGATAGAGCACAGTAAATAATATTACCTTATTATAGAAATAGCATACCGGTAAAGCTCGAAAAGAATATTTACAAAATTCATAATTTTTTTTACACTACAATATCCAATTATTTTCGTTAATAAATTCTGAAATACAGTGATGGAAAGGTAAAATAAATGGCGAAACGTGCGAGTATGTCACAGTAGAATATCCTCGGTTGAATTGCATTAATTTGAACTATAGAATTTATTAGACATTTTTATATTATAAACCCTGTGTTCAGTGAAAAAAAAATAGTTTTATTATTACGTCATTAATTAGGATCAAGTTACAAGTATTGATTATTAAAATTAATATTTAAATTTGTGGATTTCTTAAAAATAATAATCATGTTAAAAGAAACGAATACGAAAAGACGTACGTAAAAAGAAACATATACAGTAAATAAAAAATAAAGATTGGTTTTTTTTATTTAAATTTAATAATTTTTAAATACTTGACATGTAAAAACACCTACAAGCCAACTTTTTCTCAAACTTGATACATATTTTAATAGTATAAAAATAAATTACATACTGTAATTATAACGAGTGAACATTTTATATTAAAATATTTTGTCATCCGTCAAATTATATTCGCCATTTTCAGTTATTTTCATTGAATTTTCGTGATTCCGTTGTTGCTTTTGATATTTTTATTAATAAAAACTTTAGCAGTAGAAGCTTGGCAAAGGTGCATTGACCATGGGATAAAAGAAGAGCAAAAGATGCAAAAAATTTATCATATAATAAATAATATGGTGGACCGTTTCGTGTTTAATGTAGTTGATATATGTTCTTCAGAATCCTCCGAATTCTAATAAATAATTGAATTATAGATATATTTAGCTTTATTAACATCATAGTTATGTACCTTTTAGTCAAACTTGTGCTTACATAGATTAAATAGAAATAAAAAAATACGTAAAAGTTTGAGAAACAGATTTTTTTGTTTACATTTTTGTCACCTGCCATAATGAATCGACCATAAATCTATGGTCGATTTATTTTTTAATGTAAGAAATGATTTCACATTGAATAATTATTATAATATATTCATTTGCAAAACCTACCATTATTAATTAAATATGTAGAACAAACAATATAACATTTAAAATTTTGTGAAAAAAGATAATTTTAAAGGACAAAGAAAAAAAGCGAAGAAGCAAGAAATTTGTCTTAGCATAGGTTCTTTTCATATGAGGTAGTTCCTCATGTCACAGAGTTAAAAAAATGAAACAACATGAGTAGATTCTAAATGAAACTCTTTAACTGGAATAATCACATATACTTTACCTCATGATCACTGACTACTGCAGTGTTTGAAACGTCGTATTTTTAAAAATGTATAATAGTACATGAGATTGATCTAGTTAGGCTTAACATTTAATATGTGTAAAAATCCCGAAAATCTAAGATCTTATAACCCGCATGTCGAATTAAGCAAGACAATCTGGTTGTAACAACATTACATTATGTAATTCTAATAGTTGAATTTGTTTCAATAAATTATGTTGTTCACTCTACTCAATGTTAATTCTCAGTAGTGGTAATTTGCACCCACTTATGATAACTCAGTGCAATCTTCATGCACATCCGCTTTTTATCGAGGGGGCATATATAAGTAGTTCAGGGAGCAAGGTAAATTGTTTACACAATATGATCAACTATCATGAAAAAAAAATCACCTTCATGTTTTCTCTCTTTTAGCTTTTCAATTTATTGAACCATCTGTATGATAAACCCAATAATGGCCCAAGCTTAAAAAAACCGTTCAGTGATCCGAAATCTTCATATATGAATTAAAAAAAAATTAAATAAATAAATAAATTCTCTATATTTCTCAGTAACGAAACTGAACTTGAACTTTTACACTGCATAATATTCCCAAATTTCCTATAAAATAAAAACCGGTCAAGGGCGAGAAGTACAACTTATAGAGATTGACACTCATTTTGTATGAAGCAACTACAAAAATAAGTTTGTAATAATTTTTTAGAATGATATAAGTTCCATTTTTTAGATATTTTTTTTTTATTTGTAATGATAAGTTCTCAGTTTGTGCCAAATTTCGTAGCTACAGGTCCAAGGGAAGTACTCTATAGATTTTATGATTTATGGGGCGAATTTTATAAAATGCATCAAAAACTATGCAATTTTTATTTGTACTCCAAGGTAACATAGACATGCATATTTGGTAGATTCCTAGAAGGGTCTATTTTTTTTCTTTCCGAGGTACGGAACCCTAACAAGTAAAATATATTTTAATAAATGTATTATTTTTCTTTTATTTATTTTTTAAAGGAAAGGATTCACTTTAAACATATTTTTATTTTTACTCTAAAGACGACTGATTCATGTAATATATAGTAATAAACAATTAAGAAATGGTCATGAAAATTATTATTTGTGATTGTAGTTGTTACCTCAAAGGGAATATATTTAACACATTGAAAATTATATTTCTGAGTTCAGATTAGGTTATCTTTATTTTAAATTTTAGAAACCATAGAATCAATCATCTGCAAATTAGTTTATTATGAAGAACTTTGGTAAAAATATATTTTTTTTATTTAATACATATGTAATAATAATTTTACATATAACATAATTATATGAATTGAGAAAAAAAACTTAATTGATAAAATAATTCATTATATGATATATCAAAAAGGCACAGAAAATACAGAATGCTAAATCAGCATAAATAAAAAAAATATCAGGGACACCTACTTAGGTGTATGAAATGTATACACAAATTTGTATGAATAAATTATTTGTTGATCACAAAGAGGAAAAGAAAATCTATTCTATGTTGGTCTCTGAGGTCAATAATGATGTGCAGGAGATATCACGTAACATGCATCAATACTCCCAGAGATTATATGCTAAGGGGTTAATGAATGTGAATCAAGTGAAAGAGGTATGCCATAACTATAATTTTGGTGTATGACGCACCATTTCCTCTGCCTTACCCATGAGGGATAAAGAGTGAAATTAAAAATAAACTACTAAATTGCACCCTTCAAAGTTTCATTGAAGAGAGAGAATTGATATCCAGTGTAAATGAGTATTTAAAACAGGGTTGTTTCAGTTGTAACTGTTTTTTTACCTAGATATACATAGATAAAGATATAAAAAGAATACTATTATGTTTTTAGTTTCAGTTATGAATGTAATATTAGTTCAGATATTCAGTTAGTGCTGGATATTTTTGGTTTAGGACCCTCTGGACTGTATATGTTTTGATGATTAATGATCATTATTGTTTATCTTTTTGTGATAACCAAAGTTCTTAAGTACTTATGGCCACTTCAAACAAAGGGCTAGTGAGTCCGCTTGGCCAATAACAACAAGTCTCATATGTCTATCTATGAAATTGAGACTGGGAGATTGAGAATTGATAGACTGTCTACATATGAAATTATTAGAAACCTACTTTATATTGGATTTGGTTAGGGTTAGTGAAAGTTTTTTATTTGAGAAGACCCAGTTTCGGTTTGGTTCACAGATTTAAATAACATTCCTAAAATAAATGAACTGTTATTGTGATAGCCTACCTCCAGTTCCTCAATAACTTTTTCAAGTTGGTCTTCAGAAACTGAGGATGCCCCTGCTCGGGCTCTTTCGGTATTCAACAATTTCAGCCAAGCAATATCAGTGGCATCCAAGTCATAGCTGCACGAAGCCTCAGCCCGCGCTGGAGTCGAACTTAGGTAATGCCTATCAGCTTGGTAGTGAGCATCACGCGTTAGATGTATGTATTTGTCTATAGGCCTGCAAATTGAAATATAATAATAAAACTACAATGTTGTTTCATAAGTTTTTGAAGTTTCTTAAGTGCTTTTTTGTATGATATTTACGGTATTATTTGTTTAAGACGAGAATTTTATTTAAATATCATTGTTTTTAATTTTGATAAAAACAATAATATTTCTATAATTACAACAGTGTTAGTGTTAATTAAATTATTTAAGTAACAAAATCTTTAACTTATATTATGCAAAAAAACTTGTATTTATAGATTACACGAAATGTGTCCATAGATTACTAATAACATGTAAATTTATATATCTCCAAACTCACAATTTAAAATCTTGAAAATTAGGTGGTCGTGGATTAGCTATGATTTTAACTTTAGGTGCTGGCAAGGAGTCGGGATTGACGGGCACTTGAACACCTCTCTCCCAGTCCTGTTTCCATGTGTCAGTGATGATCCAATATTCACTTGAAGTAAGTGGTTCAGAGTCTGGTAGCTTCATAGCACTGATGAGATCTTTTCTGTAATTTTTGTGCAGACATGTTAGATTATGTTATTTTCAATATTTTTTTTATTATAAAATACCATTTTTATACATTTATTTCATAGCAAAAATAATATGGTGTTCTAATTTCAATAATTTATGGCATTTATTGACATTCCTCCAAATAGGATGATATAATAAAGTAGACAATATATAAAAAATATAAAATTATATATTAATTAACACACAATTTTATATTTATATATTATGTAATGTAGATATTAGTAATTTTTTGACATTCTACTGTCAGACACCAACTTACATTGGGTGTTGATGGTATATAGGTACTGTGGTATATGGATATAGATATGGTATATAAAACAAAGTAAAGGGCAGAATACTTATACTTTATGGTATTGTTTTAAATGCAATATTACCATAAATTGTATTGGCAAAATAATTACTGCTCACTTTAACTCAAATGGCACATTCAGAATGCCATAAAGAACAGTGAAAAACTGCATGATATGAACTTTTAGTCACATTGCAGCAACATTATTAAAATTAAACTGTTTAAGTACAGAACATAATAATATTACATACTTACTTATTTGTTTACATTTTTGTAGCTCAACATATATATTAATAAATTAATTTAAATACTATTTTTTTACAATAACAACTTGTATATCCGTACTGTAAAAAGTGTTATCTTTCTGTTCACTATAAAATAAAGACTTATTAGAAAATAATTTAAAAATTACCTATAGTAACAACAAAGAGATGTACACTTTTCACAGAGTATAAATAGCATATACATTCGCAAAGACTATTTTTTTATTACAATAATAAACAGAAAAGCTTTTGCTCAGCTCTTATAATTAAAAATAACATAACAACAACTATTTGTATTCTTAAATTGGGACAACCTTATTGTTTCTTAAATTGATGCTAAGAATGAGACTTATAATTACAGTACAAAAGCAACAAATTTTTAACATAACTTTTATAATAAAATTTATAATTATATTAACAAAAATATCTATAAGAAATAAAGTAGATTTTTCGTTATTCGGTTAATTCATTAATTTAATATCACTAAACAGGAAATTTCTATTTAAAGTTCTTTTCTTTTACTCTTAATGTAATATAATCTTAAAGACAACATATAAATTTAAAATATGTGTAAATAGGCAGTTAAAAATAAAATGTAATAATTATTATATTCTATAATAATTATTGGTAGATTAGATATAGATTATATGGTAGATTTTTTTTATAAATGAGCTAAATAATGTAATATATGATTCAGGGTTATCTTCACATATTTTTGCAAGAACTTTGTTTATAGCTAAGCCCAATTTTAGAAACATACAGTATTAAGTGGTACTCATTGTCACATTTTGAATATTTTATCTATTGCAAAGCCTTAATGCGCAGCTTAATTTAGTGTCACACATATCGCAATATTTTTATTCACATTTGATTTTCAATAAAATAACATTAATTAAAAAGTAGCTAAAATTAAAACATTTTTACATCAATAAAACATTATAGCATTGCATCTTAAATAGTAAGATAAATAACTAAGATTATTTTTTAGAATAACAACTCGCATAGGCCTTATTTCAAGATACATAACTTAACTAGTAAGCTTAAATAGTATACTAAATATTTTTGGAGTAAAGCAACACACCAACCTGAATAGTTCAGCAGGTGCCTCAGAGGCACTTCTGTTATAAATAGATGGCATTTTGAGGTCACTGATAGGCCGAAGCTGCCAAAGTGCATCTTCGGGTTCTTGTCTGCGACGTTTGGATGTGCCTGCTTCTTCCCCACGCACCCCACACGCCCTCTTTGTGCCTCGCAACGACATCTTTTTAAGTTTTTTCACAACCTACATGTTCACGAACCCTTCACTGCTTTACACTTTGAACGGGGCAGTAACATTGTGTAGAAAGTCACATTATTCACATGATGACATTTTAGTTTACAAACACGCAAGAAGTACAACCTGCAATAAAGAGGGACACTTTTAAAACACTCTTTTGTTTAGAAGAACCATTATTTAGTCAAAGAGAGGCATTATCTACATAACAAAACGGCTTAAGATAATACACTACCTGAGAAGTATCATTTTTCGAAATATAAGCTTCTATTATAAAGTTATCTTAAGTATTTTATATTTAAGGCAAACATTTCCCGATAGTAAGTAAACATATAATAACTTTATATATAAAAAGTAATTCTGACATAAGGAACAAATATGTCAATTCAACATTTGGCATCAATTAAAAGTGGCGGTCAATAATTACTAAATAATTAAGAATTACCTCATATCAGACGATAATATTCAAAAAACATTACAAAAAGTATACTCGTACTTTAAAACAGAAAATTAACAACCACTCACTTGACGTTTCATTATTGCATGAGTAAATTATATGGCGGGCCTGTGGATTGCTATGGAGAACCGAGAATAGAGGCGGCGGAATTGTCATTAGTTCTCGTTTGCAAAGTTTTAGCAATAATTTTCGATAACCAAAAGGAACTCACTTAAAACCACAATAGCAATCAATAATTTCATTTTCCAGTATCTTTTCAGTAAATATTTATCACACGGAAAGTCTTCCATTTAGACTACATAACAAAATTGACAACATAGAGAGCAGCACTGTTTTGTTGCCAGATTGACGTGAGTCCTACGCATCATTTTATTCCTGTAGGTTTCGGTACAGTACAGATACACATATATAATAATGTATAGATCGATATTCATTATTTTAGATATAATTAAAGGGTAGAAAGTAGCTCATGTTTTACGTACATTTTCTGTAATAGTCATTTGGCGCCATTGATCTGCAAACCACTTTGGTCACGTGACTATATACGAAACACCAACGCAAGCCAAGTAAAATGGCCAAAACGCACATCGAGTTCATATAATGTCATTGGTTTTATAATGAAATTGTCGCACAAGATGAACATTGAGATTGAATTTTCAATAAATTAAGTTTCTGAATAAATCAAACACAAACACATTTTCAATAAACATAAGATTTGTCATAAAGTAGCACAAAATAATCGAGATAATACAACATGAACCCCAGCAAGAGATATCAATAAGAAGATACAGATATTGGCCACTAGTTGGCGCAATATTAAAAAAATGTTTGATAATGTTGCTAGTAGTAAAATTTATAATTTGGGATAATTTCCTACCTAAAACTTTCTAATGTTTTAACCCGTATTTTGACTTAGTAATCAGGGAAATATATATATATATATATATACCAAGAGTCAACCCTAATAAGCAGCTTTACAAAGCAATTGAATTGTTTTCTTGTTTTTGTTGATTATGAAATATAATCATTTGAATAATATTAATTATAAAAATAAATTCTAAATATGTCTTTTAGCTTAATAATTATCCTAAAATCGGTGAATGCGCTTAAAATTTCCTATATGATGCATGCCTTATCTGTCAACGTTCCATCCAAATAAATATCCATTTAAACGTTTCACGTTTCATCTACACAGGCGCATTTTAAAACAACTATATTTTTAACGCATTGTAAAACAATTATAAATAGGGTTGTCAGAGGGGTCCTTGTTTTACCTAAATCTTTATTTTTTATAATAATAGAAACTCGTTATTGTACACCCAAAAAAGAAATAGGAGAATACAAATCTATATATATAAAAGGACTTGTCCTCACTAACTGAGGTAAGACGCACGCACAGCCGTAACCGCTGATGGTAGAAACGTGAAATTTGAACAGATGTATACTTTCGTAATCTGGACATCCACTAAGAAAGAATTTTGAAAAATTTTAACCTTAAAGGGGTGAAATAGGGGTTGAAAGTTTATATGGAAAAAAAAATAGGCACCGATTTTTATAAAATTGTAAATTCAGACCCTTAAAAATATTTAATTGCGATAAATAAGGGTGCGAATAAGGGGTTGAAACTTTGAATGGTCTTGAAATCGCTACCGATTTTTATAAAATTTGAAGTTTAGACTCGTAAAAACATTTCGTTGAACACATGTTTCGTGGTTTATTTTAATTCATCCCCTAGGGGTGCAAATAAGGAAGAAAGCTGCGCGCGTCGGCTAGTAAATATATAAAATAATAATATAAAATAATGTATAAAAAATAAAAAAGAACAATTAATTATAAATATAAAGCACAAAAAAATACATATATTGCAAGGGGAAATAATGAAATAATACTAATATATATTTTTTTATTATTTAATAAATACATGGTTGTATACACTGTCTATCTTAAGAATGAAAAAAGAAAAAAAATATATATCAAATAACAAAGAATTAACAAATAAATAGGTAAAATAAACTTACTTACAACTTACTTACAAAAAATGAGAAAAGTATAGTCCTTCCATTTGCATAAAAAACATAAATACATTAGGAAAAAAATAATAACAGAAAGAAAGTAACTCAATAAGAAAATAAATAAACTATAAGAATAATATTTGAATAACATGTTAATAATATCAGACAAAAGCCATCTTTGTAATGCAAGTAATAACCTATAATATACTGTATTGACTATCATCTATCATAATATCATATACTGTCAGTTTTGCGATTTTTGTTACTTCATGACAGATCATATTGTAATATGTAAATATCCAAGGAGAAAGGCAAAGAACTAAAATTAATAATCGTACAAAAGAAGAACTAAGAATAAAATTAATTTACAAATAGAAAACTAATATCGATCAAAAATAAAAAAGGAAGTAAATAGCCTAATAGTGATAATAATGTTAATAAGTATTTTAAGTGCTTAATTAATACTTTTAACTACTCGCTTACACCGTTCCACTACGACTTTATTGACAGTTTGTTTTGAAGCCACCACCCTCCTGCACCGCCGGCGGAGACTTTTCTGGAGCAACGGGCATAATCTGGAGATCGGCCATGCACTCCACTCGATAACACGAACCATTCGGTGCTATGATGTTGATGATCCCATCACCACTCCAGCACTTTCCCAAATCATAATGTCGTCGAGCGAGCATAAACACTTCATGGCGAGTTTTTGTGAGAAATTGCGATATAGTGATACCCCTTAAGCTTAGTTTTCGGAAACCAAATGCTGTGCCGTACCTGAGCATCCGAAAATTTTACCACGACGGGTCGAGGCTTATCACCGTGCGAGCGGCCAAACCGATACACTGTTCACCGAGGCAGCTGAAAGACCAGGGATATGGAGCTGGAGCAGGTTCGCGAGTCATGACTATCCATGAGGCCCAGGGGCAGACCTTCGCAGACGTCGTCATCGTCCGAACCGGACGCGCACGGATCCGAGTACATGAGAGCGTCTCTCACGCAGTCGTCGCAGTGACGAGACACACCAACACCTGTGTCTATTACTCTGACGACGGCGGAGACGCAATAGGCAACTTTATCAGCCGAGCGGTGGGCGCTTCATCTACGGAGGTGGTGGAGGCGAACCTAAAAGGGGCAATGTCACAAAGAGATGATAGGGTGATAGAGGCACTGATCCAAAAACTCAAGGAAGGCGTTCTGCATGAGCCAGGCCAAATCTAATAGGCGAAGGTGTTCTTTACATGTAAAAAGTAATTACATAAAATAAGTTATATAATAATAATAATAAAAATAATAAAAAATAAATAAAAAAAAAAAAAAATGTCGGTAGGGGTCTCATCCAACCCCTCTAGTATAAGCTCTAGATATAAGTACAGTTTAAATTGTCCCAAAATTAAGTACGCCACATTAAAATAACTTTCATTTAATAAAAAAAGGCACGGGCAACTATGCACCCGTGGATGTAGCTGTTAAAATAAAAAATATATATATATATTTGAAGTGGAGAAATTAGCTATATAGAGATTATTTGCCATGAAATTTACAACCAAACTGCCAACATCTTCTGATTTATTCTCGGTTAAGCCCCCATGGCTTAAAAGTGTTTTTCTTCTTCTGGACATCTCCATGCGGTCGATAGCCTGACTGAGAAGCTCCACCTATTTTGCAAAGAACTCAGTGCAGTGTGGATAAAAGTCTTGAAGGAAGTGAAATCTGCAGCTTAAATTGATAATTTTGCCGGTGATGCTGTTTTTCTTAGTTCCTGCTGAAACTCGTTCATTCTGACATTGAACATCTCTGCCATAACCGTAATGAACTCTTTTAGATCATCCATGGTGTAAACATAATAATAGTGAAAAATTAAGTGTTGTTCCATGTATATTAAGAAGGATATTACTAGCGGTAGGTTAATTGATATTACAAGCACATATAAGACTTAAAATACTTGTGTATATGTAAAAACTACAAATAAATAAAGAGCACTAAAAATCACATTACTACCTATTAATCTCTCTGCATCCTACGAACTATCCTAGCGGCGGATTAGCCGAGCTAAAAAATTGTGGCTTGCTCTTTCGTGTATTCGAATTATAACACTTTGTAAACTATATCTCACATTGCAGGAGTTCATATTGAAAATACCTTCTCTGCACCTTTTGTGATAAGCTAAGTGAAGCATGTTTGTAATATTATTTTTTTAGCTTCACACCTTATCACGCATATAGCAGGATAGGCAGAGGGAATTTGCAAACCTAGTGTGAAGACAATTCCGTTCCCCATTTTCACCACTCAGACACCAGAGCAAAAAAATTAAATAATTAAATATTTCATTTTCTCGACTGGGAATCGAACCCATAACCTGTCGTGTTTTCAGTCACACGCTAGTGTCCCTGTGCCACGAGCGGCCTCCATTTATTTTACCTAACTCTAATTTATTTTAATAATATCACGTAAATTTAAGTTAATATTTTTAACACTTAGAAAGCGGTATATTATATACCTATATAGCCCTCCTACCTTTCCTTGAAGGTCCAGAGGTATTGATATTAGGTGTTCTAGAACTTTCTTTTTTCTTAGGTCAACAGAATTCCTTCCTTTAAGGCGTTATGTATGTTCATATCTCATTAAGTTTAGGTGGGCTATAAGGGTTCAATTTCAGACCTTCATTATTTTATATTAAGGTGACATATTAATATAATCCGATGGGGAAGAAAGGTCCTCGAATGGCGACCACGTGTCGGCAAAAGGAGTACAGGCCCAGATGGACCGACGACCTCAAGAAGACAGCGGGAAACCGCTGGAATCAAAGCGCGCCGGACCGGACGGATTGGCGAGCATTGTGGGCCTATGTCCAGTGGACTTTAAAAGGCTGAAGGATGGATTAATATAATTAATTTCACTACAAAGGCAATTTCTCTTATAGATCAGACGAGCCACAAGGGATTCGTATCTATATGATACAAATCATACATACACACACATTCATGCAGCACATGCATTACCACAATGTGTTTTTTAGCATCAAACTGTATCCCAAACACTGCAGAGTAGGGAGAGAGAACCTAGGGTTAACACACTCCCGTTTCCCATTTCACGCCAAATTTTGGAGGCATTGCGTGCTAAGTGGCAAAACTCAACGCCGCGCTTTGCCTCGACACGAGAGAAAATAAATATTTCATTAGTAGAGATGTCCTTGAGTGGGAATCGAACCCAAAACCTGTCACCATTAGTGACATTTTCTGCACCTGAGCTACGATTGGCCTTAATTCAAATTGTACTTTCTATAAAACTCACTTTATATATTTTTTTAATCTTTTCTCTTATTAGTTTAGACAAGAGGACATACGCCGCGAGCCAGACTTAAGGTTTAAAATTAAACTTAGGGAGTATTTTCCTGTTCCAATTAAACAGTTGATAGAAAATACTTCTTAATTTAATTTTCATCTAATATTAATTTAATTTTAATTATAAGTAAAGAGACTCGAGATCCTGCAGTCAATCTAACAATAACTTTTTATGTATTTGTTAAATGGTACAATAAAAAAAAAGAATGCTGGTGAATCAATGGTTCACTAAAAACTGTAAAAAAATTAATCATACTTTAATCTATAAATTTATTATTACTAACAATTGACCTATTACCTTTTTTGTATAATAATAAATCCTTTGTAATAACATTTTTAAAAACTTTATATTATAAATTTAAATAATACACTTAAGTAATTGAACCTATATGAAATAATTATGTAATGTACTTATTGCAATTTCCAAATTGGTACTCGACCAATTTGGAATATAGAATAGACGTGCGGACACTTGCACTATTGATTTATAGTTAGCTAGCCGAGCGGCGACTATCGTCCTTGCATTGCCCTTGTTATCCCTGATCAATAGTACACACCATACTTATATAAGTATTTATACAAAACAATGCTTGTGTCAATATAATAAAAATGATATATATTTTATAAAAATATTTTATTGTATTTACTTACAATGATAAAAACTAAATAGGTGCAGGTATGTAACTCTTAAATATTTAAGTGACATCAATGAAATAGTTTATAGGCATCTAGTGAAAAAAGTAGGACGCTCTTACCTGCGGCTTATTGTCAAATGTCATGAGGATCGCGGGTGGCAATGTCTTAAGTTCCTACCGTGGTGCGTATACGATTTTTTGTGCCACCTGAATGAAATTCACTTTTAGGCACGTATTTATAAATCACTTTCATGACTGAGATCAATCTTGAGATGCCGTTTTTTTTCTGATTTTCGCTGTATGTATAAAAGCGAATTTTTAAAAAGGTGGGACAAAAAGTAATTATGTAGGAGTACTAACATGGACCTAGTACATCTACAAGCAATTTAGGATTTGGAAATAAATAAAACCAAAACTCGTTTCCAAAATAAAATGATACTTTTATTATTACTTTTATTTTAGTGTTAACACAATAGGGCATGCACAATACAACTTTTTTATATTATATATCTAATTTAATAATCTAACTTTTTAAACAATATTTAAATCTGAAATATAAATAAATTAACATAATATTAACCACCTACCTGATAAACGTAATAGCTTTATTTACATTTACTTATTTTTTTATTTAATTCAAATATATTAGGCACAATAACATTTAGATTACCATTTCTTTACACAATTATTTGTGTAAAACTACACTATGTAATTAAGATGACACTTTATAATCCGCAAAGAGTCTAATAATGTTAAAATGCTTATTATGCTTATTAACGAGTAAATTATAACAAATTTAATATTATAGAATATATGGCATATTATAAACTACGTCCATTTTTTCTTTTAAAAAATGGTGTAATATATGGATATAATAAATTCGAGTGACATCAGACACTTGCAGTTTGCGCTTGCACAAAATGCCTCTTCTTCAAAACTTTACTTTTACTTTAAAAAACCTTAAATCAAGCAACGTAGCATTAATGACGTGTCTTATTTTAATTTTTAGAATCAATTAACATAATATATTAAGTAAGGTGTATTTAATAATCATCACCACGGCAAAAACATTCGTCTTACGAGAACTTGTGCGAAATATAATTTCCTTTCACACTACTTATGTTATATATTCGTTCTAATGTTACAATGATCGTATATGTTTATATTATCTTATAATGTAATATAATTAGGTTGTGTATAAAATTTTCTAATAAAATTTACATAAAAAACTTTAAATCAACATATAATTTTATTATGAAAGTATAAATTCTAGTTATAGTGGGTAAGAACTATACAAAGTTATAATTGAATAGTTCCTAGGCATATATTATATTTTAACGAACTAAATTTTTGATTGCAGTATTTCATATTAGTGGTACAGACATTTATGTATATTTTGAATTGTTGTACCCGCAGTATATTATATATCATACCGATTACCAGGGACGCTATGGAGGGCTGAGATTATAACCGCGGTTAGTATGATATAGCGACAACTACGGCCAATCTTTGTTACTAGAAAATAATGAACAATTAATATCACAAACTATCAATAGAAGATACTTTAATAAATATCGTACATCCGTACGTCCCCTGGGAAGTCACGAGACCTTAACAGAATATATAAATATTTGCACTTAATCTCAGGTGAAAATCTACTCATCTATTAAAATTGTATAAAAAATTATTTGGCATTCAATTTTTATTATATATGGCTACTGTTGACCGCAGCTTACAAAATAAATATAGATTTTTGATTTTTCAAAAGGAAATCTGCGAAATAGTTCACCCGAGCAGTGGCGTGCAGTGACATTTTACTTCTAGAAGACCAAGAAAGATTTGGGCCAAAAACAAGAGCCAAGTTACTACTTGTCATTTTATTTAAACAACTCCTATCTTGTACCTGTAAGAAACACCCATTTACATGCTTCAAATAATAATAATTTAAGTATATATTAATATTGTTTTTTATTGTACATCAATAAATAGAAATTTAAAAAAAATGTTTCAATAGGCATACTTATTGTTAAACAGGGATGCCTTTAGGCATATGTACATTAATAATAAGCATGTAAATACAAATACATATTATGTAAAATATAAATATATAAATATTTAAATAGTATGTACAGAGTGTATGAAAATATTAATTTTATTTATACACTCAATATTCTTACCTTCCATAAAAACTGAAATATGTATTTTAATAATCTGCAATTATCCGCAGGCAACCTTTCCAGTATTAATATTTTCACTTGTCGTAGTTTGTCCATGTCCGACAAAGCTGTAAAAAAAATTGTACTTAAAAAAATAAGCCATAAAAATCTTAGAAAAAAATAGTAAATTTGAAAAGTGACTTTATGACAGCTGAACGTTTTCTACAAGACCTAATAAAGTCTAATAACACATTATTTTGTTTTAAATCTATCTGCTTCCTTTTAATGATGTATTTTTGACATTTTAAGCATGTAATATAAATACAATACACTAGCAATTACAATTACGATATATACTTATTTTGGATCTTCAGTATAGGAGATGCAGATGCTGAAGTCCTAAAGTAAGCGATTTCATGTAAATCAATGTTAATAAAATACGCCGTGGCAAAACAGCACATCGTTTGACTGCAAACGTGACGGTTGTGGGTACTATTCTCACTCACTGCCCACACTGGCTTATGTGTAGCATAAAGTTAGCCATAATAAAAAAAATACATTATAGGCGTTAATAGCAATATATCGCTTACTTTGGAAATTTAGTATATCCTCGTGTAAATCAAATGTCAATATAGGTTCTTCCAAATCTCTGAGGAAAGTTTTTAGTAGAACTGCGGCATTGTGCGGATCGTTCCCGAAAGATATTGGCTCGCCCTTATTGCACAATCTCTGTAACTCCTTTATAACCAAAATGTTTGCCGACCTACGAAATATACCCTCCGTTTCCAAAGCTAAAAACGATTTGTGCTTTTAAGTTAAAAATTTCATGTTTATCCAATTAAAATGCATCTAGATTGTCATTTTAACAATTTTTTTTTCTAAACGTTACGCGGCGGTCTGTCTTGTTGGTTGTCGATTCGATTCCTACTCGAGAAAATGAATCATTGACACTTCCTCGCTCCGGTAAGAAAATAAAGTGTGGCGTTATATCTCAAAAATTAGACGGTGCGTAGGAAATGTGAGTCCCTTAACACTTAACCCCTGTTATATATACGGGATACAACGTGAAGATAAAAAAATAATAGATAACCATTCACTCACCGCCGGGCTGTGAAAGAAACTCCACGCATTGTCTCACTACGGGTGGGATGGAATCAATTACGTCCGTATTGTTTTCTAGTATAAATTCCAATGAAACACCAAACTGTTGTGTCATCGGCGGCAACAGATTTTTTCTCTCTATCGCTTTAGAATTGCTCTCATTTTGTATATTCTCAAGTTTTTCAGCTTGACTGCGGGCTATTTCAGCAGCTTTAGGATATTTAGACAACAACAGGTCGTTGTACCTATAATATAACAACAATCAGCAACAAAAATGATTGGAACATTTGTAACACAATTGTAGAACGAACTTACTTTAACACCGGTTCTGGTATACTAAGCTTCTCCAGATCCAAATATTCTTGTAACTCGTGTAAATAGTTTACATACATCATTTTTCTTCCGAATTTGACGCTTATCACTGGCCTGAGCATTTGCCAGACGACTCGTACGAAATTAGTTGGATGAACTAAATATAGAGCTTTAATATTTTTCTTGTACTTTCTGTCGAAGGCTTTATAAGCTTTCCAAAGCCAAGAAAGAGAAGGGGTGTTTGTAGTGGTTAATCCATAATGAAAATAAACAAGGCTATAGTCCTGTTCTACAAATTTGTCCAAAGTAAACATTAGAAATCTGCAAGAAAAGTAGTAATAATTAGTTGGTTAATCTCACCACTAACAATATATGTAATATTTATTTACCTTTTTTGTAATATTGATATAAATTTTGCTACACAAAAAAGAAATCTTTACCTTAGCACACGATCTGGCTTGACATCTTTGCTTGATGGTAATCGGCAAGCAGAAATTATAATAATTCTACGGCCGATTTCATCGTCGCCGACGACTTCTACGAATCCCATATTCGTAAGATCGGAAAAATTATCCTCATCTTGTGACGACGGTGCAATCTACGTACAAAATACAATAAATGCACTTAATGTCCTACATGTACAACTAAACATCGTATAGGTATTTTATTTTGCAGGCAGAAAGTGGGAAGCTCCCTCTGCCTTCCCTGCTGTGTGCGGGATATAGCGTGAAGCTGATCAAGCTTTTATCATTAACATTGAAGATATCAACATAAATAGATGTATAACTAATAATAATCTTAAAGAAGAAGTGTAGTAAATAATGGTCTAAGCCTGAATGCGGGTAAGACAAAGGTTCTGGTATTTGAAAGCCCTCTGAGAGACCTCTCTACCTACCTATGTAGAAAACATAGCATTTTTCGCTCCGTTCTCTCCGACTACCCCGCTAGGGACAAAGCGTGAAGATAAGTAAGTAAGATGTATAACTATGACGCAAGCCGGCCAGTTGCATAAAATCAATACTTTACTAGGAAGTAATATTGTAACGCACTAACCTATATACAAAAGGTCAATCAGCAAGCATACTTGTACCTGACCTAAATCCGTTCCGCCAGTCCCGTGAGACCTAGATTGCAATATTGATCGAAATTTTGCTAAATTCAGAGTTCAATCTACAATATGTTTAGAATTCCACAAATTGTAAAATGTTATAATTTTTTTTACCTCATCATATACCTGCACCACAGGGGCTTCGACGAGTTCCTTTTCAAAATATTCTTCTATACTACCATCACTAGTTGTAGCTGAACGGATAAGTAAATTATCGGGAATATCGAGTGATTCAGGTGGTGACGGTTCTGGAAATATGATACCGAAGTAAAAAATAGATTTCATTTTGAAGCGCCGGGTGGCCACTCCAGAATGTTTGCAAATAAAAAATAACTTTTTTACATAAGAATATTAGTTCTAAGCAAGGGTCCATTCTGAACAATATCTATAGTTACGCCCATGCTTTGAACCAATCTGACCTTTGTCTCGGATTAAGATTGAAATTGTTACTAAGTATATATATACAATGTTATGTTATATATATATACGTTGTAAAATAAAACGCCATTTGTTAAGGACGACACACGCACACATAAACCTATCAAAGGGACACCGCCATGCACGCCTCAATCCGAAATCGAGTCGTAGGTATTGGCGATAAAGTTCAAAGTTATTTAACCTTTAGTAGTATTTTTGTAGTATTGAGTGTTTATGTTATTGGTATCTATGCATAACTGCGTCACACGAAATACAGGTCTAAACTGTTGAGATATCTTGATTAATTTCTTTAGGTATGGGTTTGAAACTTTTTACCCTACCTGGTTCTATAAAAGGAGTTCTGACATTTCCATCCTGAATATAAGTTATTATAGAACGATGACACCAATTTTTCTTAATTATGCAGATTAGAGAAATACAATCGTCAGGTAAATTCTTGCAAGCATGAAGTTGTTAAAGGGTGATTCATATTTATATGATGTCATTCATTATTATTTAACACACACCACCCACACAAAATTGATTATAAAAGTAGTTTAAACTTGTTAATCAAAAATGAATAACCACATAATAGATATTTAATTCCACAATTACTTACTTCAATACATGAAACAATCAAGAAATTACTGGTGATAGGCTATGAAGGAACAATTCAAAAATTTTAATCTCATCACTATAATTTCCTGTTTTATATTTAAATTGATTAGTTAGCTCTTTTAAATACTATGTGTTGTTAAAAGAATAAAACAACTAATAAAAAATCTTTTAATAAAACATAACAAGATAACTACAGTACAACTCACCAGGCAAATCTATTTCCTGCCTTAGACATATGTATGAATATCAATTGGCCTCCACTTGTAGTTTCATTATGCAATCAAAGTTTGAAGGAACATAAATGTGTGTACCCATATGTATTTTGAACAGTATCTCATAATATTACTTACATTTATAACTGTTGCATTTAAATATTTTTTTAATTTTTTTATTATTTATTTTAAGATATAAAATGTACAGTAATGAAAAACTTTATGATTCCACTTTTTCATACAGTACCTACACATATTCCGTCTCAACAAATTTTAAACGATTAAAAAGTGTCTATTTGTAATTTTGAGTAATATAAAATTTGTTTTTTGACATTTCTTATTTTTAATTTTTTTTTACACTATGCACATACATACACATAATATGATATAAAGAATATTTCAAAGAAAGTAAATTATTAAAATTATTTAGGTAAAACTATTTTAGCTATTGAATATGTTTTTATGCTAGATACAAAATATATGGAGATATATTTTTTCAATAAGAATAATCGAGTGATATAAAAGAAAAGACACTGAACACTGAGACAGACAAAACTGCAAATTTCAGCTGTGTGTGTGCATAATAAATAATTATTTCTACCAGAATCATATGTTGTTTAGCATTGGAATAGGTTACTCAAATGACTTTAATCAAAATAAATTTAAATTACTTTAATTGTAAATAAAATAAGAAATATTTAAGTGATCAGTAGAAAATATGTTTTTTTAGCTATACCTCAAGTAGGAAAATCCAATAAACCTTTTTTTATTTGTACACATATTTCATAAACATTAAAATAACATAAAATAAATACATTTATAATTTTAAGAGAAGTATTAAACCTTTTTTAAAATTGATATACAATAGTTGATATGCTATAAGAGGAAATTATGAGTATTCCATGGATTCACAAAGTGGGTACTAGGCCCATTGCACTACAGGAGGAGGAAATTGGAGTTGTTCCAAGTATAAATTAAAAGGGCTCCTTAAAAATGCGTATTAACACTCACCTTCACTAACCTATCTACTTTCTATACTGACAACAACAACAACAACATAGCTTCACTCTGTATCCCTAGCAGAGTGAACGGAACCCCAAACCGTACAGCCTCTAAATATCTCTTTTGCCTCATGCACTGTCATCAACCTCTTCATACATGCTCAATGGGGGTCCTCATGCTTTTTACGTGACCTTCCTCCACTATCATCAATACTGTTTTTTCTATAGAGATTCTATAGATTTGCTGACGATATAGCTCTCTTTAGTGAAACACCTACAGAATTAGAAACAATGCTTCAGAATCTTGTCAGAAAAAGAAAATAACAGGGCTCGAAATGAATGCCCAAAAAACTAAGATAATGACCAACAAAAATTCTCCCAATAATATAAATGGAAACAAGATAGAATGTCACCGAATATGTTTACCTCAAAAAACTAATGTCATTTGACAAAAACAGAAATGAGAAAGAGGTTAACAGAAGAATTAACATATCATAGAAATAATATTAGATAGAGAAAAAGGATTACAAGGCACAAAAGGAATCTTGAATTGAATCTTGCTCTTAAAATTCCGATACATTCCACTAGATTTTATGAACACTCCTTTGCTGTGAAAGCAACTAAGTTGTGGTATGATCTACCGCTAAGTATTAAGCATTCAAAATCTTTAAATATATTTTAAAAAATAGTTAAATATTATTGTTTGAAGGATGATTCACCTTGAAATGACATCAATATGTACAACTCATTGTTATAAATAATAGTATCAATTTTTCAAATATATTATGTATTATGTATATGTATTACAACTTAATATGTCATGTAAGTTTATTTACACCACCCACTCTATTTTATCACAGATTTCGTAACCCAAAGGTTGTGTGGTAGAAATTGCTGATTAAAAAAATGAAAAAATTTGTTATGGATTCATATATCCTACCATCCTTAACCTATGCTAGTCAGACATGGACATTCTCCAATAAGATTAAGTACAAAATACTATCTTGCCAGCATGCAATGGAACGATATATCCTGAAACTAAGTAGAATAGATAGAACATGTAATGTGGACATATGCAAAAAAACTATGTTTAAAGATGCTCTGCAACATACCATGATATGGAGGTGGGCCGGCCGGCCCGGGTTTATTTGCTATCTCATGAGGACATTTTTTTTTTAAGTCCATGAATATGGCTTTTTAGTTTGATAGCAGTGCTCTACGGCCTGTATGAATGAATCGAAAATTCTCAGTTCAGTTCAGTTCTTAATTTAATAATCGAAAATTCTCGAAAACCGCGGTCCGCACTGACTGACATGGCCCGAACGGAAAGACTAATTGTGGACCATCAATGACCGACATGACCTGAACGGAAAGACATATTTTTTCTTGACGTTTAACATGTTAATACAACAAGAACGTGTTAATTTTACAAAGTTACATATTGTATTGTGATATATAAAATTAAATATTTGAATTATTAATTGTTGTAGGTATTTGTAAAATTATCTTTATTTTAACTTACCTAAACCGCAAGCTTGATTCAGGTCGTAGTCATCGAATTCTAAATTAGGTTCATGGTCGTGATAATCAGATAGGCTTGTTGAATTCATTTCTTCTGCTTCCATATTTTCTTCTTGAATCACTGTTTTACAATAACGTTTAAAGATAACTGCGATCATTTTGGATGAATATTATAATATTACAAAAAAGTTAAGTAGTACAGTTAAAAAGTACAGTTAATAACAAATACCTTGGTAAGCTTGGAAAGCTCCTAACGGACTTCGTTTTAGTCTTTCGGAGTTCATATCTGCGCATGTGCGTTCGGAGGTTCGGAGTTAAGTCCAGGGCTTGTTAACGTTACCAATTCACATATAAAATAATGTTAATTACCGGTAATTCCATATAGATACCAAAGTGTAGTTACAATTTGGTAGCGATACTTGGTAACTTAACGGAATAATAACGTTATAATAGGGTTAATTTTGCGTTAAATCTTAACGTTAAACTCAGTGATACTTCGAAAGAAGCGATAAAGGTAGCGGTACTGGGAACCTAGTGTTAAGACACTCCGTTCCCCACTTTCTGGTGAGTTCTGAAGGGAGACGCTACGTCGATCTGCATGTACACAACGGCAACGTCGCATATAGGTAACAAAATAAAAGGATGATTTATTCGTCTACTTTTATCGCTACTTTCGAAGTAACACTAAATTTTACGTTAAGATTTAATGCAAAATTCACCTTATTATAACGTTATTATTCCGTTAAGTTACCAAGTATCGCGACCAAATTATAACGATACTTTGGCATCTTTATGGAATTACGGTACCGTAATTAACGTTTCGGTAATTAAGGTTAATTTTAATTTAAATTGGTAATGTTAACAAGCCCTGATTTATACTTTAACCACAGAACACATTGACTATAAGTATAACATAAACGTTCGGAAACGTGTAGAAAACTGTTATGTTGTTTTACCACATGCTTAGCAAAACAGATTTAAATAATAAATAAAATATCTGATCATCTTTATGTTGTAGTAAATTATTCAAAACGAACATTTTATGAGGATATCTAAATATCGAAAAATAAACAGCTATCCATACATCGTTGTCGAAAATAAAATCGAGACTAGCCCGAAAACTATTTTGTTTTTGTAAATGGTGAGCAGGATGGCAGTTCTCCAAAACACACAAATTTCAATATCCTTGTGACTTACTCATCAATAGTGTATTATGTTCAGAAGATCAATATCGTAATAAATACTTAACTAAAAAATAAACGAGCAGCCTAGACAAGTTTAATGATTAAATGTATACAAAAATATATTTTAAGAAAAAATCTTCATAAAATTGAATATTTTACGTGGAGATTTGCGGCATTCTTAGCTAATCTCAATTCAAAAATATTTGTTTTTATATTATTGTTAGCATATTCCTGTAAAAATGGGTAGATTTAGGTGAAAACGACAATAAAAGCAGTGGAACTGTGTCAAACGGGAACAGTAGCCTGATTGGAAGGTATCTAGGTCTAGCTACAAACATTAATCGCAAAAAAAGTTTATAAAAATCATGTTTTCGCTAGAGTTTTTGTTTTAAGTATTGCCACGAAAAGACGTTATCAAACCTGCTGCTTATTTTGGATTATATATATATTTTCCGACGATGCAACGGATGCCACGAAAGCTTTAACAACTCAGAGACGAGTTGAAATTGAAAATGTTTATAAAATTAATTATTTTAATAAAATTCATAATATTTTGTTTAGAAATTAGCATTTTAACTTTATTTTCTTTATAAATGTAAAAGTACTTGTACTATTTTTAATGAATTGTTGTATTTTTACTGTTTTCTATTGTTTTTTTAAGTCCCATATGCTGTTTTTCTCTTTCCTAAGGTTGGCAGCACTGGTAAGAGTAAATGTGTTCTGTGGTCAGTATTCACTAGTTCACTACCTAGTGTATGTTCCTTGTTCACTACTAATCTAGTATATATTCCTTGCTACTAATACTATCGTTTGCTGGCAAGTGCAGAACACATTTACTCAAGCTTGCTGGCAAGTGTCAACCTCTAATGTCAATTACCAAGCTATTAGGGATTAAAGCTAAAATCTAAGCTTACTTGCAATTCTTACTTTGTATGATTGTTGAAAACATATATGATTAAGTTTGTAACTTACTACATTTGATTTGTTTTTAACTTTTATTGCATTGTATAAAAAAAACAACTGTCTTTATGTTCTAATAAAGACCGTAAAAAATATTAAGGTATTTAAAAGTACTTGGATAGCACAAATAGCGTTCCGTAAAACATTTACTAAGTTTACTTAACTTAAATTTTATCTTGTTTAATATAAGATTTTCCCAAAATGCTCAACTATGTGAGTGCTGGCATTCCTGATAAGTCTTGGCAACCCCCGAGTGCTGTACTAGAAACTACGTAAGTATTCCGAAATGGATTATGCTTTTAGAAATAATATGCTATTTAAAAATTATTATACTCACTATCTTGGCTCATTTTTTAGGATGGGCACTATAACAGTGGAAATGTATTGGAAACATACTCCTCTCACATGCAGAAATTTCATGGAATTAGTTAGAAGAGGCTATTATAACAACACAAAATTTCACAGAGTTATAAGAGATTTTATGATACAAGGTGGTGATCATACAGGAACTGGTAAAGGAGGTCAATCCATATATGGACCACAATTTGATGATGAAATAACTTCTGATTTAAAACATACTGGTGCGGGAATATTATCAATGGCAAATGCTGGCCCAAACACAAATGGATCACAATTTTTTATAAGTTTAGCACCCACTCAATGGTTAGATGGCAAGCACTCCATTTTTGGAAGAGTTCAAAGTGGCATGGCAGTAGTAAAAAGAATAGGCCTAATAGAGTGTGATAAATATGATTGTCCAGTTGATGATATAAGAATTGAAAAAGCTTACATACCAAAATAAACATTTTAAAAGTCATATAATTTAAGATAAGAAATAATCTGTCAATGTTTGCATTCTTATTATTTAAAATGTCTTGATAATGTTTTTAGTTAAATAAAACCAATTATTCCTTGATTTGTCTTTTTTATTTATCAGTTTTTTTTCTTTATTTTACCTTTTTACCTAAAGAGTTTTCTTCATACAGTATAATAAAACTTTATTTTCTTCTTACAATGTTTACTCTTAATGAATAAACATATACCCCTGTTTTGCAAATCTCCATGCACTCACCCTTACAAGCTTTGAGCGCTTGCAAATGGTTTTTGTACCGGTTTTACATTTTGTCGCCTTTCTTTGGTACTAAACTTCTTCGGAAGAACGAACCTTGCCTTATTTTCAACACTATCCATTTCTGCTCGTTTTTTTATAATGTGCTACACAGTCGAGTAATTTACTTTAAATTTCACCCGATTTGGCGATAACTTCAACCTTCATTACGGAGTAAAATAATTCTTTCGGCATGTTGGCTTCAAGATTTTTTCTGAACACTAAACAAATGTCTCCTTATTAGAATACGTTTCCCGATGTTCACATGTATACAAACGATGATCATATTTTACCTAAAGTGACCAAATGTCGCAGGAATAACATTGTATCAAGAGAATGGTTGGTGTGCAAATACTTATTTGACTTTAAGAAACGGTGTTTTTACCATCTCATTTATTTATTTCTATTTTCTAAGATTTTTTAATAACCAATTCTAAATATATATAGATTAAGCTATTAAATACAATAATTAACTCAAATCATTCTGTGTTTTTCTAGGTGTAACTTCAAAAAAATTTGGTGTGCAAATACTTTTTTTACCCACTGTAATTTATTTTTTTAGTCTGTACTTGTGAAGATGCAAGCGAATAATTGGAAGTTTTTTATTAAATAATATTTTAAAGACAATTAAAACAGCTTCGTAAATAAATATGTGTGCTTTTCTACCACAAATAAATAAAATTACCACAAATATTAATAATTCAAAACAAATTTAATCATCAATATATAATAATATATAGACACTAAGTATACCTCATCTAAATTCTCTACTGAAAGAGCTCTGACTACTCAGACATTATGCTTGTTACAACTTATTTGTTATGTTAAGGAGATTTTTACAAAATTCTTCTACCCAAAGATATTGCTAAGAATGATCATTAGGCCAGACAGAAAAGAAAACATGAGATGGATTCGCGATATTTACTAAGAGAGAGCAATATTTATAAAACGGATCAATCAACGGATCGGTCAATTTGACGGAGACTATCTTTCTAGGTTTAAAGTAAGTCGTCACTTAATCCATGACAAATCATGGATGTAAGTTTAATATCTTATGGCCATAATATGTTTCTGTGCCATGTATTTTGTATCCATTTAATCTTCTCATCTAATTTACACTGATTACTTAATCTTTAATTAAAACATAAAATAAGAAAATTATTCCAAATCCTACTGTATGTAACTTAACATCTGTTTGTACTATTATTGAGATGCCACACATTCAACACACAATACTTCCGGAATTCGGCGGAAAGTGGGGAACGTAGTGTCTTAACACCAATATGTAAATGTGTTCTGTGCTTAACACTAGGTTCCCTCTGCCTACCCTGCTGTGTGCGGGGTACAGCGCGAAGCTGATTTAATTTGATTTAATATTTTCATTTCCTCGATTTGCTAACAAGGCAAAGAGTGGCGTTGAGTTGATAGTGGAGAAAACAGTGTATTAACACTACTTAGATCCCGTCTGCATCCTCGGCTGTGCGGCATATTAGCTAAAAAAAATTAAATTACTATTTACCTATATCTAGACTTCAGAATAAAATTATAGTGTATGTCTTTGATAACAATATAACTGTTTTTTTAAGTGCATATTTACACGATTAGTTATTTACACGATGGCAAAACGCACGATAGTCAGTCTTTCTGTTTATGCGGGCTAACTTCCGGACCAGCTGAAGTGATTATTATGGGACTAACACTGAAAGATAGAGGGGATTGTGGAGCAACGACAATAATGGTCATTTTGATACTGCAAAAAGGTTCTGTATATCAATCTAGAGAATGTTGTTTGACAAAATTGCTACTTCCTAAAAGAGTTATCTTATACAACTGTTATATTGAAATGGCTAAGCCTTTACTTTTCAATTTTTTGTTGTCTGATATTGTTTGTAAATTATTATTTGTAATATGATAAGAAAACTTGAGATAGTATATATAATATAAAAAGATTTGTGGAGCATTATATAATTTATGTTTTAACACGGAATTCTTACGGAATCGAAATTTATGTAGAAAAAAATACATTTAAAGTTTGCGCACAGTTACGTTTTACATAAACAAATGTGAAATACCTAACCATTTTTCCATTTATTACTATAATCGGTATACTCGGTACGCGAATCCGACTCGCGCTTGGCTGGTTTTATATTTTAAGTTTTATAAAAATAAATTTTATATATTATAAATAAATTTTCGTATATTTAAAGTTTTTCTTAAATAAATTCAATTTAATAATAAAAATTAAGATTAAAACAATTTAGAATGGCCATAGATAAATCGATACAACGTCTACTAGCTGCATTGTAGTTTTTAATCTGTGACACTAACTAAACCTTTAATTTTTTGTCTATGAGTTTGAGTAGAACCGATAACGTAAAAGTTAAAACGGAAAAAGTGTCAGTCTTAGCAGTACGTAAAACGCGGTAATTTAATAATTGTCATGATACTGATGAAGACAATAGTTACCGGTTTAGGTATTCAATTTACTGTATTGTAAAAGTTGTCTGTCAATTCAGAAAGATTGCATTCTAGTAAAAAAATTTTAGCACAGTTTGTGGTGCAATGGCCTTGTTTTTAACTTATTTTGACATTTTCTAAGGACGCCATGTTTGTCACGTTTTTACCAGTTGTGAATATATTTTATTTTTTAGGCATATGCGGATAACCGTACAAATCAATTTATAATTTCAAAATGAGTTCACCCAGCCAAGCTAAGATGCCTAAGTCGTCGCCTAATGATAAAAATAAGGTAAGTTGTTATCAAGTTCCCGCTCTTGGCGACTTATGGCCTCACGCGTAGTCGTGAATTTTAAATTATATTTTTCAAATGACGCTTTTGTCTTGCGATTTATATTTTATTAATAATATTAATTATTATTATATTTAAATGCTTGTTAATTATAAACCATCTTAATGAGGTACATTTTTTTTTGTATAACATTAGTTAAAAAAAGTAGCATTTATGTTTGCAAAAATGTTGAAATTTGTTAAATATAATATTGAAAAATAATTGAAATAGTGTTACACAATAAACTATGGTATGTTATTTATTTACAGCTTATGCCACAATTTCTTTGAATTATAACAATCAGGCAGTTTTTATTTACTTGGTACAATTTGAAAGATATAAAAATATAATTAAGTACTAATTAGTTATTACATCTTCAGTTTTATGCTTAAAATACATATGAAATTACAAGAGCCAAAAGGAAACAACACCGCTCAGGTGGTATTTAACTTTACAGAAAACAAACAAATTGTCTATTTTAAAAAATATTAAATTTTGTGGTAATACTTATGACAAACAACAAAAAAAAAAATACAAAAGACAAGAGCAAGCATGCAAATAATCTTACTATTATACTTTATACTATATATTAACTAAGCATAAATTGAAACAAAGTGTACAGCAGAGTAAGGTTAAAAACAGTAGGCCGCTCAGCATATTTTGGATAATTATCAATTAATTATTATTATTTTAATTATAAATGTGGCTAAGAACTATTTATAATTATCTATGTGAAGTCTTGGCTCTGGTGTGGTCTGCCACTGGCACTGCACTGCACTGGAGCACCACTCGTGCTCTGCCACTAGCTATCCTTGACTATTCGCATAATCAATTATTTAATTATTATTTTAATTATGAATGTGGTGAACACCTATTTATAATTACACTGCGCTGGAGCAGTGGTGGCGAGCATTTGCAACTGTAAAGGGGCCCCTAAAGCCTACACCTGTGATTGCAACTCCCAGGCATTGTTTCGAACTTCACATCTTTTTAAGGCCATATATAATATTAGTTGCACCTACCTTCCAATTCTGATGTTTCTTTGTTACAACTACTCTGCCCTGAGTACCCTCTATTTATTCATCCATTGCTTTATTCTAATTTATCTTTATCTATCACTTCCTAGATATTCATAATTTTTTTGGGATATGATCGATTTATTGTTGTAAATGTTTCTACATCATTTAGCCAGAGAATATATACATACATATTTGATATATTAAGAGAATAGTAATCAGATAACCATAATATAATTTAGGTGGAGTTTTTATATTTCATATTTCCTACTTGACTTTAACATAATATAACAAAGAAGAGTAGTATTTTACTTCTGTTCTCTTTGTCCAAATAGAGAAATTTGTGATAGTGAATAACCAATGCATTTATGTCAGGCTAATATATTTTGGGGCATAGTCTATTCTTAGGTAAACTTGGCTCTTGGTATGGTACTATACTCCCCTTCAGAGACAAGAAGTGTTTTCTATTTCTTCATCTGGAAACAAAATCAAGCACATATTTGACTTATGTCATTCGATATGTTCAGAAAATGGATCAGTTGGTGGCGTAACAATGTCTTTAAACAAGGTTCTCTCTGCCTGACGTACCACATGTGGGATACAATCATCATTTTTGTGTTTAAGAATAATAAAACACATCCTATTTTAATTTATGTTAACAAAATTATAATATTAACAATGTTCTATTTGCAATATTAACAATACAATATTAACAATTTATATATATTGCTTGCGACTGGGCTGATACAGATTTTACATTATTTTAATTAAATGTCTTTTTAATATATGTATTGATAGATGTTTCTAATGAGAACTGAATATTTTTTACAATAGAATTGACAAATGTAAATATACTAACAATTGATGTACATGGGTTCAATTTCTATGGGAGTTTAGATGACTTTTAATTTGGGAGATTTATTGATTTTGTGAACCTGCAAATTTTAGCTTATGCATATCACTTTATTCTGAATGTTTATTTAAATATAAATACTATTTAAATATAAATACATAAATGGAATATAGATATCATACTATATAATGGACATCATGTACCTGACATGCAATGCATCATATAGTTAAGAAATTTAATGTGATGTCATATAGTTTCCCTTAGTAGCGAATTTCAATTACAATAGTTAGTTTTTTATATACATGTTATATATATTTTTATATTGTAATAATATGGTTTTCACTTTCAAGTTTATTTTATAAGTTTTGTTTATTAACAATAATATGAACTAGAATGCAAAATTTGATGATTTGATGATGATTTTAAATTGTTTCTTTTAAGTCTTTTGTTGATCAAATGGCGACAACGATGACACGGTTGTTGCCAAACACTATAACAAAATGGTTCAGCACTACACAAAATACAAATGGGTCAACACAAATGGCAGAAACAACAGATTCTTCAACAGAAGATGAGTCCACTGATGGTCCACTACAGCCACCAGCAAAACGAATGCGTTATAATTTACCTGGTCCTTCATCACTGTACACTGTGCCTGTGCCTGAAGTGAGTTTGTCATTATATGTTATTTAGTCTAAATTCCGATGATAAATGTAATATATATATATTTTGTAATATAATTTTTTGAATTTTGATGTTATTGCAGACAAGAAGTGTCAGTACCAACACTGAACCTAGAGAATTAAATGATCATAAAGCAAATAGAAGTTCTTATAATTTTGAGCCAAATTTATCCACAAACACTTGTGAAGAAACATCAGCAATGCTGAATCAAATAGACAAATCCCATTACAATTTACATGATACATTGGCATCTTCTCATCTGTTGTCATCTAGAAAAAGGAAGTCACTTGATACAAATGCAAACTTAAGCCAACTTAATGAGTCATATGGTATTTATTACATTCATATTAACCAACCACTTCTATGCTTACAAATGTATTACTAATATACATGGGCGTATCTAAGATATTTTCCAGGGTCTTTAGTTTTGAACTGTTTTTATGTTAACTGTTTTTTTATTTTCTCACACTTTAAATTTTGTTGGTAAATGTTATGAACTAGGCACTATATGTCTAGGGTGGCTACATACCACCCGTCCCGCTTATTGCTACGCCTTTGCATGAATAAGTATTTTGTTTTCAACATGTGAATGAAATACAAATTTTCTCTTATTTTCAATTATTAACAAAAAAACAATATCTGACTAAAATCTTAGTTGTTAGAAATCAGAAGTGGTTACCATTTTTAAAATACAAGGTAAACACATATAATTTATATGTTTCTAAATTATTAGGAAAGCTTTTATAGTTTTTTTCACTTATCTTTCACTAAAGTCCTCACTTCACCTATCTTTCACCCATGTAAAGGAGGGTCCTTTACATGAGTTTGCTAACAAAATATAATCATCTTAAACTTTTCAGATAAGGAATTTGGTGTATTAAATGAACATAAGCCGTTTTTTAGAGTTGGCTTAGCTGCAAGTTCACCATTTTACAGAGGAAACACTAAATATGGTGGTACTAATAATTCATATGTAAATCAACCAAACATAAAATCCAAGAAAACAACTCATATAAATGATAGTATGAATGACAATGAGACAACTATGAGCAATTCTGCAAAACGAATTATGGATCTACTGGACAATTTCTCTTCTCCAACTGTTGAAGCTAGAAGAATCCCACAAATTACAAACATATCCATGAACAATAGTAACAAATCTATGAACACCAGTACTGTCAGCAGAAGGGGCTTGGGTATGTATTAATATGACATATTCATAATTTCCAAAGGTTAATCAAGCCAGGTAGTATGAGCATAGCATATAGTATGAGCAATAATACCTAAAATCTATATTTTTCATAATTTATACAGAATAATAGCTTAATCATTTGTTACCCAATATCTAATGAATAAATATGCAAAACAACACTGCGATGAAGTGATGCCATACAGACCAACACAACCTTGGTTTTTTCCAGTATCAGTATCTATACTTATAATAAATCGTAATGGATTGGTGCCTGTAAATGGAAGATATGTATATACTAAACATTTTAAGCTATATATATTATAGCTTTTAAGATTGAATTGAAAGCTAAAGATTCAGCCAATTCAGTAAAACAGTTATATAAAATTACTGGTAAGGCAATTAGGTAATTTCGTGAACTAAATACTCTAAATTGACATATTTTTTTTATTTATGAACTTATTGTAATAAAACAAACACTAAATGTTAACGAAAGCTTGGCAGGCTTCAATATTAAAAACAGTATTTAGTTTAGCCGTTTCTGAGATTAACGTGAACAAACGCAAAGACAAACAGACAAAAATTTTAAAAATCATAGTTTTGGGTTCTTTCACATTAATAAAGATCCCAAATAATATTTATTCTTATACATCTTCTATGTCTATACACCGATCCGTTACGAGTTTATTATAGTACCGATAATTATTTTATATATATAAATACCGATAATTAAAATTTAAACACATTCAATTAATTGGCATCTGGACAAATACATTTGGGTACTTACACCTTTTTACTTTTTAGCTGTACAAAACAAGGAGCTCTATGTTCCAAGTGTTGGGAGTGTGTTAAAACTAAAAGAAAGGTCAAGGCTAATGAAAACAACCAGCGTCGCTCGACAGATAATAGCTTCACAGAGCAGTTCAAATGGAATGTATCAAGGAAGTCCCGTAAATAGGTAAAATGATTTATATGCATATTACTTCATGTAATTAACTTAAAAACATAAATAATATACAAACATATGTTATTTTCAGTGATAGCTCAAATAAGTCGGAAGGCAAATTCATATCTAAAGTTAGATCAAGAGTAACAAAAGCTAATCAGAATGTTATGGAAATGGAACAATCTGTTCATGTTGTTAATCTCCCAACTGCAACATTACAAATTGACAAAGATAATTTACCTAAATTTTCTTTTAATATTTCCTTACCGTCACATCTAAATAATGAAAATGATGATCATTCGTCGAAACCACCAGAGCCCAATAAGAAAAAAGTAGAAGTTTCTTCTACTGATACAGATATAGTACCAACAGAAAAATGTATTAGTATAGGAGCGATAGACGCACATGAATCGACGGATAGTCATTACTTTAATTTTGCATCCCCTGTTGGAATATGTGAAAATACAGCAGAAAGTCCAGAAAGAAATGTTGAAGATATAAAATCAATATTTGAACAGAACAAAATACAGAAACTGACTCAAACCATTGAGACAGCTACAATTCAATTAGAAAAAGGGCAAGAAAATCAATCTAAAGATATAAAAAAATGTATAGAGTGTGAAATTCAATTGAATCAAGAACAAATGCAGTCTGACAAATGCTCTGATTGTGAGAAAGTTAAACAACCTGAACCCTTGGAAATTGTAGTTACTGCAATAAAATGGAGATGTGCTGATTGCTGGGTTGATAATGACGAAGAAAAGGATAAATGCGTATGCTGTGGCGGAAAGAAACCTTCAAAAACTAAATCTACTGATGCCTCCAATGACAAAAATGATAAAGTGGATCAAAAAAGTAAAACAAGTGTTGTAAATGACATGAGTGACAGCAACAAACTAAATAATACCCTTACTTCATCAAATGTTACTTCAAGTATACCAAACTCCACACTAAGTCATATTGTTAAGCAGCAAAGTAGTAAGTGGGAATGCCCAAACTGTATGGTGCGCAATGAAAATAATACATGTAAATGTGTTTGTTGTGAGACAGAGAAACCAGGAACAGTACTAGAAGTTCGAAATAAAAGTTTTAATTTTGGCATCAGTCCCAATGTATCTTTTAAATTTGGAATTGACCCCATGCAAAATATTCTTCCAAAAGAAAGTGTTAAGTTGGCAGACTCAATGGCATCGCAAAACAAACAGTCCGAGACAAATAACAATGTGTTCTTTGGCAATAAAATTGAATTTAAGTCAGCTGAAACAAAATCTACAGAGGCTACTACGAAACCAGCTGAAATCAATAAAGCATCTAGTGATGCCTCTAAGACTACATTTTCATTTGGAATACCTAAAGATAATCCTGTAACCACTTTAGCATCAAGCACTCCCATAGCATTTTCATTTTCTGTATCAAAACCTAACACTGAAAATGATGATAAGTCAAAGGCTACACCAGAAAAGGCCTTGTTTGGTATAAAGCCAACAAATAATATTTTATCATCAACATCTAATAACACACTGTTGAAATTGGATAAACCCTTCACTATGACACAAATAAATAATTCAACAACAAGTGAATCGGCACTGCAAAGTACATTTACTCTTTCGACAAACAATTTTACACTACCACCCGCCGATCTATTTAACAAGCTAAAATCTACAACTGCCACAGAAACAACTACCACTCTGAGTAATCCAATAATTTCTAGTACGCAGTCACCGTCGTCCTCTATTACATTTTTTTCGAATAGTAACACTGATGGTGGCAGCCATAAAAATGCATTCTTCAAGAAAAGTGAAACAGAGACATCGGCAACTTTATCGTTATTCCCAAAATCAGATTCTACGCCAGCTTTGTTTCCTAAACCGGAGTCGACGACAACAACAAGTTTATCTTTATTTTCAAAACCAGAATCAACAACAAATACAGCGGCGGCTACACAGCCACTTGCTTCTAATTCACTCTTCAGCTTTGGCACCAATGCATCACAGAATAGACAGCAGCCAGCAGTAAAACCTAAATTTCCTTTCACATTTGGGTCAAATAAAAGTGATACTCCAAAATTATTTAGTGCACCGCCGCCTTTCGGCTCGCCAGTTGATAAATTCAACATGTCATACCCTAACACTATAGGTAGTGGCTTGTCAAGTAATAATGGCATTGGAAGCTCATCTATGAGTAACACAGTGATGAATACTAATACTTTAAATAACAATGTCATGACTAGCAATGCTCTAGGCAATAATGCTGTGACCAGCAATTCTACAGGTGCTAGCATTATAGGAAACAACGCCATGGGCACTAATGCTGTGGGTGGCAACACTGTAGGTGGTACAACCGTTAATAATAACATTCTAAGCAATAATTCCGTGAATAATAGTGAGCTGTCTAACAACAGTGGCTTGACCACTGGTAATCCTTTGGCTGCGTTAGCTTGCGGCAATGGACTCTCAGCTGTAACTAGTATTGGAGGAGACGGCTTATCTAACACACTGAATCCGGTAAATCCTTTAATGGTCGGCAGTTCAAGCACAAGTGCGCTAGGTGGTATTATATTTAATAGAGTACAAAAGAAAGATATGTGGTCCGGATCTACTGCTAGTGGGGGTAACAGGGGTAACGTTTTTGCTTCAAGTGCGACAACGAGCACTGTGCCAAATCCGGCCTCTTTCACATTTGGCGGGGCTACGTCATTCAACGCGACGCTGCAGCCGTTGCCGGCACAGCCCGCGCAGGGCCCGCCGCCATCTCAGCCCGCGTCGAACATTTTCGGCAGTACTTCAAATAACCAGCCGCTATTCACTAATACTGTACCAAATCAACCCGCCCAGCCCAATGTGTTTGGATCGCCGCAACCGGCTGCTCAGTCTACGGGGCTGTTTGGGGCGTCTGGGTTCGGCGCACCCAACGCTACATTTGAAAATGTCGAGATGAATTCAACGCAAGCTCCGGCATTTAATTTTGGTGTTGCAAATAATCAGCCAAACATATTTGGATTTTCACAGGTATTTGCAGTTCGAATTATTTTTACTATCACATTTATAAAATATACTAACGCTTAATGCCGCGTTTTGTCTGCTGTGTTCTCATTTTTCATGTATTGAATCACGAAATTGAAACTGTACCCATGCTATATTAGATATTATTGATTAATATTTATGTATGCATGTTATGTTCCAATTATTATATGCGCTCGGTACTGAATTATACAGAAAGGTAATTTTTCAATTGTAGTATATTATTTTTTTTGTAGTATAATGTTTTAAATCCGCCTATAATTTTATCCATCTAATTTTTACTAGATGTGGGACAGCGTCCGACTTTAAAGGCGAAAACCCACTCCGTTTTAGTTCCGCCACAAATACATTATACACTATGTCGTACGAAAACTGAGAACTCGGTTTCAGAATTCATTTATTCTCATATAGAATTAACAATTCACTTACTGAGAATATACTTATATATATTACAATATCCTATTGCCGTCCAACGTAGCTTATAAATATATTTTGATTAGTTATAAACATGAAACAACACTAAAAACAATCCAAAAGAAAAATTACGACAATAAGTAAATAATAATTTGCTTTGGGGGTAGTTTATTATTACATTTGTAGATGTAGTAACGACTTACGTTAAAAAAGCAGTCTAACAACTCATAAACATGTTCGAGCAAATATAAGGCCGAAACCACAATGATAGTTGCTTATGAAAATATATTAATTATGATTATATAAATTTAATACATTCGGTTTTGTTTATAAATATAATTAGGAATATAACTTGCACGTATGATTTAGAATATTGAGAAATCCTTTAATACATGTACTCTAATAATAGCACTTGTACTCTGTATGCACCTTTAGATCGGTCCAAGTAGATGAATTGCCGAAGAGTTTCGCCACGTTCCTCTTTCGTGATCGAAATTATGCAATGTATTTGCACTTTAATTATCACTGTAATAACGACTAAATTCCCGTAACGTATTTCTTTGCAATAGTACGACACGTCTGCTTGATACGGTGGTCGGTGACCAATTAATTAACATTTACATATACCCTCAGCGGCCACAAATGCCACAAGCATCAGGCGTGTACAACTTCGGCTCCCCGACAGGCGCCAGCACGCCGCAGGTGCAGTTCAACATGGGCAGCGCCCCCGTCGCCGGCCGACGCGTGAGGAAGGTCATACGCAGGACGACAGCTCGATGAGCTCGATGACACATGACAGATCCATGTGAGTGTTTATACGTATGTATGTACAGCGCGGTCGGTAAGTCGTGGTCATAGATAGCTGCGTAGATTTGAATTTAGGAATTATCTTACTTGACGGAACGGTACCATGTTAGTGACGTAAAAAAATATCACGCGGACGAAACTTCCGACAGCCACAGACAAATAAAAAAAAACAGGGCATTCGCTTTCATGCTCTCAAGCAGCCTCGTAATGCTTGTAACTTTCACAGGAATAGAGTACTTTCTTTCCTACCTAACCAGGGTCGCTGTTAAGGACAGGCAGCATCGAATTCTGTTGTCTTTAAAAAATGGAAATCAATAGGAAAAGTAACAAGTTCTTTCTATAATAATACATAATATATATATTTAAAAATAGTAATACGTTACATTGAAATTATTCATGGTACGATCGAAAACAAATGATAAAATAAAACATTCATTATGAAATAACATACAAGAAACAGAAAGCTATTTTAATTAAATTAGCTATGTTGTCCTTTATATGAGATTAGTCTTCTATATTAGTCTTCTATTATTTTTTACAATTAAAATATTGCTTGTAACAATTGTTGTATTGTAATAATTTCAGCAATCGCAGGCGCAGTCAGTGTCCCGGATGATAATGCCGAGGCGTGCCTGCGGGCTCGGGCGCGCCGGAGACTAACCACACTTTAGAACATAATTTAGACTCATTATACCTACATGTAATCATATTCATATGGCGGCGATTATGTGCGCTCATACTATATTATTGAAATAGTTCGATCATTATTATTTACTTATTTTGACTTTATTTGTACTTGTTGTACTAAATGAATTTTAATATTGACGATTTATTCTTCAATAGATTTTTATCAGTTGGATTATTTAACTTTATATAGTTAGTGACAAATTAACAATACGTATTAAAATATTAAATCAAATCATAGTTTTTTTTTAAATTTAACTTTTTAAAGTTCTATTTCTTTCTTTTCACACAAATATATATATATATATATTTGTGTGAAAAGTATATATATATATAAAATTTGTAGGATCATAATACAAAAAAATTTTTTACGCTACATTTATGGCCACATCTATGCTCACAATAGAATAGAAATGGTAGTCACATATCTAATTAAATTTATATTTATAATAGCACAGGATGTAGCTAGCGCAAGAAATTTGAAATTACCAGTTTTAACACTTTGTTTTTTTTTAAAAAAAAATGTTTTAGTTAAAAGTGTAAAGATAATAATTTTGTAATGTATTTATGTATTATTGCATTGGTCGTTGTTTTATATACGGAGCAATAAATATAAAATTAATATTAGTAAAGTTCCTAATTACAAATATTTTCTCAAAATAATAGCATTATAGAAATATATATTTATTAACAGCCATTATGTAAAGTAACTGATATCGCTCATCCTGATATCGCTCATTTACGGTTCATCTGAAAATGGAAATTTATTTACTGAGAGGAATAAAATTTTATTGGTTTTTTTTTTGGTTGGTTAACTTTTATTTCAAAAACCGCACTAGACAAAGAAATCACTTTTACTTTCTTCTGACTTATATTTTCATTATTTTTATGAAAATAATAATGGATTTTATTTGAATTATTAATTATTTTTAATGATATGCGGGATTACAGCGTTAAGTTAAAAAAACGGAACTGAAATTAAATGAAGTGGATTTACAGATTTACAAGCGGTGTGTGGTTATGCCAAGTAGATGTCATTAAATAATTCAATTATGAATTACTTCAAATCATATCATCAATATTAATGATGTTTGTAATCATCAATATTAATGATGTTTGTAATTATATTAATCTAAGATGACATAGTGTAGTACACTTAAGTAAGGTTGATAAATGAAATCGTCTAATATTTTTGTGATTTTTATTTTTTTAAATCTTGTTAGTTATAAGATTAGTTGCAGTGCCGCAATAGACTAAGCTTTATTTACTGTGCTAAACAACGTAAATTGAATGTATTTAGATTGTACGAGGAGATTCTTTATCAGAAAATGTTATTGTAAAAAGAGTAAAGAAAATGAACTACACAAGGATGTGTCTCGAGTTCTATTTTTAGACAAATGTAGATTTAGAAAGGGCGAATTCAAAGTCGTAGATAAATATATATGAAAAAAGAAATATCCTCATTAGTAATCTTAATTCATTAATGAATGCATGCAGTAATTATGTAAAATATATAATATTTAAATAAAGTATTATTATAAAATTGGGGAGCAAAACTAATTTATTGCTTATTTAAATATTTGAATTAAAAAGTTATATTAAAAAAGTTTATAAATGGAAATAAAAATATTGGTTGATCATAATTATAAATAACTTTAGATTTGTTCCTCAATAAATGACCATCAGAGTTTGTAGTTTTATTTTAAAGCCTGAATTTATCTTTAATTTATAACAGTGAAACCAAGTGTGAAAATAGGATACCTAATTAGAAAATCGAATATAAAATTTAACTATAGAAACCGAACAATTAATCTACTATCGGACTATATGTCTTTTTATGTATAAAATGTCGATTAATACGAATTATTATTGTCAAAAATACAAATTGTGTTAGTAAATGATATTTTGACAATACCGTAACTTATGAATCATGGTGTAAGCAGAAATAATGGAAAGATCTATCTAGGAAGATCTACCCTATCAATGTCGATGAAGACAGCTAAACTACATTCGCTTGCAGCTGAATCGACACGCCTATACAAAATAGATAAAAAGTGTGATTTTTGTTAATTTTTTTTTAAAAAGTATATGTAATGTATTTTTTTATTAAAGCTTATTCTTTTAACTTTAAATTAACACATTTATCATTTTAATCCAATCACTACTTTTGCCACGGGAAGAAATGGGGAAGTGCTATTCTGACCCGGCACTTCGCGGGCTCAAATATACGCACTATTAAAGATGCGATCATGTGGATTCGGGGATCGAAAGTTTTCACTCGCAATTTAAGAAGGCCTCATCTCACAAATCTCAAAAAGGAGGATGGTAGAATCGTTACCTATAAGTTTAAGATACTCGAATGAAGTTGAGCACTGTGTGTGGCTTTCGTGGACTAGGAAAAAGCCTTCGATTCTATCGAAACCTGGGCGGTTCTGGACGCACTGCAGCGATTCCATATCGATTGGACGTCTGCTACATTGACTGTCCAAATCCAGAAAAGTAAATCCAAGGCGATCCACCTGCACAGAGGCGTAAGCCAGGGGGATTTTATATCCCCGAAACTGCTTATCAACTCATTGGAAGACGTCTTTAAAACCCTGGATTGGACCGGCTTTGGAGTCAATGTAGACGGCGATTACATCACGCACCTCAGATTGGCCGATGATATCGTAATCGTAGCAGAGTCGCTAGTCGCTAATTGCTAGTCGGAATAGTTAGCCGAGATGCTGCAGAGCCTAGGAGAATCTTGTTTTTATATCTAATATATTGATTGATAATCTATTGAGATGTCTTGGATATTTAATAATAATATTTATAAAATTAATTTTATTGAGACCTTTGGATTAAACTAATACAGGCCAGTAGTGGCGAAGGGGCACAAAGTGTGCAAAATCTGCTGGTTGTGTGTTCGATCCCCACTCAAGGAAAGGAAATATTTATTTCAATTTATATTTCCATTTCTTCGCTCTGGTGTCGAGGCTAAGCGCGGCGTTGAGTTCTGCCACTCAAAACGCAATTCCCCCAGATTTCAGTTGAATATGCTTCACTAACAATAACAGAAACTCAGTCTACATATGCACAAATCCCTTTGCGCTGCCACCAATCTTATACGGTGTCCGTCGAAGTGTTTTTTAAAAAAGATTTTTTTTAATTAAAATTAATTTATTGAATATATAAATTAATTATAATTATTAAATGAGTAAGAAACACGTGACACAACAAGTGAACAAGCACTTAAGTTAGCAATAAGTCAAGCAAGCATGTGTAGCATGCAAGCATGTGTAGCCCGCATGCTACCTAATACCTATATAATCATGAACACTACGTGGCTGTATGATAGCAGGTCATCGGCGGCAAGGGCGCCCGCCGCGAGACTTACGGCGGCTTACTTGCGGCCGTATACACAGCGTTGAATTATTTTAATTTTACATTTTCTCGAAAAATATGCTTCCCCATTACAAGCTATAAAAGCCGAAGATTATCTTCTTTAAATTCTCTTGATGATGAAGAAACTTTCACTCGTCAATTTTCAATATACATGCTATGCTCAATATACAAAAATCGATGAATATCACCTTACAATTTTGAATTATTTTTTTTCACAAAATGTCTAAGTGTAACTTATTTATAAGAGATAGATATATGGTGTCGCCGACTTATTTTTAGATGTAATAAAACTGAATATGTTTGTCATACAACGTACAGACATATAATTGACTATATGTGCAACGCACGCGCTTAAAGCAATTTTCTATGGCATTCCTTATTATTGTTTTAACCCATTTATCTATATAAATATTGCAGAATAACATTGATTAACATTTCAGTTATTCAGATCTTTTTATAAAATATAAAAAAAAGTAAAATTTAACATACAACTAAAACAGTTTCATTATTAATTGTAAAATAAAATAAGTAAAATTATCATTTATTTAATTATTATTTGAAAATTTAAAATTTTACGCTTTTGCCCAAAAGAACTTTCTTACATTTTATTATTTACGCTTATTTCGGGATACGACAATCAAATTTACGTCTGACCGGAGGCCGCTACGACGAATATGGCGGCTACGTCGTAGGCCGTAGCTATTTGTAGAATTAAATTCAACCCTATTAACTGCACATTTTATAGGAATTGTTTAGGCATCCAATACATTTTAATTAGACAAATGATTTATGTGCAAAATAAGGCAACTAACTTAACTTATAAATCATTGCTAATGTTGGTAACTACGTAAGTGTATAGCTAAGGTATAATGTCAAAATACGCTAAAAGAATAATTAGAAAGAGTTCATAGGTTCTGGTAAAATAGTTCCTATAGTACGTTTTTGTTTACTTAGGAATACATGACAATGGCCTTGACCAGGGAGGCCGCAACTGATGTTTTTGACATTGTAACGACCGACGCCAGGCCATACTATAATTCGCTTGTACCCCGGCGGCTTATCGTAGCTGCTATTAAAACCACATTTATTCTGTTTAAATCTTTTCCTCTCGCTTAGGTTATAATGAGCTGGTCCTGGCTCCTCTGGTCTCCGGAGACACATTGATAGGTCCGTTAAAATATTGCGTCCTCTACATGGTACAACTCGGTTTGTTTTGTTCATTTCACCAAAGTGGGAAGTGGTGTATTTAGTTAATGTACTTTTTAACGCAATAGGCCAAGTTGAACAAGCGCATTTTAGTGAAGTATTAAAATGATTCTTTATTGTACTACCATCACGTTTTCCTGTAAAAAGATCATACGGTCCTCGTAACGAAACAATTTTATTAGATTTTTCTTCTATGCTATTTTTATCAACAATTTTGTAACGGTTAGCTGCTAATGACCATTTTGGTGACATATCTTTGAAGCGACATGATTCTTCACGTTCGAATGTAGGCCTTGTAGAATGAGGGCCGTATTTAGTTTTAAATGCATGGGTTTTGTGATATGTACCAGGTCCTGGTAATAGATTTTTTGATACCTGAAAACGTGAAGTTCTACCAAAGCCCAGGTTTTTACAAGCCGAAACTAATGTATAAGTCGCTGATACATCGTGCCACGCTGGACCTAAAATAGAATTAAACCATTTCCGTTGCTCTAAGATTTTTTGATTCCTGTAACCTAAATTCTTTGCCCAATCTTCCAACTCAGCTTTGTACCTCCACGAATCTTTTAGGATTTTTCTATTTTTGTTTATAGGAAATATTTCATTTATTGGTTTTGGATGATAAAGACAGGGATCACAGCCAGATGGTCTTTTAGCATAAAGACCACTTGGATCTAAACTCGGATGAACAGTTATTTTACCGAAACGATTAACTTTTGAACCAAAAGGAGCGTTGTTGTGTTTCCTTGTAGTCATTTTATATAGACATATCTCGTAAGATAATTTGTATGGACCTTGGTATTTTTAATATGTCAAAATATTTGTATAACTGAAAGCTTATAATGTCACCTTTTTAATTTTACGTATACACAGATAATCCATTATAATATTTAACCTCTTTGATTTGAAATAAAGTGACTTACCTACTACGGTGCTAGAACAACAATTTTTTATTAAAAAAAGCAACAATATTTGGTTTTCACGTTTTTCACAAGTTAAAGTTATCATCATACTTATGTATCTGTCCGTTCGTCTATCGAATATAATAGACTAAGTTAGAGGATTTTTTTTACTTACAAGTATATGCTTATCCAAGATCTAAAGAAGAAAGTATATCGTAAACATTTTAATTTTGAATAAAGACTTTGGGGGTTGAATATAAGAAATTGCATATAAGGAATTTTTCTTTATATATGTTTTATAGCCTACCAACAGATAATTTTAAATTACTTTAAAGAAACCGGTCACGAGCGAGTCGGTGTTAATTTTTAGTTTGCGGGCGTATGCACTCATTTTGTTTGGTGTTTTGTATGTTTTACGTTTGTAAATGATTTTTATCTATAAGTTGCCATCTTTTCAAACATTTCTTCTGTTTGTATTGTAAGTTTTCACTCTTTGCCAAATTCCATAATTGTAGGCCTACGATAAAGAAATTTAATATAAGTTTTGATTACACAATGAATATCATACAAAATATACGACGCATAAGTTTTTATGCGTAGACTTAGATGCTTAATTTTTTTTTTATTCTCCAAGGAAACGTAGATAATGTTATGTTAATTTTAGCTTGAGACCTCCATACGATCATGAGATAAATAGTCTTGACAGATAGACAACAAAGTGGCCTTATAAGGGTCCCGTCTTATTTTTTATTATATTTATTATATTCCTTCGAAAATGAAACCAGCCAGAAACCAATTTTTCAAAAAATTGGAAAATTATTTTTTCGTCTTAAATATTACAGGAAGATCTATGCAAGATCTATGATCCTAAACGAATCATCTACATTATCAATGTATCCCGCAAATCGTAAAAGTCATAGAGGGAACCTGGAGCTGAGATACTCTGTTTCCCATTTTTAACATAATTTCCGAGAAGAACGTGTTGAGTGACGGAAGTCAATGCTGCGGTTTTTTGTAGTATCACTGTAATTGACTAAAATAAGTTTGTTTACAATTGCGACTATTATTGTCTACAGCGCGTAGAGACGCCGTAGAACCGAATGCAAGGATTAGGTTTATCTGTCTACATGATGAGAGATACGATTATGATATACTTATTTATCACATAATATTTAATGTAAATTATAACATTATATTTTTGTCAAAAGAACTAAATTATTCTATGCTCACAGTCTTATCTTCACAGTATCCACTAAAACTATATATCTTACTAGTGGGCCCGTGCGGGGCTACGCCCGCTTGAAATAGAAATATTAATAAAGAAATTGAAAACCAAAGATTCAGTCGATTCAGTTAAACAGTTGTATAAAATAACTGTTACGGCAATTAGCAAATTTGTCGAATTAAGTACTTTAAATTGACATATTTTTTTTATTTATGAACCGATTGTAATAAAATAAACCCTATAGGTTTTCGGAACTTTCCAGAATCCAATAGTCAAAACAAAAAAACCTAAATCGGTTAAGCCGATTCTGAGATTAACGTTTACAAACGCACAGACAAACAGACAAAAAATTTAAAAATCATGGTTTTGGGTTCTATTACGATATTAAAGGTTCCCAGTAACATTGTTTTTTAAATTTCTTCCAACCCTTTGACGAGTTTTACGATTTGACCCACTTACCATTTTATTATAAATATAGATTATTATTTCGCAAATTAACCTGAGAAAAGCAGTAACATACCGTAATAGTACAAGATGAAGTTATATCTTAGACAATTCTTGGCAGCAATCATGGGACAGTTCGAACATTTAAATTGAAAATATCCAAAGAACGGGAAACCTGCAGATCTCTGCATTAGTAAATACCGCGCCTTAGGTAGCGTACATTGAAAATCGATGGGAGAGAGAAGGTCGGCCGCGCTTGCGTCTGGCGCGCGCCGGGCGCGTCGCCGCGTGTCGCCGCCCGGCCGCCGCCGCCGCCGCACGCCCCCGACCTGTAGGACGCCGTAGACTTGTTGCGAAGGCCACCTGTTAACACATGGAGGCGCCGTCAATCTAAGGTGAGCTCGCTATACGAGTATCTCTATATTATCTCCGCCTTTTGCGAATTTCACTGTTTTCATAGAAAATAAACATGGTTTAAACCGGTTCACTGTCAATTTGGCGGGTTTTTCACGCTGACGTTTTAAATGTCAATTGTTTGTGAAGTGGTTCGCGTCATAACAATAGTGTGGTCGCAATCCGTATGGAATTAACTTGGTTGATCTTATGGTTTTTTAAAGAGGCACTGTGTAATTTGGATGATAGCCTATATAGTTCTAAATAAATAAAACTTTCACGATATTTACTTCTACGATGTTATCATCTACATATAATTACTTTAATTTTTAATTTAGTATTTAGTATATATATGTATTTTTATGTAGTTGTTTGTAGCTATCTTCACATATGCCATTATATATTTTAAAGCATCTCACTGAAACATTATTGTTAGTGAAACAAGAAAATAACAGTATAATAATATACTAATGACTTATGCTTCTATAGATTAGCAATAAATGAACTTGTAAATTTTTTATTTTAAAATATTTAGAGTTCAAAACATTAGCCTAACAACGAATTATATATGTTCTTCACTTCACTAACGTTATTACTAACTGAATCTCCCCATATATATTTTAATGATTTTTTTTTGTTTTTCAATGAACATTAGTAATTGATTTTATCATATTTAGTTATATTTATTTAAAGTGCGAAATCTAATTTTATGTTTTAATATAAAATAATATACATTTCCATTACGTCTAACTTTTGATAGGGCTAGTAGCACTTAATTCAGAATAAATATATTTCGCAAATACATTAAATTATAGTAAAGAAAAAAAAAGGAAGTTGATGTGGGGTACAAGCGGGCGGCTGTAAATGCGAAGGGTTGTGGGTTCGATCCCCACTCGAGGAAATAAAATATTTAATATTTAATTCTATTATTTTTATTTATTTTCATTTCGTAGTAAAGGTGGCTCGGAGCTCCAAAATTCCATTTCTATATATAATATTCTGTTGAAATAAGGACATTTTGTTATTATCAGAAATTCCTTATTTAACAAAATATTAAAATTCTCCATTCCTTTTTAAATATAAACTCTAACTGTGTCGAATTTCACACTTCTCCGTTTGCACAATTATCGAAAAAAGGGGGCAAAATTTTTTTCTCACGTATTAATATATAGAATATACATATACATATACATATTATGGAAAGTAATAATTATACAGGCCAGTCAGTCGTCGCGCAGGGACACAAGTGTGTGATAAACGCAACTGGCTGTGGGTTCGATCCCCAATCGAGGAAATGACCTATTTATTTAATTTTATATTTTTATTTCTTAGCTGTGATGTCGAGGCAAAGCACCACGTTGAGTCCCGCCACTCAACATGCAATGCTTCCAGAATCCGGCGGAAAGTAGAAAACGGAGTATATTAACACTAGGTACCCTCTGCCTAACCCGCTGTGCCTACCTACCCTCTGCCTAACATCGTGAAGTTAATAAAAAAATAATCATAAATATTATTATGTTACTTTACACATTAAACAAATTGAATGCAAGTGAGCGCAATCTAAACTAATCTTTAGCTGTTATTAAGAAGATAGGTAGCCATTGGTAAACAATGGAATTATGCGGTATTTGCCAAGGATACCTCCTCTAAGCCAGCACCTATACGTTTAGATGTAGCAAGCCTTGCAGTAAATGTTAGTAGAAGGAATCTTGTGTCATTCGTGTTCTAAATAACGCCCTTATTATTTAAGTGATAAATAATCTATAGCGTATATAGATTTTTCACTCCAAATTCATACTTTTATGCATCAAGTTCGCAATTTTCACTTCAATTTCATCTTTCTACATTTCATATTAACAATTTTCTTTTTCAAATTAATTTTAATTTTTACTATCAAAAAATTTAAACTACAAATTACATTTAAAAATTAACAATAATACCTAATTGCGCAGACGAGGTTGCCAATTCGACGTATTTGACGAATAATCAATAGTCATTGACAAATTAATGGTGGAACTTGAGAAACCAAAAAAATATGAAATCGATACAATAAAAGAAAGAATTACGGGCATCGTCACCGCCACTCATTTCCTTTTTACAATGTGGCTAAAATAAAAAATCTCTCTTTGAGCTTCGTCAGTTATGGAAGGAGGCGAACGTTAGCTTAACATGCTTCGTTAATGAAAAAAAAACGCGCAAGCGCGAGTCGGGCTCGCCCACCGAAGGTTCCGTAACAAATAAAGGTAACGAGATTTTTCTAAAATTCAAGCATAGCTTAGCCAAAGGCCTTTTATCTGATACCTCACTTTACTTCGGCTTTTATATAAAATTGTGCCCCCCTTTTAATGTGCTATTACTTTTTAGGATTTAACCACAAATGTATAGTTTACAGTTTTTTCCTGAATTAGTACTACCTGTAGATGCTAACAAGCAAATTTCATAATTATAGGTGGACCGAAAGTAACCCATTCATTTTGATTCCCTTTATAGTGTCAAAATATGCGATATTTGCGATATAAACGGCCATATCACTTTTTAAGTAAATATAGCAATACGATTTTTTCAGTGAATCACCGGACCGTAGTTCAAAGTTCGAATTTGAACTCGATATCTCTTGACAGACAGACAGACGGACATACAACAAAGTGATCTTATAAGGGTTCCTTTTTTCCGTAAAGGGTACGGAACCCTAAAGAGAAGTTGTATTAGTCTTTATAAAATAATAATTTAACATTTAATAGGTTTCTCAGACCATAAAGGACAAAGAGCTTGATTTTGTATAATGAGAACAATAAATTTATTAGCTCATATACAACATACATACTTACCTTCCTTTAAACTTTTATATTATATATAGATAAAATTATCTATGCTTACACAAAAAAATATATAAATCAAGTTAAATAAAAAAGAATAACATTGGAACATTTGTAAGAATACAACTGTAGCATGCAAAGGCGACCTTATAATATCTTACAGGAAACCTTAGGCGGATGTTTTTATACGAAAATTTTAAGAATCTTGTAGTGCATAAAAAAATTATTAAAAAAATATAAAAATATTATTATTTTTAATACTTAATTATTATCACGAGGAAGCGCTTAAAACAGAGTGCGCCCATCAATTGTACCTACAGTTGACACTCGATTACAATCTTTGTCTTAAAAGCCATATTGAGGCTTTAACTCTGTATAGTATACTATATAATTTTTAATAAAACATGTTTCTTGTTTAAGAAACGTATCTGTTAAATATATTAATATTATACCAGCCCCATGAACATTCGATTAATTAAATAAATCAACTTCAAGCTGTATCCAGCAAACACAACAGGCACCAGGCAGAGGAAACCTAGCGTTGAGTATACTTTAAATATATAGTTATGCCATCTTTATCTCATTTCCATTATCAAAATTGATTTGTAGAAAAAAAACAATAGTAAGGAGAGGGAACGGAATGGATGTATTGATGCAGTTAGTTAAATAGTTACCGGCGGCCTATCCGCATTGGTGAGGAGGTAAACCGTGAACAAACGCTTTGTGATTTTCCCTTGGTTCATTGTAACTTAGTTTCCTTAGCTAAGCCTATCACAAGAGAGTATTATTTTCTATTTTAGCTTCACACTGTATCGTAAATATAGCAGGGTAGAGGGAACCTAGTGTTAAGGGAATCTGGAGGCGGAATCTGGCGCCGAACTCTGGAGGCATTGCGTGTTGAATGGTGGCAACGCCAGGTGGCAATGGTGGGATCGAACTCACAACCAGTTGCGTTCACAGTCACACTTTGGGCCTCAATAGTAAGTAACTCGAAATATGAATCAACAAAAACGTAAATCTATAATTCAAAGGAAGCATAATATGTACTACACTAACGGATATTGGCTAAAAAATTAAAACGGAATATGCAACGGAACGCTACGGATTAGCGATAAGCCGGCACCAGAAAATTGAGTAATTGGTGCCTTTTAATCCCAGTACTGTCTCTGTCAATATTATGCACGTACTCGTATGTACTTTATGTGTACCTAACTAGAATTATAGATATTTTTTTCCGCCTATGTTCGCAGTAGGACAGCTTTTGATTGTAATGGGGGGGAATGAAATATTTAATATTGTCATCGTCGCTCGTCGTCTATCGTCGCTCTGGTAACTTTTGGTTTTAATATAAAATTTTGCCCCCCTTTTAAGGCTATTATTTTTTGGGATATAACCACAAATGTATAATTTTCATTTTTTTCCCTAAACCAGTACCTGTAGATGATAGTTGCTAAATTTCATAATTCTAGGTCAACCGGACAACAATTTACAGCAAACCAATAAACACTTCACGTCCCTCAAAGTGTTCCCCTTGTAATTGTAGGTATTGTAGGCCTTTCCTGCGTACTTAGGGCTTTAGATTTTGAAAACATTCAAATATAGGGGTGAGAGCTAAAATATGTACACTTATACGCGAAAAAACGTCTAAATAGCATGATTATATTAAATAAATAAAATTATTAAATTAAAAGCAGGGTTGGCAGAGGGAACCTAGTGTTGAGACACTCCGTTTCTCACTTTCTGCCGAATTCTAGAGGCAATGCGTGTTGAGTGGCAGAACTCAACGCCGCGTCTCGACACCAAGCGAAGAAATGAAAGTATAAACGTAAATAAATATTTCACTTCCTCGAGTGGGAATCGAACCCACAACCGTCGGTTTACAGTCATCCTTGTGCCGCTGCGCCACGACGCCATCACGGCCTGAAAAGAATAAAAATAAATGAGAGATTATAATTAAATACAATTTATTTCTTTAGATTTACATTAACTATGGTTTTACGTTTGTATAGATATGTCTAAATCTATACTAGTCTATACTAATACTAATAATATAATAAAGCGGAAGAGTTGGTTTGTTTGTTTGTTTGTCTGTTTGAACGCTAAGATCTCTGGATCTACTGGTCCGATTTACTTTGTTTTTGTTTTGTATGAAAGCTGCATTCTTCAGAAGTGCTATATATATATATATAACATTACAAGACACATATATACTAATATATTAAAATTCTTTCTAATTGTACATGCAATTTATTCTGCCATATTAATAACAACCATCGTTGCTAAGGAACGGTTTGCAAAGTTTGTTTGTTGTTTTAAAAAAACGTCACCCAAAATGAACTTATATTTTGATATTCATTTTTATGAAAATAAATATAAAATTAATTTTTAGTATTTTATCTAGATTGAAATTATATTTTTCTGTATAACATTCTTATAGATAATTAAGGAGATGTCACTGATTCGGAATAACCTAGCCTTCGGGCGGCATAGTATGAGTATGATCGACGCGAACGGGCAGATGATGTTGACGTTTTAACAATTTTCATACATTTTCGAATTTTGAAAAATTTCGAATTTTTTTTTAGGCACTTTTTCTAATATTAAGAATATCCTTTAGTTACTTTTACTTCTTTTGTTGGTTCATTTCAATAACTCAGATATTTTTTCTAATAATATGTCTCTACTTATTATTCTTTTTGATTATATAGGCTTATATTTTCTTACTAATCCTATTGAAAACTGAAAATAATTTCATAAATATATTTAATAAATATTCTTATAGTTCAAGCAGGCGTAGCCGCGTCCGGGTCCACTAGTGTCAAAATATTAATGGACGGTTAGAGACATTAATTTTCTCAAAAGATTTACATTGAAATCACTTCCAGAGAAAATTACAAAATATTATAATTAATTATTATCTACTGAGTCATGTTAATAAGATAGGTGACACATTAAATGTTTTATTCAACTGATTTTTAAAGTACTTTTAATATTTTAGTAAGTATATTAAATATGACATATTACAAGTCCGCGTATACACATTTTAAAATTTTACTGGTAATAATGACTTCACTGTGCTAATTGTCCACTTTATTTGATATATAGTAGTGTTCTTTATTGTATTGTCACTTATAATTATTGCTGTATAATTATTGGATTTCTTTTTAGGTATATATTATATAAAATTAACTAAAATAAACAAATATTGTGGTATATATCTGAGTCTCGTAGCAGTAGTAGCTATTTGTTCGTCCTATTCGCACTCGCATTAGACTAGTTGCAGATTGTAAGCAAAACATGCGTTGTGAGCATCGCCAATCTGATCTATTTATACCGTAGACTTTTTACTTATAGTAAAAAGTATATAATAGGGTAGAAATGGATAAGTGTGCTTGCTTTAGTGAGACAAGTGCAATCGGTCGTAAACGGACGCGAGGTTCGTGTAAAAACAATTAATTATTACAATCCAGCGCCAATATACATTAAGGTAGAATTTTAACATTTTTTATACTCATGATAATTCTTTATTGCACAAATGGTAAAAATAAATAAAAAATACAGTTAATTTAAAGATACGCAAATGTGCAATGACGGCCATGTGACCGCTTATTTATTATATTAGATATTATTATTATTATATTATTATTAGATTTTAACATTTTTCATACGCAAATGCATGCATAGTAATAATTATTTATTGCACAAATAGAAAAATATAAGTAAAAAATACAGTTAATTTAAAGATAAGGCCACATGGCCGCCATTGCACGTTTGTAATATCAGTAAAAGCAATTTTTACCCGCAACTATAAAAAAATATACAAGAAATTTATTTGATTATTTATTTATTTGATTTATTTATGCATTGTTAGATAATAAATTTTATTAACGGTTAGCAAAGCTTTGGGCGTACGAGTATGTAGGTAGTGTAGGTACTAGCCTAGTGTCGATCATGATTGACCGAAACAAATGATTGCAATCACAAGAAGCGCGTGGTTGATTCTATCACTAAGAACGCAACGACCCGATCAAGTGATCGGCGATCATATACAACCAATCACTATCAAATGATCGGTGGCGGCCATCTTACACGACAACCAATAATGACACGTTTTTAGACCGATGACCGAATTCAAACATTTCGGTTATTTCACCGAGATATCAATCACGGAGGTTGACCGATCGACACAAGCTTAGTAGTTACTCGTATAGTGCACAAGCGGTTAGATTATTATTAGCAATCGTTAGCAATTAACGTGGCGTCGTGGCGTAGCGGTACAAGGTTGTAGCGCGACTATTGTATATTACATATTAATTATCATTGTACATCATTTATTATGATATATTGATTCTATATTATTTTTTACTATATATTAACTATTAACACTCTATTTAAATACATTATATAATTATTTTTTTGCAATTGACCTTTTGTGTATTTATAAATTTTAGCTATGTGGAGTATTTGTTGATTTAAAAATTACCTAGACAATTAAATATACCATACACATTTTTAGTTGTTAATCTGTTTTATTATTAACAACAATTAATAATAAGACTAAATTATAATACTTATTAATTTCCAATATTCCTTTTTAAAGTTATTCAATTATTATGGAAACATATACAAAATAATTTATGAATTGTATATCTTCTTAAACTTATTTTATATTAGTAATTGTAATATTTTTTATTTTTTTAACAATTATTTGCTTTTATTATCCATCGGAATCATTGGTTTCCCGCTTGCCCTTTGGCCTTTGGCCTTTAAGCCTCGCCTGCAGTTTGTCGTTTGTTGTTATATTGATATTGATATATTTCGTTGATTGTGGGGCAAACATGGGGGGAGGGGTCTTGTTTTTTTTGTAGTTACGTGTTAAAATAATTGATAATATAATATAGTGTTGAAGATTAATTAATTAATTTCTATTTTAGAGTATTTAATAAGATCTGCTAATAGTTATTAGGTCTAACTCATTTTAAATTTTTTTTATTGTAGGATGTCATTTTTAGTGAATTTTCTAATTATTTCTAATTATATACAAATTTTAATGTTGTCAAATTATATATTTTGTTTTCGTAATATAAAGTAAGTTACGAGGGCTGAAATTGGAGGGTTAAGAAAAATACGATTTTTATAGATAAACTTATATAGATAACATTTTAAATGGAATTACAAATTAAAGCTAAAACTAAACTATATCTAAGACTACTGCTTTCAATGTTAGAAAAACAGTAATCTATTTAAACCTAAATTAATTTAACTTAACCTTCGACTTAATTACTCCATGGAAATGATGAAATAATGAGTGTGGGAAAAGACGAAATACCTTTCCCACCGGCGCCGTGTGTCACCCGATCTCTCCCTTGTCAGCATAAAAGTTAAATAATTGTTCCGCCTGTATATTAAGTTAATGTATATTAAGTTTTATTAAACAAATATTGTATAAAAAATGTCAAGTCAAGTTTATATTGTATTACCAGTTTACGTACATCCATACCTATATTATAAATTCGAAAGTAACTCTGTCTGTCTGTCTGTCTGTCTGTCTGTCTGTCTTTTACGCAATCAGGCCCAAACCGCTAATTTAATTGTGATAAAATACTCATATAGAGATACTTGAGGGTACCGGGATGAACATAGGATACTTTTTTTTTCCTCATATTTGTAATATTTTCGATATATACCAATATATTAAAATAATTAATTTGACATGCAATTTATTCCGCCATGTTAATAACAATGGTCGCTACGCGTTGCTAAGCAACGGCTTGCAAAGTTTGTTGTTTTAAGAAAACGTCACCCAAAGTGAGTTTGCTTAATGCAGACATGGCGCGCGCCGATATAGATTTGTATACATTAACAAAAATTAGATGATTTCTATAATTTGATATTCATCCTTATGAAAATAAATATAATAGTCACTTTTAGCATTTCATCTAGATGGAAATTATAGTTTACTGTATAACATTCTAATAAATAATTAAGGAGATGTCACTGATTCCAAATGACTTAGCCTACGAGTTGTGTAGTATGACCGACGCGAACGGGCAGATGACTTTGTTGATTTTGTAATTTTTTATATATTTTCGAATTAATATTATTTTTTATGTAATTACTTGCTGCTTATAATTAATTAATCTTAGTTCGGTTATCTATACCGATGTTATACACTTAAAATATCGTAATTTTAATCATTTGGGATTTTATTTAATATTGTTCGCAAAAATTAATAATTATTTAATATAGAAAAATGTTTAGTACGCGCGCACGGCAAACTTTAGGTACTTTTTCTAATGTTAAGAATTTCCTTTAGTTACTTTTACTTCTTTTGTTTGTTCATTTCGGTTACTCAGACATTTTTTCTAATAATAAATCTCCACTTATTATTATTTTTTAACTTATTTTAATTATTTAGGCTTATATTTTCGCGGGCGTAGCCGCGTCCGGGCCCACTAGTTGTAAAATGAAACTCTCATTTATTTTACCCAATTGCGAATTATTACAAAAAGGTTATGTTTTAATTGTAAGAATTATATTATCATTTATAGTATTTTGTATACAAAATATTTTTTCTTCAATTTGCAAGAGGCTTGGGTTCAAATCGCTCTACATACATTTTTTATACGTTTCTAAAAAAATAATTAACCAATTTTCTAATTAAATTAAGTTTAAATGGACGGAGACACGCGTTGTCGAGTTAAATAATATTTCTTTATATTATCACAATAATATGATACACTTTTACAATTCATAAATAAACGAAAATATACATCCGGAAATGCTGTCAGTATATATAACGTTAATATAGGAAACTATTAACGTAATAGATACTGACAGCTTTTCAGTTCAGTGATGTCCTGTTATGAGCCTGGGGAACTCCGCCGTCATACTATGCAAATACCTGGTACTCCTGGTCCATAGTAAGAGTGGCTGGTGTGGATTTCTATTTGGTAGTTTAGACTTTAGTGCAACGGCGCGTCGACGGTGACGGACGTGCCCCGGTGTCGGCATCTGGCGACGATCTACAGGTGCGATATCGGAAGTGCAGTGCTCTCACATTAAAGATATTTTCATATTTAACCTGTTGATAATAAACTTATTCAAAAACTTCCTTTTAATAAAAGAAACTGAGCGTTTTTTGGTTTATTTATTCTGTAATATTGTTTTAGTTTAAAATTGTTAAATTACAATTATAAACTGATTATTAATTAAGTGATATATTTGAAAGTGAATGGATTTCATATTATTTAAAACTTAAATATAGTGTTTTTTGAAATTATGATAGTGATTAACTACTTGTAAATTTAAATTAACAAATATTTATCCGTGTAAGAAATTGTAAAAATAACTTTGTTTACCAAATCTAAAATTAAACGCTTACCTTTCTTTGGTGTGATGACTATCGAAGTGTATTTTATTTACACAAGAGGAAAGGCATATAAATTTGTGTCTGTTAGTGTATAAAAATGTAATATTCAGTGACGAAGAGCTTAAGTTAACTCAAATCAAGTTATAGTAAACTCTATTTGTGTCATCTCATCGCTATCGCCGACATAAGTATAAATAGTTTTTTTTGTTGTATTTTTGTTGTTCAATATATTTTGTTACATACATTGTATTATTCGCTCTGCCTAAGTGAAATTATTTTTTTTTTTATTCTATATCTTCGATATTTATAAGTTTATTTAAATACTTTACTTAATGGACATTAGCGATTAAAGTATACATTTTAAACTAATAATTAAAACATTCAACATATTAATGCGTTAAATTAATAAATATTATTTCAAGCATTCATTTTTGTGAAAGTTAATATGATTTGAAATTGCAATATTTGTTGTTACGTTTCACCTTTTAATTAAGAGTGGAAATAAATGGCAAGGCAAAGTTGACTAAATATGTCAATAATTTATCTTCTTCTAGTTAAACTTTTATTTTTCTCGCTAATTTCGCTCTTAGCTAATGCGAATATTTAATATTTTCTTGATGTTTTCATAATTTTATATAATTGCGAAAGAGCTAGCAGCTAATACTTTAGTGGTTTACCATTAAACCTAATCGTTACGTGTAACGAGGTTTATATTATCAATTAATATGTATTTTTTTATTTATTTAATATTAGTATTTCTTATTACAGGTAGGTAGGTTAAAAACATTCTAGTTTCAAGAATCTTTTATTCTAGTTTCACTTAAACATATTCTCAAACAGTTTTTATATAGGCAAGACTAAAAGAAAAACAAGGCTCGCACTGGCGTAGAAAATTTCCCCGCTAGTTTTCGGTATAATGGACTTAATAACATAAAAAAATTAAGGCCTATACGACGACTTACAAACTAATAAGACTAAAATAATACAAACATGATTTTTAAGAAAATTGTACCTACGGAAAGACATAACTATAAGCTTGTTTCCGTTGAAATAATATCAGCGCCGAATAATTATGTACAAAGTAAAATATATTTAAAAAGCATAATAGTATTAGAGGAGGATTTATTTATATTAATAGAAGAACAAATCAATAACGAACCTGCACCGTCAACGGATCCTCTACCTATAGAGAATAATTTTACTCGACGTAATTAGGTATACGTTCAGTTTGGGGGAGCTTTTGAAATGCGGACGGACGGTACACTGACGTCCGCCTATGCAAATTGGCGAATATTATTTACACTGCTTGTTTATCTATCATTCAAATATAATATTACATTTATAAGTGTTTTCTAAACAGCGTGGGCTGTAATGCCGCGCTGCATGATGTTGAAGAAGAAGTGTCACCGTGGAGCAACTCTTGTATATCCGCCCCGACGCAGCCCCCCCGAGGCCACTGTCGCCCCGCCTCGTAAAAGCCCGACAGAAAGCCCGACAAGCACAGGTATTAATTTTTTTTTATAGTTTCTCGTTTTTTCGCGAGGCAGTTGAGATTGAGAAAACCTAGTGACACAATATTCCGTTTTCCATTTTCCGCTCGAATTTGACATATTAAATTATAAAGTTGAGTACGTTTCGTTACAAACTTATAATACCCGCGAGTCTGGCTCGAACCTGCAACCATTGTGTGTACAGCCAACCGCTGTCCCATTGCACCATTGCTGCCTCGTATTTATTCATATTTTAATTGCAATTGGAGTTTTCATTCAGCTATATTATAAACTAGCGACCCACCCACGGTTTCGCCCGCTTTAACTATTGAATTATTCATATAATGTATATGTTTGCAAAGCACTTAAGATAATGTGAAAATTACTTAAACCCTACTGCAACCCGCATTTTCGTAGTTCCAATAAGGATTTCCCGATTGTTTTAAAATAAACACAAATAATAATACAAGCAACAGAAAACTTAAACGAAAGGAATTATAAACAACAGACTACCTACTATTCTCTCACCCAAAAATACTTAAACGAAAGGTGTAACCAACTATGTCGCGTGGAAATACATTCAATCTCCAAAATACGTGCAATTACTTCTAAATTTACTTTGCCAGGCGCAGAATTGAAGCATTCTCTCCAGGGGCGGACTAACCCGTCGGAGGCCCGAGGCGGTGACGTTGAATGAGGCCCCCCGTGTAAAAAATTTTTATATATCACAATTTTTTTTTTTCATTTATAAATTAGTGTGAATGCTAAAAAAAAAGCTTATTTAGTTACGTACACTCAAACATTAATTATAACGTAACGTATTACGTTATAATTAATGTTTGAGTGAGACTTGCATACACATAGAAAAATAAAATACTAAATATCAAAAGTACATGTAGTAGAATTTAGCAAAAAAAATTCTCGTGTCCTCGAGATTGGGATACAAAAGAAGCTTTGATCCGTCTAAGTAACGCATGGAAAAAAAGAGGAATTTGTATCAAAACCAAAAAGAGACCACCAAAAGAATGATACGAGCACTGATATTCTCTATTACTATTTGATATATAGGTACAGGTGGAGGCAGATCATCTGCCCTAGATGTAAAACCTGATCATTCTCAATTCATAAGCTTAGTTCCAATATAGATAATAATTTATCATCATGAGCTAGTTCACACGCTATAGTAGTATTAGTTCCGCGTATGAAATAAAATAGACAGATCCTAGGACCCCCAGACCTATGTCATTTTAGTAAAGCTGAAATTTTGAAGAGTAATAGTCTAGTGAGTAGATAAGACTGTATGCGTACTTACTAACTTGAAAGTGAGGCCCTTTCAAAGATAGCGCCTATTTAAGGTACACGCTCACCTACGTTAAAGTGAAAACGCTCGTATTTAAATATGTTTTTGAGAAAAATTAAAAAAAATATATATTATAACCAAACCCTTTACGTAGGCTTTACTCTTGCCAGACGTCCTAAAGATTGTTTAAAATTGGGACAAAATACGCTAGACTTCTTCTTCTTCTTGGCATTAATTCCGGCTATTTCTATGGTCTGCCTTCCTACTCAACCTACTCCATTTCGCACGGTCTTAAGTCTCTGTATTACGAAGACCGTATCTGAAACACCCGTGAACACGTTCATACGGCTCAGCAGCCGTGGCATTACTGACGTGGCCGTTCAAGCCTTCCCCAACAACAAACAACCATTTCGGTAAACGGAATAGCAAGTAGAACCTTTTCATTCTGCTTTCAGAATGATTCTTTTTCGGACACGTTACAGCCGGCCTGCGGCGCATAGGCACTAGATTAGTTTGTAGTTACGCCTTCAATCAGCACCCTTATACGCATCAAGCTATTGCAGCGACCATCAAGCTTCAAGAAGCCAGTTCTGAAGCTCTTCAGAAAGAGCTACTGCCACACCGTTTTTACATGACGGTGACACAGTGTATATAAGTAAGTATTGGTGTGCATAAGTAAGGGTTGGAATTGTACCCTCGGTTTCAAGACGTTTGACCTCGGGCGGCCGGCTATGCGGAGTGCTGCTCCTTAGGTACAGATGACCCGATAGATCGGCGCAACGGAATACGTTGGACGCGAGACGACTAATGTGTACCTCTAGGGTTTCTACCTTCGGTGGATTACGGTGAGTGGCGCATGGTGTTCACGTAGTATGGTGCCTGCGTCACCCGCCGGAGGGTGAGATTCTGTACTACCTGCAGGATTCCGCGTTGAGTAATACTCGCTAGGGCATTGTGATGGCATCAGTGTATAGTGCGTAGAGAGCAGGTGACAAAATTTTGACTGGGACAACGGCAGCGATCGGGTCGCTGTTAGATCTCGCACTCTCAACTCTCACGCAAAATGTCCTGTCACATACAAAGCAGAGCGGCAAAGACATGCACGACGTGCTGGGGGGTGCCGGCTCTGAGCACTTTATGAAGTAAGCCCGGGTGCCAGACGCGGACGAATACGCGTGTTACGTCAAGGAAGACTGCTATTGCACACTCCCACTCTCTCTCGGTTGATCACTGTTGCGTGGTTTACCCAGAGTGGTATACCCGCTCGCCAAACTGCTCGCTTCTTGAGTGGATATGCGACTTGAGAAGTGAGAGAAATAACTTCTCGAACAGCTTGGCCCATGCTGAGGAGGATTATAGATCGGTATCCTTCAGCAGCATAATGAGCAGGCCTTCCTTCCATGCCCGGGGAAAGAAGCCAGGCGGGTGCGGCGGATCCACTATTATAAGCAAAATGTTGCAGGGCACGGAGGGACGCGTGGTGGGCGACGAACCGTTAATCAGCAAGGATTTTTTAGTACTTTAATTTTAAATCTGTGCTACCAATCTTTTCTTATTAAAATGTATTTAAATGACTATTTTTAGATATTTAAATTACTATTTTTAAACGAAAGAAATTATAAACAGAAGCCTACGTACTAATAACTACTACAAAAAATATGAAACCAAATATATCGCGCTTAAATAATACATTCAACTCCAATTATCCAATACGTGCAAATGCATCTAAATCTTCGTTGCTATAGAGGCAGGCGGGTTTTTTTTCGAGCTAGTGGGAATCGAACCCGGGCCGCCCGCGTGGCAGGCGAGCATTTTACCGCTGAACAACCGATGCGTGTAAGGCAGGCGGGCGCGATGGACTCGCTTGTATAAGAAAAACGGCGCGGGGCGCGGAGGGATGCATGGCGAGTAGCGAGCCGTTTGGCAGCAAGGATTTTTTGATATTGTAACAACTTCTAAAGTACCAGTAGATGAAAAACAGTAAAAGACAGTTTTGATCTAAATAAATGGCCAACGTAACTAATGTACTTATTTATATGCTGAGACTAAGGGATAAGTAAAACTTGACTCGATACAGCGTGATGTGTGAACGGCGTGATGTGTTAACAATTAAATGCGTTTTTCTCTAAAGCTATTCGCAATTTCGAAATAGTGTAAAAAGCAATTTTTATCTTCGTTTAACGTAGAAAATTTATAAAGTATTTTAAAGGATAAGGATTAATACCATTATGGAATAATTTCCCTCACAATAAAAAATATATTGAAATTACATTTTTTAGACAGAAATGTGATCACTACACGTTATTCTTAAAAGATACGAATATGCCATCGTGGACTTTTTTGTAGATCTTATTAAGAGGAACAATACTCCAGTACATTATTTTCATGTAGTACTTACCATTAGAGCAGTGCATGCGCGAAAGTGTCATAACGGGTAGGACTTTATACACATTTGTCGTATTTATGCTGATTTACATAAGAATGTACAAATAATAAACTATATATAAACCTTCCCTGAGAAATACTCGACCTAATGGTGAAAACCGCATCAAAAACCGGTTTAGAAGAAGAAGAGTTAGAAACGCCAGACAGACACGAAAAGCGACTTTGTTTCATAAGATATAGGATAGGAATAGGAATAACCAGGTAGCAATTACATCTTTAAGCAGCACGTGATGGCATACAATGACGATGAAGTGATAGTTGAATTAAAACAATAACACGAACAAATCCAAATTACTTCTAAGAACTGGCTACTGCATATAACAGATAGCTAGGCAGTGTTCAATGAGTCATATCTTACTTTGAGGTAACTCCCATCCTCCGCACTTGCTGACAGTAGGTACTTAAAGATAGCTGACGAAGAAATGGAAGATATCGTTTCTTTTTACTCATATCGACTGCCGACCACATCCGCTATTATTCCGGAAACCATAAATAAGAAGATGTTATTGTATTATATCAGCTTCACGCAGAATTCCGCACATAGCACGGTGGGCAGCCGATTTTTTTCAGGCATTGCGTGTTGAGTGGCACTCAAAGCCAAACTTATGGCTTGGGAAATGAAAATATTCATCAGTATAATACATTCCCCCGAGTGAAGATCTAACCCTTGGGCACCAGCGCCACGATGTATATTAATTTGAAAACAAGCACTAATTAATTAACATTATTACCTTATACACTGCAAATTATTATTGAATCATAATAATATATTAATAAAATCTAGAGATGATGCTTGAAAATGAAATCGATGGCAGAAATCTTACTGTGTAAAAAATTGCAGCTTATATTTTCATTTTGTATCCAGTTTTATAAATGCCTAAATTGAGTAAAATTTGTAAAAGCGTTATATCTTTTTGTCGTTGTATTGTAGGTTCGCTCTGAAGTGCTCGTGCACTTTTAATTTAGCCGTGCCAACGATTTACACTCTACTTTTTAAGTTACGCATTGAGCACTTAAATTATATTAGCTACAGCAATATAAATAAAAAAAATCTGCTTCACGCTGTATCCCACAGCAGAGTATTAAGACACTTCGTTCCCCATTTTCTGCCGAATTTTGGAGATATTGCCGTTGAGTAGTAGAATTTAACGCCGCAATATAGTTATATATATAAAATTAATAATAATAATAATAATAATAATAACTCTTTATTGTACACCCAAGAAAAGACACAAAAATACAATAACATTATATAAACGTACAAAAGGCTGCCTTATTGCTTAATAGCAATTTCTGCCAGGCAACCTTATGTATATATTGTATATATTAAATTATATATATAACTATATTTTTTATAGTTATATAAAAGCGAATAATTGAATAATATCTGTATGAATGTAAAAGTTATATCGTATAATTATTTATTAAGTGTTTTCTTAACAGCGTGGGCCTCTATGCCGCGCTGCATGATGGTAAAGAAGAAAAGTTACCGGGGAGTAACTCTTGTTGATCTACCCCGACGCAGCCCCCCCGAGGCCACTGTCGCCCCGCCTCGTAACAGCCCGGCAGAAGGCCCGACAAGCACAGGTATTATTTTTTTTAATAGTTTCTCGTTTTTTCGCGTGGCAGTTTAGATTGAGAAAATCTAGTGACACAATATTCCGTTTTCCATTTTCTGCTCGAATTTGACATTCTAAATTATAAAGTTGAGTACGTTTCGTTACAAACTTATAATACCCGCGAGTCTGGCTCGAACCTGCAACCATTGTGTGTACAGCCAACCGCTGTCCCATTGCACCATTGCTGCCTCGTATTTATTCATGTTTTAATTGCAATTGGAGTTTTTATTCAGCTATAGTATAATAACCAGGTATCCATTACAGCTTATATTTTCATTTCTCTATCTCTTGTTTATCACCTTCTGTAATTATAATTTCAGTGTATACCAGCATTTTTATCCTTTTCTGCGAGTGAGATCCTGGCGACTAGTAATACAGGCTCTGAGCTTAGTACAAGCGTCAGTCTCACATGATAGTAAATAATAATTTTATGTACCTAAATATACACAACTTTTTTGTATACTTTACTTTGTGTGGAGAAATAAATTATTTTATTATTATTTATTATTATTATTTTGTATCCAGCTTTATAAACGCCTAAATTGAGTACAATTTGAAAAATCGTTATATCTTTTTGTCGTTGTATTGCATGTTCGTTCTGAAGTGCTCGTGCACTTTTAATTTAGCCATGCCAACGATTTACACTTTTTGTTAAAGCTTTCTCTAGCTTCTTTTTAAGTTACGCATAGAGTTACGCATTGATTTTACACTTAAATTATATTAGTTACAGCCATATAAATTAAAAAATCAGCTTCACGCTTTATCCCGTACACAGCAGGGTAGGCAGAGTATTAAGACACTCCGTTCCCCAGTTTCTGCCGAATTTGAGGCATTGCGGTTGAGTGGTAGAACTCAACGCCGCAATATAGTTGATAATAAAAGCGAATAATTGAATAAATATCTGTATGTAATATAATAATTGAATAAATATCTATATGAATGTAAACGTTATATCGTATAATTATTTAATGAGTGTTTTCTAAACAGCGTGGGCCGCTATGCCGCGCTGCATGATGGTGAAGAAGAAGAGTTACCAGGGATCAGCTCTTGTATATCCGCCCCGACGCAGCCCCCCCGAGGCCACTGTCGCCCCGCCTCGTAACAGCCCGACAGAAGGCCCGACAAGCACAGGTATTCATTTTTTTAGTAGTTTCTCGTTTTTTCGCGTGGCAGTTTAGATTGAGAAAATCTAGTGGCACAATATTCCGTTTTCCATTTTCCGCTCGAATTTGACATATTAAATTATGAGTTTGAGTACGTTTTGTTACAAACTTATAATATCCGCGAGTCTGGCTCGAACCTGCTACCTGTTCCGAAGACATATGTCACGATCCTGCAACGTGGAACCGTGGTCGAAAGACGATAGCGGAAATAAATGAATAATTATTAAATAAATGGACAATGATTAAGAGAAATTTGGCGAAATATGATAGTTTAAGCGACATTTAAATCCACTAAGCCGTTTCTGAGCTTAACGTGCACAAACTTATATAGAAACAAACAAACCAACAAAGAGAGTAATAGAGATAATTTATAAAAATCATTATTTTGGGTAATATTTAATTGATAAATGCCCCCGCCCCCAATAGTAGATTTTGTCATATCCCTTCCATGTACCTTCAGACATCAGTATCTTCTAATATACATCTGGGAGCCCAGTGCTAAGACACTTTGTTCTCCATTAAAACACTTCCTTTCCCCATTTTGACTCGCACTTCACACTTGAACGCCAGAGCGAGAAGTTGAAAATTTAATATCTAATTTACCGAGTGCCCGTTAGGTCTCTGCGCCAACCATCCCGTTGGGTCTCTGCGCCACAGAGTGCGTGCTAAATTGTGCTAATATATCAATAACCGGTTGTTGTTAAATTTTGAGATATTTTGAGAGCTAACATTGAAGCCTAATAGCCAACGTGGCAGACAGACACTGCACAAGCCACTGGGCCGGCCCGTCTCGAATGCCCACTTTGTGTACGCAACGAGCCCCGGCTGAGATAGATTCTGTTTTGAATATCAATCGTAAAAAACATTCATAAATTATAACCGTTGCGTTAGTATATTATATCTCTTCTAATGAATGTACAGCAATGCGTACTGGAACTGAACACATGGTGTAATAGGTTACACAGTGAATCCATCCATCCATCAGCCTTTCAACGTCCACTGCTGTATATAGGNTTGAGTAATAATATAAATCAACAGTGTATCCCAGTGTTCCGTGGGCTCCCCAAGGGAGCTTAACGCACGAATATTTTTATTTATCTGATCAATTACACTTTTAAAAATAAAGGAGGACTGTTTATTTATTACCTCAATATGAAATAAAGCTGAGATGTGGTGCTGAACTAATAATCGCTTATTATCAAACCGCTCACACAAAAGAGTCCATGCAGTGATGTAATTCTTCGCTGAAAATTCAATTGACTGGATGACAACTGCAGCAGTCCCTTCTAACGACGCACGCAAGTAATGAAACTTGTTTATATCGTCAATTTCGCTATTTAAATGAATGAGACTGGTAAATGTATCTCGAAACTCGAGCCAATTGCTATAGGAACCACTAAATTTTGGCAATTGAATAGTAGGTAACTTGACCAGCTTATGATTATTTATATGAGACGCTTCATTGATTAATTTACACCTAACATCATCTCGTTGAAAATTTTCTATTAATTGTTGTGCTTTAACAACGCAGGTGAAATATTGAGATTCAAATGACATGCGTTCTTGCAACTGTATATCTAGCACATCTAAACATTCTAAGTTCGTTTGAACCTCATCAAACTGATTATAAACAGTTTCGATCTTACCTAGTCTTAATTGTAACTCACTGATATCGGAAGCCGTCAATGAAGCAGGATCCAATGAATTAATATAACTGACAAACAGTGTCAGTCGACCCTTATAGCTTCCGCGTCTCTTAATGAATTCCTTCTCTTCAGGCATTATGGGAGATAAGCGTTATCACCTGGAATTGTTTACAGTAAACCTTAAATTAATACAATTCCTACCTGAACAAATAGAAAAAGGACATAGAAAAACATGTGAGTACAAATTATAAACCTTTGACTAGTATTTTAATGATCTGACTTTGTTAATTAAATTAAAAGTAACAATGTTTGTTAATAAATGCTGTTAAACCAAAGAATGAAAGTTCAATGAACTAATGTGACTAGTACATTGTATTAATGAATTAATGTCTTACTTGAGTGAATATTAATAGACTTGAGTATATTAAATTTATAAAAATTACAGTATTTATAATATATTTCTCAAATCTTACTCAAAAATGACTAAACTTCACCAATTACCTAGTTACATGAATAAATTCGTGTTTATGACACGTGTAAAATTAACTATTAATTTTACTAACCTGATACAGCATTAAATTTAATTAAATACCTTGCGAGTGATGGGTTGTATTAAGAGAAACACTTAATAATAAATATCTAAAGAATACTTCTTCAAATCGTGATATGATTCCCCGTGACCTTACTTGACCTCTGCACACGTTGACAAATATTTCCTTAAATATTCTTGAAATCCTTTAATTTAATAGATTTTCCTTATTTCTTCTATTTCAGAGAGTGCTCTCAACATCCCGGTCGATTTGAATCATGAATACTTCAGATCGTGATGTGATATCTCGTGTGCTTACATAACCTCTGCACACGTTGAAAAATATTTCCTTAAATTCTTGAAATCCTTTGATTTAATTGATTTTCGTTAATCCCAGACGATGTCCTCAACATCCGGCTCGAAGGACCATGGATAAATAGGATTCAGAAGGATGGAAAAAATAAATTCACTCGCAATGGTGATCAAAGGCTGGGCAGCCATTTAATGACAGATTCACAAGAGAAAGACAAACATAAACGTCAATAGTTGACAGATTATTAACAACTTAAAAATAAAATGTTGCTACTTCAAATATGTTAATGATAATGTATAATAAAGTTAATTATTTAAATTAAGAAAAATAACTATTATTTTAAAATTATTATTTGGTCTTGAACATCCTGCGTCCTTTGCATCCAGCGGATTGAATATTGAAATAATATTAATTAGTACGGAATAATATGATGAAATGCGGAAATTCATTTATTCGCAATGAAAAACTTAAAACTATATTATAACATTATTTCTATAAGAGGATTTTCTCTCGTAATGTTAAAATTTAATGATAAATGATATGATTGTATTCTGGAGGATTAGCATTTTTAATTAAATTGGTCATTGCAATATTTATAATACGGTCCGCCCGCGGCTTCGCCTGCGTGAACTACGTTATATTTCTGTCTCCATGAGTACCTACGTCCTATAAGTGACGTCCATGCAAAATTTGAGACTCCTAGCATTTGTAGTAACGAAGTTTCATACAAACTTTCAACCCCAAAAACAACCCCTTAGAAGTCGAATATTGCAAATTCACGTCTTAGCGAGCACCTACGTCCTATAAATAACTCCTATGTAAAATTTTAGATTCCTAGCACTTGTAGTTTCTGAGATTTCATGATGAGTGAGTGAGTGACCAAATAATATTACAAAAAATGTTTATGGTTATTTTAGACTTAATAGTAGTAGATCAGTGACAATGTTATACTTAAAATAAGTAGGAAATTCGACGATATTTTTTATTAATAATTTCCATTACACAGATGAATAAGTTTATTTCTGTTCCTGAGACTGATTCTTAAATATTTACTGGGTAATTATATTTTTATATTTGAAAAAGTATAGTTAGATATGTAAATAGTTTAGATTGCATTTTTATTATTAGCTAGAAACACGTTCTATAATATTTATGAACTCTCTAGATTTAAATAAGATACTTTAGATTTATAACTGCGAAACTGAGCAAACGAAAAAGGAAAACTTGTTTGAAATAATAAGTATTATAAGCTGATACTAGTAATATAAATATAGAGGCCAATTGTGGCGGGGAGGCACGTGCGTGTGACTGTGAAAGCGACGGGTTGTGGGCTCGATTCCCACTCGAGGAAATGAAATATTTACTAATTTCATTTCTTCGCTCTGATGTTGAGGAAGAAAGAAGGTTTCCCACTAGTCCAGTATAAATGTACAAACATTGTACGATATATTATTATTTAACAGCAAAATAAATGGAAACTAGGTTACATGGTTACTCCACGAGGACGTGGCTCCAAAGGCTGTCGGTAACACAAAGCCGTATGACAAACGCTCCACCAAATCTACGTAGGTTTCTGCTTCACTGAGAGGCACAGGTTAGGAAGCTTAATTGGTTCGTATGTGCAGTCAGCTGCTGATACTAAGATACCATCATCAATAATTTACTGGTCCTACTAAATGATAGGATTAAGCTTGACTTGACCGAGCTTAAACGCCTACGGCAACCCTTTGAGGTGCTGAGAATTGCTACATTTGCACCAATATATATATATGTACGTATAGTATATGATATAGTATATGTATTCAATAAATTAATTTAACTATACTTGATTTTGTACTATTTTTATGATTTATTGAATAGTCAATAAATAAAACAATTAATAATAATAATACATTATCTTTCAATATGCTCATAATTTAACAATATATTTCTACAATGGCTAACAAGTGAATTTTATAAAGAAAATAAAAGGAATACATAAACTAAATGAATGTATCCAGTAACACGCTCGCCATCAGGACAAATCCAACAACATTTAATGTATCAACGTGGGTTCACTGGGTTAGCAGTTACAAGGGTACAAAGAAACGGACATAAATACTAAACTAAGTATAAATGCTAAATAAAATATAACCCTCTTATAAATATAAACCAAAAGATTATAATTTCAAAACCCGGCCGAGCTTAGTGTTTATATTTTATTCCAATCGACTATGCTGCTCCATTGTTAGAACACACAACAGTATCCGCGCCATCTCTCCCGTATGTAGCAGGAGAGAGCAGACAGTGAAAGCAGAGAGAGCCTAGCGTTAAGATATTCCGCTCCCCACTTTCCCCCTAATTCTGGAGGCATTGAATGTTGAGTCCCGAAACTCAGAGAGAGGTTCGAACCCACCACCTGTAGCGTTTACAGCCACGCGCTTGTGGTGCGCGCCACTATTCATTTTCATGATTTGTTGAAATCATTTCGTACGCGGTACATTTGTTCCATTTTGCATTTTTTTAAATTTGTTTTTTAATAATTATAAAAGTATTGGTTATAAAAATCTTGACAAATTAATTGTTCTAAATATTGGGCGTCATTTTTTTTTAGTTTCTATTAGCGGGTTTTTGATTTTTTTATAACCTATTATTAAATAGATCATATCGGCTGTTAAAGTTTGTCAATTAAGTTTATTTACAAAAATTTTTAAGGAAACCAATTATGTTTTGCAAAGAACAAAGTATGCTAACACAGTCAGCAAAATTAACAAAATTGCATTCTCTTTTTGATTCAATTATAGCGTCCACAGTGTTCACGAATTCTCTACTTACATATATTGTTATGTTAATATTTTTTATTGATGTTTTGATGGTATGAATCCAACATGATTGTTTTCTTTTGCCCATATATAGTGATAAATAGACTAATTGTACTTCAACTGAATTGACTAATTGTTCTTCAATTGAAATTGAATATGTCATAATTTCTGTCACTATTGTTAAATTAACCTTCACTTATACTTTGCTCCCACCATAATAAAAAATGAAAAGTATTATTTTGAAGTTTTAAAATAATGAAATTCTTACAGAACCGACTGAATATGCAGAGCGCGAATGTGCGCCGGTGGCGAAGAGGTCGGCAGCGGATATAGAGGCGGCGCACATGCTCCTCTCGGTTGCGCGAGGCCTCCCGCGGCCGCCCCCAGTCGTCACCGTGCAGCAGCCTCCTGTGCCCCCCGTCGAGACTGTGCCTACAAATACAATTGCTAACCCTGATAGGATCTATTACATAACTGAAGAAACACCCGAACCCGTCTATATCGGCGAGCCTACAGTCGCTCCATTGCCTCAATTCGTAAATACTGTGGAGCCTCAAGTAACTTACTTCTCTTATCAACCAATCCCGGACCCACAAATCCAAATTGTCGAAACTGTGACGATTTCAATTAAATCTTCAATGACGACGTCTATGCCTCTGACGATGCCACTCACTGTGAGCAGCATCGAGACACTTCCAGCATCGTCCAATCCCCCGCCGCCCCCGCCCGCACCAGCAGTGTTTATATCACCGTTTGGTCCGAGACACTTACTGAACAGATATGACTGTAACGAGTGCGGGAAGCGCTACTCCTCCTTGTCCAACCTCTGCCGTCACAAGCAAACACATCGGAGCCTCGACTCGGACGACGCCAAGCGCTGTCAATATTGCGGGAAGGTATATGTCTCCAAGCCCGCGCTAGCGATGCACATTCTAACGCACAGAATGGGCTACGCTTGCAACATATGCGGAAAACAGTTTTCGAGACTGTGGCTACTAAGTGGTCACCAGCGTTCCCATACGGGCGAGAGGCCATACCATTGTGTGTTTTCGGGCTGCGGTAAAGCATTCTCAGACCGCTCCAACCTCCGTGCTCATGTGCAGACACATTCGACCTTTAAAAATGTTCAATGTTCACGTTGTCACAGGGCTTTCACTGTAAAGAACTATCTTACGAAACATAAGACGATCTCTTGCCCGTACTGTGTTAACCAGCGAGGGGACGAACACGGCGAAAAATGCAACGAATAATTTCTCTATAGGTAACTTCTCTACATAATTTTCTATAAACTTCTGTACACAATTTTATTGACAAATAATTTGTCAATCAAATATTATTAAGGCAAAATTTCGGCGGCGTAAAAAATGATAAGCAATAATAGTGTACCTAATATTGATACGGCTCTTTCTATAATGATTTAAGAAACGACGACGACGGATTTAATCGTGTCAATTTATGGCAAGAGCCTGAGATGTTATTAACGTAATTTATTAACGTAGTCATTATTAATAATAGGGTAAGTAAGTTAGCGCCACGTGAGCGGCGATACTACCTAAGGCGGTAGTAGCAACGGTGATACGTAGAGACTTAATGAAACCGTCGAGCTGTGGTACAAAGAGAGCAATAACATAATGTGAGTAGAAGAAAACGATAGGAGCACGAATAGCGTGCATTGTGTAGGCACTAGTGAGTAGACCCGCGGCGGCCGTCCACGCCTTGGCAGGACCAAGCTGTTGGCTGGCACGCTGCTCCTTGTCTGTTGACATGCCTGATGACGGACTTTATTTCTATTGTTTAATTTACAATAATATCAAGTCTTTCAGCATACTTTTGGCCTTTATTATAAGCACAGTATAAAATTTAATATGGAAACGTCGTTTATGTACCTATTCTTTTATGTTATTTAATGTAAGTTCCCAGCTCTCATCCTATAACACTGATGTATTTAAATAACTTCACAATGGCAACGGAAATTCCCTGAAAATGTTAATTACTTAGTTTTTTTTTCCCCCTAAATTTTATATCCATTTATTTTGATAGCTTCCAATTTTGAGAAACAAGTGCTACATATAAGTAAATTTCGAAATTTCGTTATTATTAAGTTACGTCGATCCAATTTGATGACCATAAAACATTCACGACCGCTGTTTTCGTTTGTTCAATGAATGTCAAACCAGAATGCAGATACGATTATTTAAACGTATTAAGTCAATTGTATTTGTCTGGGCGACGCTAACGTGCCCTTTCAGTTGGTTATATCTCTCAAAATAATAAAATTATTTTAATATATCACCTGTGTGTAGATCTTAAGCTACTGGCATAAAATTTTAAATAATTATAAATAAGATAGGTTAATCCGTAACAATATAATAATTATGAAAACTGGGTAAATTCACATCGATTATTATACATTAATTTAGGTTTTGTCTTTTTTGTTGTTTCTTTATCATTATAGATAACAAAAATGTATTTTGAACAGTATCTGCTACATTAGCATATAGAATTTTAAAAACTTAAGGGATGTAAAACTTTTTTAAGGAAAATATTTTTATAGTTACGTAGCGTGTTAGAGAATTATTAATTATTAATTATTACTATATTAATAAGACATTATATTTATCATATATTTTAGTAGCAAAAATCTGAACACGTTTGATTGTCTTCCTACATTCATTAAGCCAAAGAAAAACACATCTATACATATAAGTTGCTTACCAAAAATAAAAAAATAAAAAGCACAGCGTGATAACGTAGTATAATTATTGTATAACATAATATTATTTAGATATTTAGATGCGAGTAAAGGCTTATACGAAACACGGTTGTAAAAACAGGACGGGGTCTGGGAGATTCTTTAGTCATAATTTATTAATAGCTTAAGGTTACACACGTGGTTGTTCAATGCAAAATAACAATTAGTCCAATATACATTTTTTATTGATGTTTTAATTAAAAACATATATTAACAGGTTTAATATTCGTAATAAATACAAATACGTAAGCTTCAAAATACGATGGGCGTAGGAAAAGGAGAGGCCGGTTAGTCCGTGCCCACCCCCGAAAATTTACTAAGAAATATTTGCCCCGAATAATATATTATAATAAAAAAAAATATATTTTACACAAACATATTTATTCAAAGCTAGTCCAGGCCCCCCCAGAAATTATCTATAAATACGCCCATGTATCATCCCTCAATAACTCATGTTACAAATCCATCCACATCTTGTTAAAAAAATCGACTCTAGTGGAAGTCATACGAGAATTAATTGATAAGGAATGGATATTGTTAGTCACATTATAACAATTTTTGTCTTCACCCACCACACGACTTTCACCTAACATTCACAAAAAATAGTCCGAAAATACATTATTTTTAATTAATAACATTGAATATAATTATAATATTGGATAATTACAGCGTTAAAAGGTTAATTTATTTTTATATAATTGCATATATCAAATTTAATTTATAATAACGTCAATACTAAGTATTGCTTGGTTTATTACATAACAGTGTTAGTCTCCTCCAGTTCAGTGCAGTGTTTCACATACTGACTTTTATTAATATTGCACTTTCTAGGTCACTAGATTTTTTTTTCTAGGTCACTAAAAAACGAATTGTATATTTCATTTGCAATGCTGAAACCTACTCTAATGTTAGATATTTTTCAAATTTAGTATTTCTAGAAAATAACTGTCAATTTCATAATCATTTGTCAATTTGTCATTAAAGTTTCAAAATATAATTGAAGTAGCGTAGTTACTTATAAGTTGGATATTGTTTCGATTGAAATTTCCTAAAGTATAGGCTATATAACAAGGTCAATTTGTTGGAGAGGTAGTTTTGTAAAATAAGAAAATATTAAATATGGTTTTTGAACGAACCTTAAATAAGACTGATAGAAGCGAGCTGTGTTGATGTATCATTATTATCGTAAGATTCGAAGAACCGAAGTAATGAACTCAATTCAATGAGTCAAGTCTTCCAAACTTGGAACTTCTGGTGCGCTCGCGATATTCTCTTAAAAGAGTAGCCGCCCGCGCCAGCCTGTCGCGTATACACGCACGTGGTGTACACCCTCCATACCTACTACCATTTCTTAGATGCGATAAAGAGTGTTATTATTTAAACTGCATTCTAAAATAATGAAAATCCGGGTAGGCGTAGAGTACATATCTCTTATTTGTCAACTCCTTTTTATGAAATCTGCGGTAACGGCGCTACGGCGCTACGACGCTACGACGCTACGGTCGCTTACCAATTGATGAAATCTAAACTGCCAACGGCTACGGCCCGATATTCCATCTGATTTTCTATGATTCGATGAAAAATGCACATATGAAAGAAATTAAAATATATCATTTAAAATGGATTCTTCAATAAGAGAAATGGAAATATAACATTTTAGTAAGCACCAGGTGTGATAACACTAGTAACTTAATTATTCATTTATTTGAAGGCCTACGATAACTTTGTAAAATTTGAACAAAAATACTAAATATTGTGCGGTAATTGTTTGAAGTATGCACCCATTTAGTTAAATCTAATGATTTAACTGTCTCTTATTATTTACATTAGTTTTTGTTATTTCAATTGTAAGCAAAAATGTCTGATTATTTGATATTTTAAAGTAATCATTACTAGTTTTGATCTATTCTTAAGTTGTTGTTTAAGCATTTTGCGCGCGTATTTAAGATATATTATATTTAAGTATAGCATTAGGAGAAATCAAAAGCAATACTTTCTGTACAATTTTCTGTAGACAAAAACAAGGATCAATTATTATTATATTACCTTGTATTCGTAGATATCATAGTTTATAAATTGTGAAAACTTTTATCAACATTGTTAATCTATGATAAGGATGTTTTAATTAATGTACTATATATATTTCATTTTTATTATACGTATAACACGACAAGATACATATTTGGAGAGTAAAAGAAACTTATTATAATCATTAATTATTATATAGAAAGTGAACACGGTTGTGGTGATTTGTAGTTGCACTTAAAATTGAATGTGTAATATTAAAAAATAGATATAAATTAAAACAAAATACTAAAAGTAATAATAGGGCATCAACCTTTTTTATATGAAACCGTTCAACGATCTAACGTTGTGCAGCTTAAATACTCATTGCTCATTGATTTCTCAATTAAAAAATCTATTTTCTAATTTGAAATGTATCTAAAAGGAAAACTAGGAAATGGATACACAAAATGCTTTTATACACAACATAAAAAAAATTATAATTATTTAAAAAATTACATAAAGATGATATAAGTGTTATTTATTATATTATGTAAAATAAAACCAGTGTATATATTCATCTATAAATTAGATACTACATTTGCTGAAAAAATTACCGTTCGCCATAAAAAAAATTAAGTTTCAATAATTTAATGTTTAATAAACTTAATAAAAAGCATTGACCTCGACAATATGAACTTATATATTCAATATTAGATATAATAAAACACCATAAGTTATTACGAAAGATGTCATAAATTAAATAAATATACATTTACTTATATTTAGAGTCAAGATAAGTTACGATATTTTCATATTACATACAAGTATTTACGACATCGCCAACAACGAATATTTGCGAATTGCAGTTTAAGTATAATATTTATATACACAATTATTAGGTACAGCATAATTATAGTGGCAAAAGGACAACGACCATGACTTGAGAAAGTTGTACCACAAAAAAAATATAATAATAATTATTATTATTAAAATATACTTTATAGCATTCCATTGTTTAAATATTAGCATACACAAATAAAGAACCACCGTTTTTATTAATAGGAACGATTAATTATTATTAATCATTATAAAATGTATTGCGACGCTTTCGACGAATATTGTTTATAGCTAGTAATATTCGAGCATTTTACATTTTATATGAAATATTCTAAAAATGTTAATGTGCAGAATTAAAAAAAAAAACATCATAATTATACATTTTTACAGTAAACAGTATGTGTAAAGTAGGATAAAGTTTATAGATATTTTGTAGCATTACTTTAGAGATTTTATTTTTAGATGTAACGAATAATGTTTCTTAATTATTATTATTATGTTCGGGAATATCATTATATTTTCAATAAATATTGTCTTTTCATATTTTAGTAAAAAACAACTCCACAAAAAAATAATTAAAAAATAATGATTTTCCGAAGCATTATGAGACAGTATATCGTTACGTCATTATTTGTGAAAATTGAGAAGCACTATCTCACAATCATGTTAAAATATGCATATTTAAAGTTTGTATATAACGCGGCAGATATCCACAAGTAGCATTCATTATCATTAGTTTCGATTCAGATAGTACTTCTCAATGTACTAAAAACTATTAACACAATTATGGCCTTTAGACTAGTTGTACAACTTTTATAGACTCTTAATCATTAATAATGTATAAATATTAATATAACTGTCTGTAAATTTAGTACTTCCTATAATTAAGAAGAAGACACTTTTTTTTGTTATTACTTTACTTTGTTATTACTTTATTTTTTATTATTAGTTTTTTTTATTATTACTTTATTTTTTATTATTACTTTTTTTTATTATTACTTCCTTTTGTTATTGTTTTGTTTTCTAAGTTGTAATCGAGAGGGTTAAAGATGAACCCGTGAACCATGACTTCCGTTGGTTTGTCACCATGCGATACGTGTGATCGCTCAGATCATATTGTAAGTTAGAAGAACTTCATTATTTTGTTTAAATAAATTGTAAGCAACTTATATGACTTTTATTATTGCAAATATCTCCTCAGTCAACTCAATTCTATGTAAAAGTACTGTACCTGCACACTTTCAATCATAATATCACACAATATACTACTACTACTACTACTAGCTTCACGCTGTATCCCTAGCGGGGTAGCAGGTCCCCTGCTGCAAGCGCCAAACGCTACGGTCTCTGAATAACTTTTTTCGCCTCATCCATTGTCATCAACCACTTCGTACATGCTCTCCGAAGGTTCTCATCCTGTTTCATCACGCTATATCGTTTGTATTAATCGAATAATGTTCAATTGTGGATACTTCATCGTTTTTTTTACATATATTTCATTTTTGAGGTGGAGAATAAAATAATCTTTTCCCTGAAATCTTGCTTGTGATTATCTATAGCAAATTCAAAATAAGTTATTTTATATTTTCTACAAAAAAATATATATAATTAATTAGACTATGGAATGGAGACAAAATAAAACAAAACAATTGGGCTTACAGTATTTCTATTCTTAAAGAGAAACAAATTAATTAAATTTTGTAGTAAAATTCAAGCCAATCAAAAATTATCTTATCTACGAGCTCAATTTTTTATATTTAAAAACAGACAAATTATTAATTTAATTTTAATAAATTGTTTATTTTTGTTTAAATATGAAATTTATATCTAACAGTTAAATTGAAATTGAAATTAAAAAAACATTAAGATAATAAATATGGATATTTAGTTATTATCAATAAAGGCAGTTTCATAGATATAGACAAAAGCATAATATTAATTGAAAATAAAGTTGATGACACGTCTAAGTTTGCGATTCGACAGGTGCGTGTTTGCTCCTCGCGGGTAAGCGCACGAGCGGCGAGCGGCAAGCGGCAAGCGGCGAGCGGCAAGCGGCGAGCGGCAAGCGACGTGGGTGACGACGAGGGTCCGCACTATTTCCACTGGTTGATTGCGAGGAGCGAGCTAGGTCGCGCTCCAAGTTGGCAGCGAAGTTGTGCGGCAGGCACCCGCCGCCCCCATCGATCGAAGAGGCGGCGCGCGCACCACCCGCACCGCATATATACGGCGAGGCGCGACGGCTGCCCTCACAACGCAAGAGGACGCGCGCGAACGCCGCAACGCCGCCGCCGCCGCTCGCCCGGGGCACCGCTCTTTCTCTTTTCTCTCTTTTCTCTGTTCGTCTGTCTCTCGCTGATGCGGTCGCGCTGAGGCCGATGCGGGCGCCGCCATGCCGCGCTGCCTCATGGCCAAGAAGTGGAAGGCGGCTCCGACGACCGGGCGGGCCGACGAGTCCGACGAGGAGATCGACGTGGTCGGCGAGGGGCGCGGTCGGAGCCCCGCGCCCGCCGCCACCGCGCCGGGGCCCTCTCCTCGCGATCCTGAGCCCACTCTCCTCTACAACGGTGAGTACTTGTCATATGTCATTGCTTTAAGTCTTAATATCAATAATATGAAATGAATATCAATATGCCATGTAGAAGTGATAAAAAAATAAGCTAGAGTAATGTCGTAATACACTATGGCTTCTTATACGAAGATACAAAATTACCATCGAAACAGTCGACGCATTGGAGCCGTTAATGTCAGGAAGAGTTTCAAAATATTCAATTTACTTAAAAGCATAAATTTAAGTTAAGCCCGTTCACCATTATTTTACATATTCTCCATAAGCTTTGTTAACTGCGATTGCAAGTATATTAAATTGCGAATTTTACTTTTATAACATAGTAATTGTGACGCTATGCGCATGCGATGTAGACTATTATTTTTTCCACATGAACACTTTTTTTTTAAATATCTGTAGCATTTCCTAAAACTTATACAGAGGCAGTAAAATATATTATAACTTATTGTTGTATTATCATAATTTATATTCTAATTTATTGTTGATTGGTCTTAGAACAAGTGAATGTAGTTGTATATTCGTATGTATTTAATAGAGACGGAAGATACGAAGTAGACGTGGAAAGGCAATATGCCTTGCTAGTTACAGAAGTCGAAGCGTTAGTGTAGTTAGTATTCACAATATAGTGACGATATATATAGTACCGACGCTGTAATACGGTAGAGAAACATGGATATTACTAGGTACAATTGAAAGAGAGATGAATGCTGTGGACATTCGGTCTCTTCGTAGGTTATGCCAAGTCAGTTTAGCTAACTGAATCCACAATGAAGAGATAAACACTAGAGAAGATGTCAATAATAATGGAGAACACCATGCTCTGGTGGTTTGGGATGGGAGAATGTGTGATAAAAGAATGTTAAAAAATATATATAAAGCAAAAGTATGTTTATAAGATTGTATGAGATTCAAGTGGGTACCTCGGTTGACCTTCGAGAACATAGTATCAGTGATACTAAGGAAGGTTACGTATTAAGCATGTGGACACCATTCGAGGCATGTATGACAGTTGAAGCAAAATGATATGGTATTAGAGATAGTGGGAAGCTAGAAAAAAAAAGTTTAGAAGCTTACATACGAGTAGGTACTGATTGCGACATGGGATATCTAATACATTAATAACATAAATATGTATGTGACAGTTCCCATTAAAACATTAAGTTTCAGAAAGCTTTTATAAACAACATAAGTTCTTTAACAATTTAATCGCACTTGCATTTCCTTTGTGAACTTTGATAGAGTTGCAGCTTCAGTAAATATGTGTAGTATTTATAGTTATAAATATGTATAGTTAATCTTTTGACCCAATAATACAATATTCATATTTTTATATATTTTTGAAAATAAAAAAAATACAACACTTTATAGAGTAACCCATATACGACATTTAGTTTAACAATCGTTAAATATTCTTTTAGAGCCACATACAATAGGAAAGAAAGAAAACTCGGTGATAAATTTGAGGATTTTGTGCATGCCGCGTCCGTCTGTCTGTCAGTAAATAATTGTTATCGCTGCCATAATACCCACCGCCTCAGTTGGATTAAATTTCCAATTATAAATACCTTAATTACTACAAATTATTTGTGAAATATATTTCAATTGTTAATTCAACATATTTGTTTGGGTGTGTTTTCTCACAGAATTAAGTACAGGTAGATAGGTATTATATTATCAGAAGATTTATACAGCCGAAGTGTAAAGTTAATCTTGAAAATTAAAGTTTGCTTGTTTCAGTAATTATAAACGAAAGATAAAATTGTTATCAAACCCGGATTTGAACTTGGGACTCTTGAATAAAGTTCAGCTCTCTGATGAGTTAAAGTATACATGTGTCAACATTAAACTGTTCATTAATTTTATATACATTAAAAAAATCAAATATATTACTAGAGACCATCTACTGTAAAACTGAACTAACAAACGGACAAAAAAATAGCATCAGCAAAAAATATAATACAAATAATAAATAAATAATACAATTTAATATATTTTTCATTTTTTTAAGCTAAGAAAAAATATCATATGTCTACATATATTACTAGCGGACGCGCGCTGCTTCGCTTGCTTATTTAGGGGTGAATTATAATAAACCACGAAATATATGTGAAATGAAATAGTTTTAAGTCTGAATTTCAAAAATCTAAATTTTTAATTTTATAAGAATCAGTGCCGAGATAATTTTTTTTCCATACAAACTTTCAACCACTAACTATTTCTCCCCTTTAGTGTTAAAATTTTTCAAAATCCCTTCTTCGTGGATGGCCTGATTAGGTAAGTAAACATCTGTCCAAGTTTCACGTTTCTACCTTCAGCGGTTACGCCTGTGCGTGCGTCTTACCTCAGTCAGTGAGGACAAGTCCTTTTATATATATAGATATTGCATATTACTGAAAACACCCTTATTAAATTCTGGATGGACATAACAGTTCTTCTAAGAACAGACAAATCGAAATCGTCAAATGTTGATTTAAGGCAGGCTCGTTTCCTTTTCTAATGCGATTTAAGATTGTATTATTTATTAACTATTTGTTATGTATATTTTTAGTGACGTTTTTTAAAATGACAAATTACTGGTTACTGTAATTACACTTATTTGTACGTATTTATAAGTTAAAGAGTATACAAAGAAAATTAATAGTACTGCTGTAAGTAGGAGGTAGAGACTAAACTTGATTGAATCATCAGTAAAAAAAAAACTAACGACTAACTATATATTAAGCCTCAATGGTCATTTCATAGAAATATTACGACCACATATTAAAATAATGTTAAATTAAAATTAAAATAATAATTAATGTAAAATATTAATGAGATTACTAACTAGTATATTTATTTAGTGACTACAGTACAGAGTGAAATTTTTAAATGTATATAGTATTTAAATCTATCATTATCATTTGAACGAATATATTGTTAATTATTTACCGTTATTAATAAATCAATAATTGCATATGCCTTTTTCATTAATACATCATCATAGAAGCCATTTTTTTATATTTCGTGTAATACGTTATTATACTTTAAAATTCGTATCTACATTATGTCAAGCTCGCTGCTACAGCTTTGTGCGGCCTTCACATTTGTTCGGTGAAACAAAAACCTTTTATAGCAGTTCGAGGAGCTTTCAGCCGACCTACAATGCTTCTGATTGACAGGATAGGTAGTAGATAGTAAATAGTAGGTAGTAGCGGAGAAAGCGGGCACTGAGTCTCTTCGTGTTGCATTCTCGACGCGTCAGCACATTTATACTGAAATTGATAACATTACTTTGAAGTGTTCACTCATATTTCATTTCAAAACATACATTTTTAGAAAAGTTTTTCATTTTCTATGCATTTCGTTTACGGTACGTTCACGTATATTGATATGTAGCTATATAGTGTAAGCTATATAGCTATACAGTGTATTAACTTGTTCTTTTATTTAAAATGGAAAAAGTACTTTCTGCATGCTTAAATTTTTTGTTCTTGAATGCATCGCGCCTATATGTCGCAATGGGCTAACAATTACATAAGAGATTCTACGCTACGTATTCATTGTACGCTATCGATACAACGCGCTATCGGTGGCAATTAACCTCGTTTGCCAACTACTACCGCTACTTAAACCGTGTATATATACACGAATAGACGGACATATTATAGTTTATTTAAATCTTCTATATATGCATGTAGGGGCAGGGGCACAAAGGGGATTGTGACTGTAAGTCCCACTTGAAAAAATGAAATATTTATTTAAATTTCGCTTGTGTCGACGTAAAGCGCGTTGAGTCCCGCTCAACATACAATGCCTCTAGAATTCGGCAGAAAATGGGGAACGGAGTGTTTTCACACTAGGTTTCCTCTGCCTAACTTGCTGTGTGCGGGATATAGCATGAAGCTGATTTAAATCTTCTATAACACTGATACAGAGTCCAAGTAAAAAATGTAACAAACGAGACCTCTTTTCTTCCTCCATTGCACTTTGGACGCTTCAAACTCTTTTGGGACAGTGTTAGCAGTCGAACGTTATATTGATTGTGCTAATGTTGCGCTCACGAATCAATAAGATCCGTATAAAAGTACATAACGATTTAATGTTTTTTTTTAATCAGGGTCGTTATGACGGATGTGGGTTCAATTTCTACTCAAGGTAAATGAATGATTTTTATTTCTTTGCTCTGGTAACAAGACAAAGCGTAGCGTTGAGTCAGCGTTGGGTGGAAGATGGGGAACGATATGTTTTAAAACTAGGTCCCATTAAATACTCTACGGGATACAGCGTGAATGTAAATTCTCAAACTAAGTGTAGAAATGACACATTGCCGCAAATAAACAACAATTTTTTGGGTAACAACCGTACCCAAAGATTAAAATTTGGTTTAAAAAAAAACATAAAACGTTTTGCCGTTTTTATAGATAATGGTACGGAACCCTTCGTGCGCGAGTCTGACTCGCACTTGGCCTGTTTCTAAGTAAACTATATTGATGCAATGTCGATAGCCACGAAAAAAGTACTTAAACTGCAAAATAAATATAAATTACAGCTCTAAAAAACAGTTTTCTTCAATGAACTCCGGAAACTACTGTGGAAGGGAAAACAAAAGACACTTTGAAAATTTTTAAACACACTACCATAATCTTCTCCTCATAGATATTAACGTGTTTTCCTTCGAGTCTTAGAATTAATTTAAAAATGTATGAGAACACCTAACAAAGTTGCAGCTGGTAACCGCTTGGGTGGCGAACCATGGAACAAGGGTCACTTATTGATTTTCTGGTCCACGCCGCATGTGACCAATTACCGAGGCCTGATTTAGTTCCGAAGGCAGCCCTTCATTTGATGCGTATTAATTGCTCCCGCGTAACGCATTGCGCAATTTTAATAGCGAAGTTTACTTATTTTAACCTTTTTTTTATTATTTTTTTTCCTTTTTTAAACACTTGTCATATTTCTCAGTAGAACGTTAAATGGTGTCCTAACGAAATTTAAAACAAAACCTTGTGAAACTATACACTATTTATTAAAATATACATAGAAAAAAGATAATATCATATAATAAGTATAGGAAACGCGCCATGTACCAAGAGGTATTTAGTGGGTTCTATTCAACTCCTCAGAAGAAACTTTAAAGGAGCTTTTACAAATTCATTCAATTCCCTCAGACATTTTTATTATACTGCTCTTTACATTACTTTTCATTGAATGAAAGAAATAAAATTTCTAATAACGTTATAAAAATTATGACATAACATAAAATCTAAGTACGTTTCAATCCAATATTTATATCCCGATTATAATCAAACAATTTAGAAACTAATGTAACAAACAGTTTAGATTAACTATTAAAAACACGAATGTAGTAAGAATCTCTATATTGAGTGTTTTACTATTAAATATAATTCTAATGTTTTTCAACAAATTTTATAAATTAAATAGTAAACATCATGTATTTTAAAATAGTCATTTTACAGAGGGAACCCAGTGTTAAGACACTGCGTTCCCCACTAAAAAGAATAATTTGCAACTGAATTATTTATAGGAGATAAAAAAACGTATTTTCTTTTGAATAGTGTTCTTATAACATAATGCTGAATGGATAAGATACGTTTGGTCTGTTATAATATTAACATTTGAACTTTTCATTTTCTTACATTTCATTTCTAACTTTTCTAAGTGGACAAAAGCTAATGGTGAATAACAGTATAGTCATTGTTGTTTTAAAATAAATTGTTGTTTGAAAATAGCAAATCAAGCAGTAGTAATTTGTTAATCTAAATAAGTGGGTCAAGTGAACTCATTTATTATGAAAATGTTTAGTCCGTATATTAATTTAGGTTGTATATCACAAAAAAATCCATATCAGTTAAAATATAAGAAAAAAAATATCACACATACACATACCTACTAAAGTTAAGCTATTAAAAATAATAATAGGCTCAATTTCTTTAAGTGGACGTCGTAGATGTTTGTAGGCATTCAATTAAACTAAATCTCGAAAACTTCCGAAGAATCAAATTTAAATATATTGTCAAACGATGGAATATAATGGGAACACGTCAATCTACGTGTTCATTTTCTCGAAAATAGTAATCATAATTATTTTAAAAATGATAAATTTTATCCTCACTATGCGATGGCTTATAGATAATTATAGTTTTCATATAATTTCTGGAGATAACATAACATACCTAAAACCAACATTGTGCTTCTGGACAAAAATGTAAATTTAAAATAATATTAATACACATATAGCTACCATTTTATTATTGTAACTTTTAAAATTGTAGCTTTGAAATTGAAAAGAGCAACTGGTTAGTTTCCTGCCAGCTCTTCACTACGGTCTTTCAGAAAGTCTGCGAGTACAAAAAGTGCTTGTCATAGACTATTTGAATAAAGAATATTTTGAATTAAAATTTATATAAATGCTGCTTTATATTTTATGTGCACATGTATGACATATGAAGTGCATATAGAAAACGTATAAAATTTTAACGTAGCGGGTTTTGAACCCCCGCCTATTAGAAACCTTCAAAAATGAAAAACATTGTTCATTGTTCTCATCGATCGCTCCCAATTTCAAAAATATCGCATTTTTTAAAAAAATAACTTGAAAGCGCATATAGGCTATTGTAAAGGTATTTTTTAGTTGCGGTCTTCTATTTTGACCCGTGGAAATTGTTTCGTGGACAGAATCGACCGCAGTGTACCAGCATCGAAATAAACTTTTATAAAACTGCATAAAACCACTCAATTTAAGTTCTCCAGCGAACTGAGATTTTTATTTCAATGAATAAGTGAATTACGGCTTTTCGAACAAGAATATGATTTTGAATCTTTTTTAATTACAAATGGTGGCAAAGGACGAAGAGAGAGAGAGTTTATTGAAATGTAATTTTGCCATATTTTCTTAATTAATAAAAAAAATATCCGCAATAAATTTCACCCCTCATTATATTAAGGAAACATGTTACAATTAATACCTTATAGTAGATCGATACTTGTAAACATTTATTTAATTAGATAATTTAGCTGTTTCAAAATGGTAATTTAAATAAATATTAGTATTTAGAAAATATATTTTGCGAAGACTCAATATTATGGATTATTATTTTACTTGAAAAATAAGAATGATTTCATCTTTAAATAGTTTTCTGCGTGTAGTTAATATGATTAAAATCATCATTTAATAGATGAACAATTAGAATAAACATTGATTTTAAGATTGACCTTCTATTATATAATATTTTACTTTAAAACATAAGGCACACCGCGCATTTCATCGTCTATTCTCATAGTCAAACGGAATAATTCAAACGCTGGCAATCCCTGTTTGCGGCAGGAATTTTCCAGGCAACCCTGTTTTATAGTGTTCAGAAAAAAATAAGCAATAATTTGATATATAATTCATTAAAAAAACACATGAGTGCAAATTATTAACATTTAGTGACATGTTTAAACCAGGCAACCCTAGACATGCGGCAGACTGAGAGATGGCAACCCTTAATTTTCCAATTCCTTATGCGATTTTCTTTCAAATGATGTGCGATTCATATAAAAAACGTATGAGTGCAAATTTCTCCAAAAACGAGTTACGAAAAAATGTAATTAAAGGTGATTGCGGCAGGATTCTTCTAGGCAACCCAGGTGTAATCTGTTCTACTAATCATGTATTATTCATTAATATAAGTCTAATTAAGAAAACTGATACCTACAGGTTTTAACGGTGGGATCTCAGGTTATAACTACATATTAGACTAATAGTTCTCAAAATTTCAGCTTTGCCAAAATGACGTAAGTCTGGCAGCTCTGGGATCTTGGGCTATAAGTATATCTCATTGCTTGAAATGTTCTATATATTTATGCACACTATTGAATGATGTCTATAGAACTTATAAAACCCCTTCAGACTTGATACATATGGAATATTGCCAAAATTGTTTTCTTTATTCTTAATAATGTTTTATGAAATAGTTTACTTGTAAAAACATCCAAAAACCACTTTATTATCAAACTTCAAACACATTTTAATACTACTAAATTTTGTCATCGGTCGGGCTACATCCGCCATTTTTATCATCGATCTACTTGTTGATACGAGAGTTTTACCGTTTCCAGATATTTTCGTTGAATTCTCGTTATTTCGTTCTTATTTTTGTTGTATTTATAAATTTCTTGTTTTGTTAAGATATATTTGTTGATTGTTTATTTTTTTGTTAAATTGACGTTTTTATGCTTAAAAACATGAGTGTACTTTAACCAAGCAACGGTTGTACTTTTTCTCAAAAAGCAATCAAAGAAAACCCCTGATACGGACAAGGTGCATCTTGTTAACGTATCATCATGTAGAAAAAACGTGGTCTAGGGATTCATATCCGATCCATTGTGTATATTGTCAACAAATGTTAGAGAAACTTTGATTTCTTTTTTTTTACTTTTTTTTACAAGCTAAGAGAATAGACATTACGTAGACCTCCCTCCATCAGCTACAGCAGCATCAAGTCTACAGCACTTCCTAACAAATCAAAAAGAGTAAGGGTAAAAAGGAAATATTATTGAATAAATAAAATAAACATAATATTTATAACTCAAAGAATATACAATAATTTACAGGCTTATACGGTTTTGTACCAAAGTATACATACTTACTTATTACATATCCTACTTATTTACATACAAAAAAAAATAGTATTATTAAAAAATAAATAGAATATTGCAACATGTAATATTATCATTTGAAGAACGTTTCATATACAAAATGACTAGTCATGATAATTATATAACAATGTGTAGGGCGCCGCGCGCCGCGCCCCGCAATACCACACAAAGTAATATCGGTGGCTGAGAGCCTCTTATTGGCGTTTTACTCTTACTGTCTCGTATGTTCGCACCGCCAGCTCTACATAGTTCACAGCATTAATGGACGTACATTTTTCTAGTATGTAGAATCAGAGTTTTTCTTTTCAATAGCAGATAGTTAATTAATTTATTACTTTTAAAATATATCTAAAATTACTTTTTATGGCGTACATTAAAAGTAAAAAACGGAACCCTCCTACGGATCCTAGAAGTCACTTTGTTGTCCGCGGAGGTATCAAGCTGAAATTAATACCAAATATCCAAGTCTATAGTCCCTTGGATTACGAAAAAGAAAATTAATCTTCCATTTTCTGTTTTTTTTTTAGTTTCACGCTGTATTCCGCACACAGTAGGGTAGGCAGAGGGAACCTAGTGTTAAGACATTAACTTCCCCACTTTTGTTGTGTGAAGGGACTCAACACCGCGCTTTGCCTCGACACTAGAGCGAAGAAATGAAAATATTAAATACTTGTTCCAATTTCCTGGAGTGGGAATTGAACCCACAACCTGTCTGTCTTGCAGTCACACGAGTGTACCCATGTAACTCAACTGGCCTCAAATTAAACTTCTGAAAAAATTATGTACATTTTTAAATTAATCAACTTAGCTGAAAATCATATATAGGTTACTTATATATATTACGAGCAGCCGCCAGCGGCTTCGCCCGCTTAAACTACACGATTATTTATTCAGTATACTGAATTACTTAACTTTGGTACCATATTAACGCAATTCTTATATAATAATTTCGTAAATACATATATGAACTTTTTTTTCTTAGAGCGCTTTGAAATATATGTTTAAAAAGAATATAACTACTAATTTGAATCATTCGTCTTTACAATTGCGTAAAAAGACTTAAAGATTAAACAACTGGCTTTGATAAGGATTCATTCTTAATAGAACCCTGTTAGGAAAATTCACATAAAATGATAAGAGCCCTTATAATTTTTATGTGTTTTTTTGTTATAGAGCATTATAAATATGGACAAAACAAAAATTGTTTTACGTAACTGATAATATATTTTTTTAGCTTCAAACTGAATCCCTCACATAGCAAGGTAGGCAGACGGAATCTGGGAACCTAATTTTAAGATACTTCGTGGCCATTAAGGCACTTCCGTTCACCATTTTTCTCCTAACAATGAAGGTATTGCGTGTTGAGTGACGAAACTCAACGTTGCTCTTTGCCTCGACACCAGAGCCAAGAAATGAAACTCTAAATTTTAATAAATATTCCATTTCTTCAAGAGGGAAATGAAACCACAACCAGTTGCATTTATTATCATACTCTTGTGCCTCTGCACCACGACTGGCCTCTGGTCTTATCTTTCTTTTTTCAAGCTGTATCCCGTACACAGAAGGTAGGCAGAGGGAATATAGTGTTAACACACTCCGTCCCCCACATTGCGTGTTGAATGGCGGAACTCAACGCTGGGCTTTTGTCTTGGTGCCAGAGCGAAAAAACATATTAAACATAATAAATAATATTCCCGAAACGCTTGCGTAACCCCCCCCCCCCACACACACACACAATACACGACGGTTATTATGCCCCTGCACCACGACGACCTCCGTTACTTGTAGTAACGAAGTTTAATATACACTATTTATGCCAGAGTTACCTCCTTACAGAAATTTTAAAAAATCCATCATTAAGATGGAATGTCCACATACACCAAACTGCTAGTACTTGCAGTAATAAAGTTTCCTACGTACGTGGTCGAATATAGCAAATACCCTTCTTAGCCCACGCACAGTTTTAGGCTCCTATTACTTAGAATAACGTAATTTGATATTCATTATCAACCCCAAAATCAATCTCTTAGTGTTCTCCTAACACTTGTAGTAACAAAGATTCATAAAAATTATCAACCTTAATAACAATTCCTTAGGGGTCGAATATTCCGTCTTAGTGATCACTTAAGTCCTATAAATAACGTCCATACAAATGAGACTCCTAGTATTTGTAGTAACGAATTTTCGTACAAATTATAAGCTTTAAAATCAAATCAATCAATCCATAGGTGTTGAATATTGAAAATTTCCATCTTAGTAAGCACATGCGTCCTATTAGTAACGTCCATGCTAAATTTGAGACTCCTGCCACTTGTAATAACAAAATTTCATAAAAACTATTAACCTCACATTTAGAGGTTGAATTTAGCAAGATCAAATATTAATTAGAATCTACGTCCTAAAAAGTACCCCTTTGCAAAATTTTAGCTTTCTAGCACTTGTAGTAACGAAGTTTCATACAAACTATCAACCCCGAAAACAACCCCTTAGGAGTCGAATATTGCAAAAAAACGAGCACCTATGTCCTATAAATAACCTCCGTGCAAAATTTGAAACTCCTAGCTCTGGTAGGTTCTGAGATTTCGTGATGAGTGAATGAGTGAACTTTCGATTTTATATATATAAATAATCAGCAGCATATACTGCTGCCATATTATACTGCTTTGATATCGGACAGTTTCTTTGTGTTAAATATACCCATTAATTCGCTAAATACTAATTGAACGTTATATATTTAGAGTAGAGATCTTTTTAGATATTCTGATATTCTTAAAAGACTTATCTACTTTTTATTTTCTGTGACAGAGGCAGTGAGGAGGCAGTTAATGAAATTTGCCAAGTCATCACACTTTGTCGATTGCAGGCCCTTAATGTTAGACATAAATCATGGCTGTTTCATCTCGCCCATTTAAAATAAGACATTTCGTCTGTCCGTATATAACACTTATTTGTAACTTATCAGTGTACTTTGGTATACTTTAATATACTTCACTTAAAAAAAGATATCTCCTAGGTAATAATTAATATATTATTGATTTCCCTCAATAATATAATCAACACATAAACATTCTTACAAAGACTCACCTTAAGCATTACCTTAAAAAAAAATCGAACTTGCTTCCTTCATTTCTCTCTCTGTATATTCGTGTTATGAAATTTACTTTATGTTGGATAATAATTAGTTTAAAATAAAATGCTCACCTAAGAATTTTATATTTTCTCTTTCTAAATCGATTCAAGTTCACGCTTTTTTTTAAAAAAAAAATCCTTTTTTTGTCATTATTCTATTAGAGATGTGGATTCGAAATTGTTAACTCCATTTCGATGACGATGGTACTTTATCGGGGAGTAGGGTGTAATGGAAACCAGAGAGTAGACTAGAGTAATAAATTACTTTGATCGGTACACGGCTCAGGACGCTTTATTCTTTGTAACTGTGCCTACGATTTATGGACCCCAAACAAGGTCCCTAAGTTCCACCAGTTTTTTATAAGAGCCAATACATTTGTACAAATTGAAAATCGATTATCGTTTCAGTTAAACGTGCCGCTCGCTCTTTACAGCTTACTCTTTAATATTTTGCTTTTGTTATGAGAAATATTATACTCTACTGATTATTAAAAAAAACATTAATAAAATATTTATCTGAGTGACTGAAAACACGACTGGTTGTGGGCTCGCTCCCCACTCGTTGAAATGAAATATTTATTGAAATTTATATATTTTCAGTCTTTCGCTCTGGTGTCGAGGCAAAGCGTGGTGTTAAGCTCCGCCTCTCAACATGCAGTGCCTGGAAACATTTCGTTGTCCATTTTCCGTCGAATTCCCCAGAACTCATCCAGTTCAATTACTGTCTAACACTAGGTTCCCTTTGCCTACCCTGCTGTGGCGGGATACAGCCTGATTTAATTTATATGTAAATAGTATATGCATAAATATATTCATTTGTCAGGTACTTGATCTTTCTATATGCTCTTGAGCTTCAAATAACAAGTCATTTGGCTGTCATTTTTTTACATTTTATGAAAAGATATATAACAAAGTTTCAAGTTTTCACGTTTTTTGTTTTTGCGCTGGAATGATATACGAGCGTGGCAGGGTGCGTGGGGTGTGTCGTTGCTGTAGTTAGCATACTAAAGGAATTTTTAGCTTTACAAAGCGATCGGTACCCGAATGACCCACGAGCTCTCGCTCGAAATGAATATTCAAAAAAACAACATCTACGCGACTATATTTATATGTATAGTGTATGTACTATACATGTACATGGAAGATATATAAGGAACCTATTATTGGTGGCATTTAATAACGTAATGGGATCAAAAACAATGTTTTTTTAATTTTGTACTCTGGTAAGCCTCTCTTCACTTAATTTTTTTCCTTTATCTTTTATTTTATCAACTTAAATAAATAAACAAGTTATAATTTTTAAAGAATGTTCTTCAATGTAATTCAAATGTAATTCAAATTCAGAAATAATTCAGATTAGGTAATTAATAATTACGTAGTGCAAGCGGGCGAAGCCGCGAGGGGGTCGATAGTCAACAATAAAACAAGATGTGCCGCAAAAATTGCATAAGTCACAACAAATATTTTTTGCACGACATTAGGAATTGTGGACATATAGTAAGACATATTAAGAATGTGGGGGATTTCATATGAGATGGTGAGAATGCTGCAGTCTCCGAGCATCTGTGCGATAGCTTCGTATACCAGTATAATGTATATGCGGGAGAACTCCGGTCTTGCCTGACCTAAATTTCGACATCGTTTTTTCAACACCGCAAAAGCAAAATTTTTGGAAACCGACATTTGTTATATATTTTTATCATATCACTCTAAAAGTATTAAACGTACATAAATCTTGTTCGTTAAATGATTTCCCTAGTACTTATGTAGCGTCCTAGTTATCTTTAAAACAAAATAACATATAAATCTTTTTGCAATTGTTACAAAAAACTCATTATAAAAAAAAAAATACAGTCGAATTGATAACCTCCTTCTTTTTGAAGTCGGTTAAAAATATATATTGTTGGCGTCGATGCCTTCTCCTTTTTTAAAAAAAGAGTCGGTTAAAAAAAAATATTAACATAGATATCATACCTATAATATAATACAACGCGATAGTGGCGTATCCCGGTAATATTAACTTCTATAATTAACAAAGATACAGAGATTGTATAATATCATTCTCAATGTAGGCAAGAGATTTCACGCTGTATTTCACACATAACAGGGTAGGCAGAGGGAGCCTAGTGTTCGCCGAATTCCGGAGGCAGTGCGTGTTGAGTGGCGGAACTCAGCGCCGACATTTTCATCATTATTTAATATTCTTTATTAACTAATAACAGGTTTAGGATAATAAACCAATGTCAAAAAAAAAATCTATACATTAAAAATACACGCTCATTTGAGCACATTAAAACATTAAATTACGAGCCGACGAGCAAAAGCAAATTTCCTCAATTTTATTAGCAGCCTTTAGTTTTCCACAAAATCCAAGTAGTAAGCGTCCCGATTCTCCACGAGCGTACGTCAACAAGTACCAGCAGGAGTCCCGGGAGGACGCGGCGGACGGGAGGGCTGGGAGGGGGAGGGGCAGGGTCTGTAGGGGTGGTGGATACACACCCTTGGGGTGTGCAGGGTCGAGATTCAACTGGTGCAATGCGGCGTACCCCTTCGCTCATCCCACTGTCCGGGTTTGTTTTTACTATTGTATCTGCGGCGCACAGTTGGCACGCTAAGCGTTGATTTTGTTACGTTTGTTTTGTATCAATGCCATAAATGAAAATGGGTTTACCAGCTATATTTTTATTTTGAAGCCATTTTCCTTATGCGATGAATTAGATGTCGATTCTTTTTAACGAGTGCCTCAATAACGTTGTCCATTTACAGAGGCAACAAAACGATTTTTTATTTTGTATATGTATGTACCTATAGGTAGAGTTCGAAATGACACATAAATATTATATGTTTCATAGTTTTCATTTAATTGCGAGCCAGGGTTAATGTATTCCGCGTTGTACATTGATAAATTTACACGTGAAAATTATTGATATTACACCTAAATTTGAATCAATTTTAATGTAATATTTATGTAGGTACGAAATTTCACATTAATATTTCATAAGCCAAATAATTGAAGCTTATGGGAAACTATACGTTATGGTTTTACAAATATATATATATTCCCTCTTTGTAAACCCACCAACAAAGAAAACCTAAACATATTTTGGAACTTCCAATAGCTTGGCGCCGCTGCGACGGGAACCGGATATGAGCAAGGCAAGGCTAAATTCTGGGGAAACTTATTGCAAGAATACAGCGGCACAAATTTACGTTATGCAACACAAGAGAATTAAAACATTAGCAGTTGGAATGGACCTCACAAACGGAAACCTGCGTATGGAAAAAACAAATTTCCATACGCAGGTTTCCGTTTGTGAAACGTATGCGTATGGAAAATTCAAATGAAAATGTCGTTTTTTAACAAGCTTTTGCAACTCATAGAATTATTGAATGAAACTCATGAATGAAAGCCGGAGTAGGCAAAGATAAACTAATGCCAAAACATTCCGTTCTCCGCGCAACTGTATACTGTACAGTACTGTATACTGTAACGCGACGGTTGTGGGTTCCATCCCCACTCGAGGAAGTGAAATATTTATTTACGTTTCTATTTCCATTTCTTTACTCTGATGACGAGGCAGAGTGCGGAGTTAAGTTCCACCACTCAACACGTAATTCTGTTATGAATATCTTAACAATTGGTTCTCTCTGCCTACCCCGCGATATGCAGGATACAGCATAAAATAATAAAAAAGATTAAATTAACGAAATCCTAAGAGTGTATACTTGTGTTCTATTTTACTAGGCAATAAATTTGCCTCGTACAGTCATAAAATTTCTCTTCATCACTGACAGCTTTGAATTAGAAATATTCAAGAATATTTTAATAGATATATCAAAAAATACTTACACTAAAGACTTTATTTCATATTTGAGTTTAAATAATTATCAAATACACGTATCTATAAACCATCAATATCAATAATGGGGATACCAGCAAGTTGTTTAAAGCTAGTGCTGTAACCGAACTGAGCTGAGTGCGTCAATTGTTCTCCTGAAAACCGATTTGGCAACTTGTTAGCTTCGCGCTATGTTTGAATAAATTGAGTGGCAGAACTCAATTTTCCACTATTCGTTTAATTAAAGCTGAACGTCGATCGCCGCTATCGGCTGCTATATTCACAAATTCTACCATTTCCACTCGTTTCAGATGGTGCTCACTTTAATTTTGTAAATATTGTACTGATAATATAAAAATGATTGCTCTATTTCATCTATATATATACAATATCGAAAGGTCTCTCACTCATCTCAAAATCTCAGAAACTACATGTGCTAGGAATCTGTAATTTTGCATAGGAGTTATTTATAGGACGTAAGTGCTCGCTAAGACGGAAATTTGCAATATTCGAATTCTAAGGGGTTGTTTTTGGGGTTGAAAGTTTGTATGAAACTTCGTTACTACAAATGCAATCCTATGCTCCTATCTCAAATTTTGCATGGACGTCACTTATAAAACATAAATACTAATAAAAACAAAAATTACTAATAACGTAGTTCACGCAGGCAAATCCGCAGGCGGGCCGCTAGTTTATTATAAAGGGGAGCTAAAACAATATTTTTATAATGAATAAAAATCCAATGGTAACAGAATGTGATGAATTCTTAGGTATAATATTGTTTTACTTACAAACAACACAGCAGGGTAGGCAGAGGGAACCTAGTGTTAAGACACTCTATTCCCCACTTTCTGCCGAATTCTGGTGGCTTTGCGTGTTGAGTGGCAGAACTCAACGCCGCGCTTTGCCTTGACACCAGAGCGAAGAAATGGAAATATAAACATAAATAAATTAACTTCCTCGAGTGAGGATCGAACCCACAACCGTCGCGTTACAGTCCCACCCTCGTGCCGCTGCGCCACGATGGTCTTACTTGCAAACTTTTTATTTATATTATTTATGTATATGTCATATTTGGACAATTTATGTCTAAACTTTTGTCCGCGAATCTGTCTACATGGTCCAATGGACTAATTCTAACTAAGAGTTGTATACTTGTGGCACATATCAAGAGCCCGGTAGCGCGGTAGACCTCAGTACTGTCACATACATAACGTGACCAGACGTGAATATTAAATTATTTATTAAAGTTTCAATTATACGAAAAAAAAACGAAAGCACCATCAGACGTCAAAAAAATTAGGATATAATAAAAAAACGAAAGCACCTCTCTAAAAACGAAAGCCACCCTACAATGTCCCGTTTTGAGGAGACCGAAATATGGTCACGTTACCTATAACTTCGTCGATGAACTGACTACCCAATATAAAAATTATTATTATTGATCCAGGCCAGTAGCTTCTGACATTAATTATTTAAGAAATATACATTTTATTGATATTTTATACTATAAAAGACAATTTTGTCAATTTTTGAATTAGATACAAAATGCATAATGAATCTTAACCTATTTAATAAAATAAGGAGTAATATTATAAAGTTTGTTTTTTTAGCTTGACGCTGTATCCAGTATATAGCATGGTACGCCGAGGGGACCTCTCAACCTAGTGCTAAGAATACTTGTTCCCATTAAGACACTGTCATTGCCAGCCTTCCGCCCCATTCTGGAGGCTTTGCGTGTTGAGTGGCGGAACTCAACACCACGCTTTGCTTCGTTGCCAGAGCGAATGAAAATATTAAATATTTCATTTTCTTGAGTGGGAAATGTATACGTAACCTGTCGCGTTTACTATTGTAGGTTTGTGCCCCGGAGACAACCAAAAAAAAAGTATTTTTACTTCTTTGTAATTTGAAATTTAAGAAATAGATAAATGCTGTCGTTGAGTTTTTTTTTTTTAGATCTTTTAAATGCGAAAAATTCAGTCATACATGGTTTATCCGTTTACGCAGCGCACGCACGAAATCTCTCGAGTTTTCCCGTTTTTTCAACATTTTGTATTTTTACTCCGCCCTATAGGTTTTAGCGTAATGTAATATAGCATTATAATGACCCTCTCTACGAGTGCACCAGGCACCACGTAAAATGGCGTCGGACTGTGTGGCGCACCACCAACCTTTAAAAAGGACGACCACGACCACTCTGTCAAGAGCGAAACGACAAAGAATAAGAAGAATATATATAGATAATTCTTTAAATCCAAGCACTAATTCCTAAGATTACCGCGTTCAATCAAACATTTTTTTATAATATTAATATAGAAATACACTCGTAGATAACACTCACAAATCATTTTAAAAAAAGGCTCATTTTAAAAGAAGGAGAATTGTAAATTTCGTGAAATAATCAGTGGATATAAATGAATATCTACATAACGATATTGCGATATGATAAGAAATTATTTTTACTTATAATTCTATTTAGGCGTTAAGAATTCTATTTAGTTTTTTTTAGCGTCAAACTCAATGATTGCTTCTAAAACGATGTCATTAAATATTATGACTTAATACCTTTATACACTTTGAAGAGACTCTCCGTTAAAGTTATTACAAATATGTGATATTTGTAACAAATATTAAAAAAAATTAAGTATAAAAAATAACACAGAAAATTTTGTTTGTACAGGTTACACAGAGGAGCAGCCTTCCACACAATTCACCGCACAACTACCAAGTGAGGTGAGCCCGGCTCCCCCCGGCCCCTCTCAGCCGGCGACTCAGCCTCTCTCCTACGCACTTCTCCACCTCTCCGCCTCCGACTCGACAGATCCGCCTTTTCTCCAAGTGCAACTCCAATCTTCGCCTGTCTCCTCTCCTCCGCCACCGGCGAGCGGCAAGTCCAACTCGTTGTGCTACTCCAGCACGGGCACTCTTCTGTCTCTACCGCCTAAGAAGAAGGATATCTATCGTCCCTACTGCCTCGGGGACCGCGCATACTTACACCGCGCCGAGGAGGACCTCAACGCGGCGCACGCTATACTCGACTTGAGTCAACACGCTGTTTTCCTAACAACACCGCCGCAGACAGAACCAGCGCCGCAACCTGAGCCGCCCACCCCACAGGCCGAGCCCTCGCAGGAGCAGAACTCGGAGCGGCCAAAGGAGACCATCGCCTATACATACGACGCCTTCTTCGTAAGCGACGGCCGGTCTAAGCGTCGCAACTATGCCAACGCCCCGATCGAGAGCGCCCAGCAACCGGAACACAAATCCAAATACACTTGTAGTGAATGCGGCAAGCGGTACGCCACATCCTCAAATCTGTCGCGACACAAACAAACGCACCGCAGCCTGGACTCGGTGGCGGCCAAGCGCTGCGGGGAGTGTGGCAAAGCGTACGTGTCCATGCCGGCACTGGCCATGCACGTGCTCACGCACCAGCTGTCGCACGTGTGCGGCGTGTGCGGGAAGCTGTTCTCGCGGCCGTGGCTGCTGCAGGGCCACCTGCGGTCCCACACGGGTGAGAAGCCCTACGGCTGCGCGCACTGCGGCAAAGCGTTCGCCGACCGCTCCAACCTACGCGCGCATATGCAGACTCACTCGGCTGACAAAAACTTTGAATGCCTGCGTTGTCATAAAACTTTCGCCCTCAAGAGCTACCTCAATAAGCATCAGGAGTCGGCATGCGTGCGCGACGGAGAGTCGCCGCCCCCCGACTCACCCCCGCCCGCGGCTGACTAACGCGCCATAGAACAGCAAGCAACCAGGGACCGTAAACTCTGTCGTAAGATTTACTTATTAACTTAAAGTATTAATATGAATTTAGTTCACTAGTATAATTATTATAAATATACAAATTCTAAAATAAGTAGAGGCGTGCGACCGCGGCCGGCGTACAGCGCCGGTCGGTGCCGTCGTGCCGCATTCGAGCAACGTTTCGCAAACAACGAATCATGTACGACCCCGTAGCGCCGCCACCGCGGCGATAGGCCGTAGCGATAAACGTCCTAATAAGGTTAATATTGAATTATGTATATATATGTCGATAAAATATACCCTTATATACATAGAAATTACGAAATACGAATGAAACTAATATCTTTTGTAGGTGATTTTTACAAACCGCGTAGTAGGTTAGAAAGTATTAGGGTGTAAGGTGAACATAAAATTGCGAGAGCCAAACGCCGAGTTCGTCAAAGAAGGTAAGCGGCCGCGACGTTCGTCTCGGTGAGGAACTTGCCAAAATTTTCCGTCCGAAGCTCCGCACACGCCGCCGCGCTATCGCCGTGCGCCGCCGCCCGCTACAGTGCCTTAACAGACAGCGCGCCCTGAGGCGCCCTACGCCGCCCTGAGTCGCCCTACGCCGCCCTGAGCCGCCCCACGCCGCCATGAGCCGCACTTCAGCACAGCTTTTTTATCCAATGCACTTCACTTCACACATCAGATTTAAATAATCCCCTTTTTCACTCGATACTTGGATACTATTGTTTTCATATGATAAAAAAATAAAAGTTTGAATTTGATTGCGGTCAATAAATATTTATATAGTATTTAATAGTTATACAATTATATAGTATAATATATTAATTGAAGAAAATTTACAAATACATACGGAGACGTAATAATTGGTTATGGACGGGCGACGGCGCGAACGACGGCTGTCAGAGACGGGCTTCGCCGCGTCACTCAGCGAGCATGCCTTTAGATTGAGTGTGTTATTAGTGTCAAGTCGAAGGTAACTGGCAATAAACTAGATTAAAGTAAGGTAGTATTAACAGTAACGTAAGGAAGCGGGCACGAGGTGCTCGGAAGAAATGGGTATTCGAAAAGCAATAATAATGTAGACACTTATCAAGTCGCGCGCCGTTGTCGAATAGACAGACGCGGCAGACTTGATCCTACCCCGTAGCGTTCGGTAGCTCTCGTAGATACACTTGTACGTGCTTGTATGAAGCAGTACGACTATGTTAGTTCTATTTAACATTTGGGACTTCCACCCTCTCGGTCGACGGTCGTCGCCGTGACCCGTAGCGTACCTATTAGTTGAAGCCTCGCGAGTCAATTCTTTGTCAGTGAATTTCATTTAACCCTGTCAATTATGAAGTCCTCTAAAAAAGTTCCTGTATGTAACAACTAGACTTAATGAAGAAGCTGACAACAATAAACGTCAAGTTATAATTTGAAGGTAAATCTTCCGTCAACTTCCCCGTCGTCTCCACTTTACAATGTGTCAATCCAGAACGTGGTTTCTAATTTAGTGTACATTTTCCCCTCTAATTAATCCAAACGTAGTGCCATAAATATATTATTATATACGGAACTTTTTTCTTATTTGTAAGTAATAATTTTATTTATACAAGCTTGACCAGACAAGGGTTGCGCGTTTAAAAGCAATATAATGTTAATGTATAAGCAATATTATTATAGAATTTACGTAGTCTATATATTCATCGTTTATTAATATTTGGTAGATATTGGTGCTTCAAAGTACTTTATAGAATGAACAATTATTAAAACGAAATTAACATCGAATATTATGTAATAAATAGTGTGATATATATTTTTTTCAAAATTAAAGAGTTCTTAGATAACGTAACACTTCTATGTTCTACCAAATTTCTCCTCTTTTTCAGGTAGCTTTTCATATCTATATAAAATCTATCCCAATATTATAGTACCTAGTGTTTGTACTCCTAAACATAATCCTTCAATTTATTCTTATAATAAATACTATGCATCTAGTCTCCTTTGTCTTCGTAGATGAAAAAATTTGGCTTTTAAAAATCTTATTCAAGATATTTTATTCAAATATTTATATACTAACGTTATTGTAGTCGTAGGAATTTTAGACTAAAATAGTAACGGTAAGCAATATTGAAATTAATGAAACCAATTTATATACAAAATATATAACGATATTTTAATGTAAATATTTCATGGTGTACCAAAATACCTTCCTTCTTTACAATTATTGAAGTAGTATTGTAATCTCTACTATTACTTGTAAAGAGTAGTCAATAAAGATATTTAGACCACGTGTTTAAAAAATCACTTCTGCAAATTAACTTTGAAAGTTACTTATACAAAAGTGAAATGTAATGGGAAAACATATTCTTTGCGAATGATGATAAGTTAGCTTATGCCTTAAAGTAACAAGTATGAAATATAGTTATATTTTTCATAATTGGGTTTTCAAATGTTACAAAGTAAATTAAAAAACAGCACACGGCACAAATTTTTAAAAATTCATTTTCGGATATAAACATGTAGGTATTTATATGATATTCGAAGTTTTCTTCGAAGATAACATTTGTTTAAATGTAATTAAATTTTTCAGAATTTAAAAATTACGAAATTGATTCCACTAACAAAAACTTTTTCTTTCTCCATTCAAAATTGCCGAGCCTAATTAACTAGTGGGATGGAAACCATTAAAAGATTACCAACTTTCAGGGAACCGGATAATTCATTTACGCAATTTTATTATATTCCTACAATAATTTGTGCTTACAAATAATATGTACAATAATACATCATAATAAAAAATAATAGAAACAAATAATACCATGGTTTGAGAATATAAGAAAAATAAGACCGACTCCGCGTAAATATATAAATTACAGTTCATAAGTTGCTTTCATGTGGACGTTCATAAACAAACAAATATAATAAAGAAATTTAAAATTATTTTAAAAATTTATACATTAATTATAAAACACAATTACAGTGATAAAATACCAAGTAAGTTTGTCCAAATTAGCAATATATAAGCAATATAGGTTGTAGGTGTTTAATAATAATTATTTAATTTTATTGGTAGCCTAATTTCAGAACGACTTGAAATCAATTTTATTTAGTTACCTAAGCGTTAGTTTCTAGAGTAGTTGGTACATTATACATTATAAGAATGTTCACATAGCAATTAATAATGATATATTAATATAATTATATTTTACATCAATCTTTTTAACAAATTTTAGGAACATGACATTATGAAAAAGTGATAGTATTATTTCATTATATATTATTTCCATTAAGTAACTCGAATATAACGGTAATGTGATATATGAAATGAGTATTTTCTAATATAAAAGTATCTCAAAAAACTTGAAAAAATATTTTTTGTATAAACAATGCTACGTTTTTCTGGAATGTGTGACGCAACGTACTTTTTTTAGCAATGCATCAAAAAGAACAATAGTTGTAAACTCCGTATTTAACAATTTGCCATTTTATAGTACAATCTCTCGAATATTCTTATTTTATATATGTATATATAAAAAGGCCCGATTTATTATTATTTTAAATTTACATATATGACTTTTTATTTTTTTTGTTGTATGTGTGATGTGTGTATACAAGAGCTGACGTAATAATGTCAAATTAAAATTAAAATCGACTAATATTAGTCTATATACAAATACAAAATAGTAACAATCCCAGAATAAATAAAATGAGCCTTTTTATACGACATTATCGTAATTTATTACTTTTCTTATAATATATATGTATTGTTATTAGGTGTCGCGTGTAGATTATAAGATATTTTGTTTAAAATTATATATATATATATATATATATATATATATATATTGCAAATAAGATTAAATACTTTATCATATAAAAAATCTATGATTATATTTTAAATTGATTGAAAAGCAATAAAACAACGATAGCAATAATATCGAAGTCGACAACGAACATTTTTGTCTGTTATTTAAGTAGACATGTTGGGCTAGCTCAAGCTAGCTAGGACTCGTTATGTTTGTTAACACTTTACTATGCTAACATTATGTAATTAATATAGTTTGTAGATTCGTATATACAACGCATGTATTTTAATATAAATAATGTAGAGATTTGATATGAAATGCTATTTTAAAAAGATCTAAAATAATTTAGATATATTATTACTTCTCATTTTACGTAGCATAGTTTTGGTAAAATGTGTCTTAAAATTTATTTTAATTATTTTTATAAAATTAGTAAAGTCAACGTTTCCAAGGACATTTGCTGGTACGTTATGAAATTTCCTGTCATGTAATATAAAACACCAATTTCGAAAGTAAGCATAGGCTAACAGTGTGAAGAGTGAACAGTTTGAACATTTTAGTTTTACAATAACGATTTATAAAGAAATTAACTTTATCATAGTAAATTAATGGTAGTTTTGGAAATGTATTCACATAGTATTAGGGTCGCCTCCGAAATCGGGAATAGAGTTAGACAGGGAGGTGAATTTAAAAGTGATGCATTTCGTAGTACGTGAAAGTGACTAGCCAATTTTAGGAAAGAAATATATTATTATGTAGGTTAAGCACAAACATAATTAAATAGGATAAAATTTGCCTTACTTTTTGTGAGTGAGCTTTAGAGGAAATAAAAAGCAATAGATAATAAAGTATCTTCGAAGTTATTGACATAAGACCACCAGTAAACAACCCGTATACCTAAGTATCGATAGAGTTAGTACGTCTACAGTTTTAAAATATAAGTAAATAAATGAAACCTCCATCCCCTCTCGAGATTGCTAATATTTTTTTTTATTGCTAATAATTGGAAATGCGAAAAAGAAACAAATGAGAAACAATATATTTATATTTTGACCTTTTAATTGTGTAATCTCCTTGCTTTTTGTAGTTATAAACCTATTTTTGAACTACTTAGCCAATTAGATTTATTTTATCTTTGGCTGCTTTAATAAAAACAAAGAGACGTATGGTAGAAACAAAGGTAATAAATATAATAATTTGTGAACAGATACCTACATAATATAAAGTAATGTACCTACCTGCAAGATATTTTTTCAGCTGTAAAAAATATTAAAAGAACATAAATGAACTGAAACCATACTTCGTTGTTGTCTCTAATAATTTCAATGCTAATGTCGTATTTTCATGTAAAAGAGTATATACACATAACCAATAAAATGTAGGAAATAGGAACTTTTAAGTGTACCTAAATCATATTATCTCCTTATGTTTTTCAATTATTATACAAATACTTCTATCTATATATAATTAAAAGTATCCTAATAATCATAGTGTGTCAATTTTTTCGATTTATTCCTTCCTTAATAGCAATTATTAACACCAGAAGTACCTACGGAAGTAAATTGTAAGTAAAAAAAATCACAAATATTTTAGGCATATATTTGTATAATGTAATAATTATAGATTATTACGGACTGCGTGTTAAAACGGTATACCTACATAAAAAACATGGATTAAATTTACATTTGACTTACGTGGTCGGTACAATTCTCTTCTATTTCATTAAAAATACTGTTGATTTTCTAGACGAGCGTAAATACTGCCTCATACAGCTAATACTACATGCTTACTCATATTTTACCTTTCAAAATTATTCAATTATAAAATTTTGTTTCAGTCATCAGTGCTCCTAATATAAAAAAACAAAATTGTGTGCCTGTTTATTAATGATTTATGCTTTACCATTTAATAATAAAATAACCCCAAAAATCAATATGGATGCTACATTAACTGTACCATATATGTTTACAATTGTAACTTAAACTTAAGTACCTAGGGTCCACTGCGTTGTAGCTGTTGCCTAGATAACGTACGAACCATATACTATATTATACTTATTGTTGAGATAATACTAACCTAGTGCTTTGGCTGACCATCACCGTTTCTTTTAATTATTAATTTATGCATTATTTATATGAGAGACACAAACAATAATGCCATTATACAACACGTTATATCACAATATTAAAACGTAAGCACAAATAATTTTAACCGTATTCAGCTCATATCCAAACATTTAATTTTTACTAATTTAGTGAACTATGATTTAAATTAACTGGAAAAATAATATGTCAACATTCAAACAAATAATTAATTATTGTTATGTTTTTGTCGTTAGTTTAAAAAATATATGAATTAAATGTATGTAAAAAAAGTCTACTTATATCGTGCTGGCACCAGTAAACGACAAGGTCTAATGTTCGACACTTTATTTTAATTCTAAAAGAAATTAATATGTAATGAAATTCTTATGTTATATACTAAACTATACGTTTATATACTTCCTAATGACATCTACCATAGAATCACTATCATTCTCGATTTTACTTGTAGAAGAAAAAGAAAAAAATACATAGATCGAGTAGGTACGTACAGATCACACAAGAGTGTCACTTGGCAGCCATAAAGTTCTGGCAGCCATATAGTTCTTGCATTTCTTCAGGGACAGAGTACCCTCCCCAAGGTGTCGCTGTAAAAGCCAATAGGGCTAACAGCATTAACCTCATGATCGAAAAAAAAACTGTAAAACCGACTGGTTGTGGGTTCGATCCCCACTCTTCGCTCTGGTGCCGAGGCAAAGCGCGGCGTGGAGTGCCATCACTCAACATGCAATGCCTCCAAAATTCGACAGAAAGTGTTAACGATAGCCCTCTACCTTGCTGTGAGCGGGATCCAGCGTGAAGCTGAATAGGCACAAACACACAACCTAAGAGTATAGGGACTTATAATATAACAACGATTAAAAAGATTTTTTTAATACGCTTTTTATTTTTTTATTCTATTTCCAGATAAATTGTATTATGCGCTCATACAGGACGTAGTCGTTTACTGGTGAATACCGATTACTGGGTGTTGTTATCAGCTTTGATGTCGATAACTGAACATTTCACTATATCTGGTTAATACAATTTTAATGCAACGTTTTTAACAATATTTTTAGGTTACCAAAAATGTATATATTGTAATTTAAAATTTATTTCATTTTATTAATTATTTTTTTATATATTTGTTGTGTAAATATGCCATTTGCACTGTAAAAATATTTATTTTCATTAATATTTGCTTTTAGATGTAAACACTCAAAATTTGAAGACAATGATAACTTTTAGAATAGCATTTGATTTCTTAATGTACGTAACAAATAATAAAAACTACAATCATGAACAATTACACGTGATGACTCTATTTTTTAAGCATTTTTTATAAGTGAAATGTTTGAGACAGAGCTGTATTAATTTATGGACTCATTCGGTCGTACTTTTACTGATAGGAACCGATCCACAAATATAAGATATTTAAGGTCGAGAAAACATTATACAGATTGAAATTCTAAATTTATTTCGTGTAGCTCGGTTCCAATTTGTAAAACTACGTTAAATTCATTTGTTTCAAATGTTTTTTCAGTCCCATCAAAATACATTTGTGTCTGTTATATTATGCTTTATTTTTATTCAAAATAAAAGTAATGTAATACAACTATTTTTTCATTTCCTCCCAAATATTGAATTAGGGAAGAAATCTAATATATAAGGGCAGTGAGGGTAAAGGCATCAGTAACCAACAAGCACTAATGATTTTAATTTCTGAAAATAAAGAAATTATTTTTTAAAAATTATGATCACTAAACTAAATACGTAATACATTCTGGGAGTGAATTGAAATGTAGAATATACATAATGAGAAAATATCTGCATTTATTAATCTTAAGAGGTTAAGCTCAAGATATTGCTTAGGTATATTTTTTACCGTGACAGCTTGTTTTTTTTTTTAATTTATGTTATGAAATGAATTGCTATAATAAGATATCTTTATATACTTATCATATTTATTTTTGTTATGCAACTATTTGAAATAATCTACCTTATATTTGCTAAAAATATAAAAAGTAATTGACTTGGTTCACTAAATTGCATTTCTCAATTTGTCCAAAGATATCGATAACAATTATTTTTCTTCTAAAATATGTAGATATTTTAGATAAAAATAATTGTGTGTAGTGTAATAAGCACTACACACACGACTGACAAAAAATTTAATGCCTATACGCCCAGGAAGACCGCAAAAAATTATAAAAATTGCTCTTTGTTCTAAGATGCCAAGAGTCAGACTATTACTTACAATTATTATAAAGATTTTTTTAGATTTTTTTTTTTTGCAAATGTTAAGAAACCCTGTGGTCCATTAAGACACTTCCATTCCCCGCTTCCCGTCGAATTCTTTGAAATGTCGAGAGGTGGAGCTCAACGCCGCGCTTTGCCTGGTTGCCAGAGGGAAGAAATGAAAATATTAAATACTAGCGGACCCGGACGGGGCTTCGCCTACTTGAACTATATGAATATTTATTAAATTATTTTCAGTTATCAATAGGATTAGTAAGAAAATATAAGCTAAAATAAACAAAAAGAATAATAAGTGGAGACATATTATTAAAATAAATATCTGAGTTATTGAAATGAACCAACAACAGAAGTAAAAGCAACTAAAGGATATTCTTAATATTAGAAAAAATACCTAAAGTTACAGTGTACATAGATATCGACTCTATGAACTAACTAAACATTTTTCTATATTGAATAGGCTAGTTTTTGCGAGCAATATCAAATAAAATCCCAAATTGTTAAAGATCGTCTGGTTCTATTTAGTTAGTAATTAGTTGTAGGTAGTTTTAGTTATTCTATATATACTTACTTAAATAACATTAAATAAAAAGTAGCGGCCCATGTCGCGCAGGACCAAACTTTACACCACACCAAGAAAAGAAGAAGAGAACCAAAGTGTAATAAATAATTATAAATAGCAAATAATAATTCTTCACTCTGGTGTCGAGGCAAAGCGCGGCGTTGAGTTCTGCCACTCAAAACGCAATGCCTCCAGAATTCAGTAGAAAGTGGGGAACGGAGTGTCTTAATTCTAGGTTCCCTCTGCCTACCCTGCTGTGACCCTGGAGCGTACCCTGCTGTGTACCCGGGATACAGCGTGAAACTAAAAAAAACAGCAAATAATTACATAAAAATTAACAATATTTCGAAAATGTATGAAAGCTTATATAACTGTCAACGTCATCTGCCCGTTCGCGTCGGTCATACTGTTCCGCTCATAGGCTAGGTCATTTCGAATCAGTGATATCTTAATTATTTATCAGAATGTTATACAAGCAAACTATAATGTAAATCTAGATAATATGCTAAAAGTGATTATTTATATATTTATTTTCATAACGATGAATATGCCTCCAGAAACTTCGACGGAAAATGGCTTGCTATCCATTGAAGATTTTATACGTCCGAACACAAATAAAGCTACTGAGCGACTGTGTCAGATTTTACAACATATTGTCAATAATATTGTGTAGTATGCGGGGCCATATATTGATCAATACTATTGCCAATATGGTATTGACGATAATATTGTGTATATCCAGCCTTAGATTCCTAGACTTCTCGTCTATGCTCTAATATCATTACTAACTAATCTGCGGTTTTAAGAAATATAATGTTTTTTTGTTTTGTCAAATCTGACTTTGAGTGTTGATTCAATAATTAATAATTGTATTTAAAGAGTTGAATTCTCATCTCTTTTTTACCATACAAACTCCTTTGCATGTTTTTCATAGTACGTGATTATTAGTAATGTGATCAAATCAAATAACATAGTTCAACTGTTTTTTACTTTTCTATTACTATATCTACTATGATTAATTAATTTCTAGAACATACATTGAACTTGGTGTTAGTAGATTATCTCAAATTTCGCAAAGAGGTGAGCTCACAGTCCAGAGAAGAGCTTTATGTACATTTAAAAAGGCCTTACACTTGTCACAATTGCCTGGACCTGCCACAGGAGCCTGGACTTTGCCTTTGAACATATGTATGGGTAATAAACATAGTTTATTTTTTAATTTTCTGGAATGGGCACCATACTTTTTGGGATGGGCATGGACCACCCGGCCCCCCCTATTCCTACACCCATTCCCTTACCCTACAGAATCAGTTACATAATTTATAATAACAATTTTGAAATTTACTTAGTAAATCTTAGTAAAAAAATTTTAAAAGAACAAAGAGGCTTGATTTGATTTAAAAAAGAGCTGTAATTATTTTGGCATAAATCATTAAAAATACTATAAATAATACCATTCCATTTCATTAAGTAGACATTTTATATTTTTCAGAAAGATGCTGAGCTAGTGAAGTGAAGATTTGAAGAAGAATATTGGGGCTTACATAACTTAAATTTTCAGCATGAGATAGAGAAGTTGAGTTTAAGTTTAACTAAATGCAAATTTAGTTGCTGATATTCAATAAAAAATTGTCTTATTTTTGGTTTTCTTTTTTTATGGTAAGGACAAGGCATACAAGCGTTTGGGTCACCTGATGGTGATCACCGCCGCCCACGACCCCGTGCAACACCGGAGGAGCTACAGGTGCGTTGCGGGCCTTTGAGGTGGAGATAGACGCGCTTTTTGAAGGTACCAAAATGGCAACACTGCCGCGGGTAGACCGCTCCACAGTTCGGTGGCGCGTGGAAGGAAATTTCTACAAAACCGCACAGTAGTGGAGTGCAACGTATCCAGATGATGTGGTTGCTAGACCGATTAAAATAATATATATATTTAAGATGTTATTCCACACTTAGAGAAGAAAAATACTTATTTAGAAAATGCATGAAAATATCAATGGGATTTGAACCCACACCTCTTAGAGACTGTCCAAGCATTCTGACCAAGAAAGCCATACATTGTCATTGGGCTATATGCTTATATTTTTTGTATTTCTTTGTATACAAAATTTTACGATTCTTTAATTGACTATCGTTTTTTTGCAGGTAAACCTTGTGCAACATTTTTTAAATAAGTAATTAATATATTATTGTGCGTTGTGCCTCACACATGTGTGACTGTAATCACAATGGTTGTGGAATTGATTCCCACTCGGCTTGTCTTAATCAGAGTGTCTTGATATTAGGTTCACTCTGCCCACCCTACATGTGGGGAATACAATGTGAAGATACAAAGATTAAAAACAAAACACTTATTTGGTATTAAGGTATTTTTACATGAAGTAAAATTTATGGAAATTACCTACCACCTGTATCACTTTGCCAATTACCTGTAGGTTCAATATATATTTTTTTATTGCATGCAAAAATCCTATATTTTAATTGTATTTATTATAGTATATATGGAGAGTAGAGGTAAGAAGCACCATCTTATGTTCAGCTGAGAAAGTGACCGCAAGTGGACGATTAACATATAGTTCAAAAACCGAGCTAAGTGGCACTGATATCAAAAAAGGTATGATATGAATGAACCGAACAATTATAGAGGATGTGAAGTATGCTGAGTTTGAATAATTAATATTTTTAATGATTAAGTTTTTAAAAATAAATATATTTTTGCCCAAAATATTTCTTTTACTTTATTAACCATTTTTACTTTTTTATTACTGAAATAAAATAAACTTTATGAAATATTACATACTACACATTTTTATAAATAAATAGAAATATCATGTACCAGTCTATTATATTATTATATATGTATAGTATATAATTTGGATAAGAAATACAACGTGAAGAACTATTATATATAGTTATTGCATTTTTCTTACGAAACTATTAGTATGAAATTGTAATTTTTTTTATTATCTATATATATAAAAGGACTTGTCCGCACTGATTGAGGGAAGACGCACGCACAGCCGTAACTGCCGATGGTAGAAACGAAAAATTTGGACAGATGTTTACTTTCGTAATCTGGACATCCACTAAGGGATTTTGTAAAATTTTAACCCTAAAGGGGTGAAATAGGGGTTTAAAGTTTGTATGGAAAAAATATTAAATCGCCACCGATTCTTATAAAATTTGAAACTTAAGACTTAAAAAATATGTCATTGAACAAGTGTTCCATGGTTTATTAGAATTCGCCCCTAAGGGTGCAAATAAGCAGGCGAAGCTGCGCGCGTCCGCTAGTTAATTAATATAATAATGAAGTTAGTTATAAAAATGCTTAGGTTTCCGCCAGCAATCGTTCAGTTCGATTGTAAGGTCCTCTAGCGAGTCTCATTGGCTTTTCGTCTTATGTTTGATGTATTGATTTTACTAATTGCTAATAGATGGCGTTTTAGTTTATAAACTATTCGCAATTTCCAAATAGTGTAAAAAGCAAATTTTATCTTTGTTTAACGTACAAAATTAATAAAGTATTTTAAAGGATAAGGATTAATACCATTATGGAAAAATATCCCTCACAATAAAAAATATATTGAAATTACAATTTTTAGACAGAAATATGATCACTACACGTTATTCTTAAAAGATACGAATATGCTGTCGCGGACTTTTTTGTAGATCTTATTAAGAGGAACAATACTCCAGTACATTATTTTTATGTTTTATCGTATTTATCGTTTTTATGTTATTTATCGTATTTATTTATCACACACATTTATCGTATTTATGTTATTTTCATAAGAATTTACAAATAATAAACTATATATAAACCTTCCCTTAGAAGTACTCGACTTAATGGTAAAAACCGCATCAAAATCCATTGGGTGGTTTAGAAGAAGAGTTAGTTCAGACAGACACGAAAAGCGACTTTGTTTTATAAGATATAGGATGATTTAATATACTTACTAGCGGCCCACTCGCGGCTTCGCCCGAATCCTACCTATACAATCATGAACACTACGTGGCTGTGACGTCATCGGCGGCAAGGGCAATGGCGCCCTCAGCAAGACTTACGGCTTGCGGCCGTAAATAGAGCGGTTGAATTACTTTAATTTTACATTTTCTCGGAAAATATAAGTCCAGTTAAAAAATAAGTTATGAGAAAAATCCGCCAAGTGATGTGCCACGTACGTACGTCAGTAGTTAAAGAGTTAAACAAATTTATTGAATATCCAAAGAATATCCATTATGAATACTGAACATTATTAGTGGGCGTCGCAATTGCAAAAACGAACCAAGTAATTTTTACATTTCTGGAAAGTTTTGTTACATTTGTGGACATTGGCATGCAACATTTTTTCCTTTGTGCCTTCTCTGCTTGCTTATGAATTCACTTCATTGCGATTTCATAATGAAGTGAATTTACAAGCAGGCAGAGCGAGGAGTTCCGCCAGGATGTACTTGAAGAACCATTTCAATACCAATGGTGAACTATCACTATTGCTAGCTAGGCGATTACCGTTGTGTTTAAAAACCATAAGATCTACAAATAATAAAAGAAAAATTTAGAATTAAGGAACGATCTTTTGGGGTTAAATTATATGCATTCATTTTACACAATGCTATTGTTTTTTATACATAGTGTTTTTGTCATTTTGTCAAAACCAAAGAGATTTTGCCTAAATATAAGTAATTTTTTTCAAACAAATAAAATCATCGATAAAATTAAACGCCATTTGCTAATCAGATACAAACCTACCCGTAGGGACACCGCCGCAGACGCCTCATTGGCGGCAAAGTTGAAATGCTTAAAATAGAACAATCTCTTTCTTGTTCTTGTATTATTATTATTTTCTTTCTTGGCAGATCGGCAACGTTTAGCATGGTTTCGTAGCTGCTCACGCGTTATTACGCGGTATGGATAACATAAGTATAAATCTGCTGCTGATAGCCAGTATAACTCCACTAATGTACATGTATGTATTAATGTATTTTAATAATCAAATAAAAATAACCATATCAAAATATAGCGTTGTATTATGTTGCACGTTATATTATGGAGGTGGAAATGAAAGAATAAAAAAATCATCAATTTTTATTACGTCAAGAAACCTAAATGTGACAATATTCCATTATTGTTTAAATAGCATTCTTATATTATATTTGATTTATTGTATTATTTTTTAAATTCAGTTCCCAAAAACATGCACAAAGATAATTATCATATTCATTTAGTAATATTGAGGTAGTTATTAGTTTCTGAACTTATACCAATTACAAAATGGTTCTAAAAATAACAGTAAAATTGAAATAAAATTTCTGCTGAACAAGAAATGTAGTAGATACTGAATTAAAAAAATTCAACCCTTCTAAGTGTACATTGGACCTTATAACATTCAAACGAGAAGCGAAAATAACAGCTCCTCAATAAAAGGCCCTCTCGGGCACCGGGCACCGGCACTGAGCACGGCGCTCTGGGCGCCGAATGCAGTGTGCTCGACCGCGCTCTCCTTTTAATTAAATGATTTCAATTTCATAAATTTAAACCAATTACTTTTTAAAATTTAATTTCATGCATCCTAATAAGGAGCCAATAATCCAGTCGACCACACGTTTAATACACAAAATATTGATTACACACATGCGAAATGAATATTTAAATGAATGAATATAACAATAGAACCCCGTCAAACAAGAATCGGGGCGGGGCGCGGGCGGCGCGGCGGTGTAGTTCAGTCTCGGGCCGCGCGCCCGCGCCCGCGTCCTCGTCCGCCTCTCAACTTAACACTACTTCACAACGATACGATACAATAACTAAAACTATTAATTTCTGCTTCCTACACATTACGAATCACAATGTTATTCACATCACGATAATCCTGATTACAATTGGAAGGAATAAACGACATGCCTATGTACACTCCCACAGTCGTGGTCGGGCGGCCGTCCACGCCGACCGACGTGCTCGTGTCTGACTGACTGTCGGGGATTGCTGTATGTAGTGTAGTGTTCCTGTTGCAAGGAAACTAGCCGACGGTCAGGTCAGGTGGTATCCTCACATGGCCCTCGGTAGAAGCCTTTCGTTTACTAGTAAACCTGTTAAGTTAAGCATGCCATGGCAATACCATGAATTAATTCTATCTATTAATAATGTACATTAAGATCCTTTTATTAGCCACACAATTAATTATTAAGCCAAAAGTTTAGTTTTTCTGTAACTGAGCAGCTAATAAAATAATTAGAGGCCGCATCATGTAAATTTTGTAATATATTGGAATCATACACATCTGCAGCACGATTCCAGAATGTTACACAATATGCATGTAGTACAAACGATTACATGATAAGGCGCCTGTTAACAAAAGTATAGAAAAACTTAGGCTAAAGAGACTTAATAATTAAATAAGTCCGTTTAAAGAAGCAAATGACAGTGCTAATTTTTTGTTGGTCCTTGTTATACAACGTGATTAGTTTACACTTGTATTGGCACCCCGCGCGCGCGCGCAGTTACGATCGAATAATGAAATATAGTATAAAGTCATAACATGCATTGAATTATTTAAAGTTTAATCAAGTAACAGCTTGTATACGAAAGTACTTTATACAATATAATCTTGGAATGTGAAATAAAACAGCGTCGAAAATGAAATAGATGGAAGGTGGTCCTTTTCGTGCAACACTCAATTGCGATAAATGCTGACGGCAAGACTTTGCGCGCACACGAGGAAGCCAAATCTCAACCTTAAATTTAACAAAGGAACGTCAAATTAGACCTTTATGTACCTCAAATTTTACATATTCGATTATCTCTTTGCGATTTACTTTATATAAGAATATTGTAATAAAAGTATGTTTAAAATATCATAAATTTTGATGATTTCAAATACAATACGAAGTTTACAGAATGATTATAGCTTTACTTGATGATGAAGGATGTTACATCACCTTCCTTCAACTGTCATTGTCATCCATATATGTAAATTGTTCGTAAGTACGTGGAGAGCACGTTAATAATATAATAATACATTTAAGTAAATGCGGCAGTAGGACATGATACGACATGACATGACATGATAAACGTTTAAAAACAAAGTTTGGTTCATTGTATGTATATAACGAGTATTGATGATATTTTTACAATTTCATTTTATCTCACGCGAAAATTAATTGTTTTATCTTTCGGTAACGGTACATTCGTTGAAAATTGTATACCAAGAGCGAGATAATTTTCAATAATATGTGGAAGTGTCCAGGTGGATTCGGCCAGCGGTGACTGCATTGGTGCTCGGGAGACGAGCCAGTGTCGAATGAACGAATTACCTTGATGCCGACACGCTTAACTATATATTTTATACTCTAGTCTCGAGTCGAGATTATGAAAAAAGAATGTAAAACATTCTAACACTTTTGCCAAACTTCCATATATTATTATCACATTTATAAATATAAATATCTAAGCTTTTCATTAATTTTGATATTAATCACTTAATCTTAATCTCTCATAGTCAAATATCTCACTTGGCACAATTATAACGCAAATCGTACACTCGCATTAAACCGTATCGTCGCGTGGAACCGAACGACCGCTTCGACCGTTGACGAGGCGAGACGGTCGTCATCGTCGCATCGATACAGAAAAACCGTTATAAAGCTAACAAAGACAAAATTACAAAGAAAACGATCAACAAAGTCACTTACAAACAAAAACTCGTATCTTTTAGACCATACCGTCCAACGATGACTACTATATCAAAAATATTTATTCATCGCGGGTGGGAAGTGCGCCGCTAGCGCGCGCGTATTTATTAAGTGTTACATACGTTACAATACCCTAACGTAGTTTTAAGCATTCCTTGAGCCTCATGGGTAAAGCGATGTCGTGTTTCTCCAATCAATCCTCATCGGTATTTCGCAACCCACACACCCTTTCGACTAATATCAACAGTATATTGTAGTGATTTAACAGATTAATCTATTACTTCATAACAAAACAAAATATGCGTTACCTCTTGTTTGTATAATAAATGGTGCTGTATTCTATTATATACCTATTGCTACTAACATGTGTATATTGTATAGAGAAACATAATTATCAATTATTGCATTCTGTGAAAACTCTTTCTAATGCAGTACAATAACATGGTATGAAAACAATATAACAATTAAATATATTCGAGCTTATTCACATAATCGTCACTATCGTGAAAAAGAAATAGTGTATATGAATAATAAAGATATATATGATAATAATAGATAATATATATGCAAATACACGTCAACATTAATCCTGGAATAGAATTCATCAATAGTAATTAATTATAATTCACTACATTAATATAATTACGTCAACAACAACATTGGACACAGGCTGCCAACACACAGAAGCGGCGGTACTATGGGAAGTAGGGGGTCGGTCGGGGTCGTGGGAAGGGGTTGGGGGAGCCCGGTTGATGGCGAGCGACGGCGGGTTGTGGCGGGCGGTGGCGGGTGGCGAGTGGTGGCGGGCGGTGGCGGGTGGCGGGTGGCGAGTGGTGGCGGGTGGCGAGTGGTGGCGGGCGGCGGAGGTGGCGGCGCGTGGCTCTACTGCGGCGCGGGCGCCGGCGGTTGCGGGGCGCGGCGGTGGCGGCCGGGCGCGCTGGCCTGCGCCACCATCGCGCGGATACGTCGCTGCGCGGACTGCAATTAACCACCACGCGGCATCACTACATTGAAACTCGTTAATAAAAACAAATGTCGCCTACACACCGTGATTCGCTAGCAATCCGTTAACAACAACTTTATTTTGCCTCAACAACTCCTCATTCACAATCTATAGCAAAGCACCATTAACTTGCATCTGAAGGTAAATTTTCTTAATATCAAATTATCCTTGCTTAAATCCATTCAATCATATCTATTCATTCAAAACATCGCCAACAAACATGTAGTTACAGTCCATAAAAATAAACAAAAATAATGTTAGGAGTATATGTATTAAAAAAATGAATACAACAATTAATTATAAAAAAATTTATTTAACATAATATATACAATCAATATACATTCGCATGAGAATCATATTAATCAGAGAGGAGAGACTCACCTATCGACAAGTAGAAAACGAAAAACGTGCAGTCAGTGCAGAGGTCTAGTCTAGCACCACCACACGAGGCTCCTTAGCCCGTTGTCATAAGGCTCTCTCATCCCGCTTCGGGCGACTGCTACAACATTTAAATATTTATTATGCCGAAGTAAGTCGCCAATATCTTCATCAACCATATTTCGCATTGCGTCAGCTAACGAAAAGCAGTACTTATCTTATTAGAGTCGCCGACGATTCCCAGACATCAGCAACCACCACACACAGGACTTGTAACTACATGTTTATTGAATTTTGCCAAATAAATATATATATAAAAACCACTTATTCTTCAACAACTATTGATTGCACACAAACTTACACCAAAAAAATCACTTATTCTCTCACCCATACATAATATACCAAAGAATTCATTCAAACATTCTCTCACACACATAATATATTAATTATAGCACACCTAGTTATATATAAATCTCTTCGCAAAGCAAATTGCAAAAATATAATACGACACATTTTAATTGAACATTCTTACTAATTTTGCTGCTAAGAAATTGTTATATAATTGTTGTTTGTTATAAAATAAGACATTGTTACAAGGAGTTGCCATGGCATAATTCATAAATTGTATGAATGAATAATTTGTAAACTTCTAAACTTATTTAAAAAAAATTAACTGAAATATGTATTGTATATGTAAGAAGTAACTAAGGTCAACAAAGAATAAATTTTATAGTTAAATCTTATTAAAATATGTAAGTTTTTTCCAGATAGTTAATTTCCAAAAAGATTAAAAACTTTATTGTGTCCATAATTAACAGACTAGTCCAGCCTTGTTTGACTTTTCTTTTTCAAATGTATTATTTCCCAATAACTAATAGTACTAACCTGGACGCTGTAGAAGGGGCCCACGATGTGAACAGTAGTTTCATGATCGTGCGCCGCAGCGGCCGGAGGCTGCGGCTGCTCGGGCAGCTTGATCAGGGAGCCCGTGACGCGCTGGAGCTCGCGGACGTTCTGCCCGCCTTTGCCAATGATGCGTCCAACTTGCGACGACGCAACTACTATCTCTACAGTCAGCCGCACGTCATCCGATCCGGACATGAAGCCTTCCTCTCGCATCTTCTCGAAGATCAAGTATTGAGCCTGAAATTGTGAAACAAAAGGCATAAACAAAAAGACAAAATATCTATACCAGTCTACAATATAAACATAAAAAAGTATACACTGTACTGTCTGTACTAAAAACTAAATTAGGATGATGGAAAAAGTATTAGCTTAATTCATGCATAATTTTTAATACGTGGGAGTTCAGCTCCACTTCACTTTGTCACATATGCAAACTGGAGTAGTAAATGAAACTTAGCACTAAGTCTCATCAGGTAAAATTTTATACTTTGTACAATAAGACCTCTGTCACGATTCAGTATTTAGTTATCAATAATCATAGTGATATTGTAAGTATTACAAGATAACAGAATTTAAGGGTCATTGCACTCAAGATTGTATAAGTGTAATAATTAATAGTAATGAATGAATTTTGAAAAATATCTCATATTGTGACTTTATTAACTATTTACATTATTTTTTGAATTATGAAATTAACACTAATTGCTTTATGGATTTCCTTGTTTTCAAAGTTAGTGACTGAACGGTTACCAGTACAGTACTCAGGTTCAGTAATCAGGCTCCAGTGATCTGTCACTGTATGCTCCTTACACACTATCATACGTCGTCGTACATGTCAAGACGATCAGCATTCAGTGAAATATTCTTTGAGACAGATCACTGGAGCCTGATTGAACCAGAACGATAATATGAATGGCTGGGCTTAGTCTTGTGATCGGGATCGCAGAGTACGAATAAACTGTGAGGGGGACGTACCTATGTACTACGAATCTAAATTATTTAACTCCTGTATACCGTTCATACCTCCGAAAATACATAAAAGTTCTAATCTGTCTTTTTATCGCTCACCTAGCAGGCAGAGGGAACCTAATGCTAAAACACACCATTCTCTTATTAACTCACCTCCGTTACCCACTTTCAAATTGCGGAGGCATTACGTGTTGAGTGGCGGAACTCTTAACGCCGTGCTTTTTAACACGTTACCAGAACGTACTATGAAAATGTTATATATTTTATTCCCTAGAGTTCGAATCGAATCGTCGAAACAACACTATATGAAAGTGTTGTTAAAACCATTATAAAATAGAATAAATGATAATACCTTCCACTGAGCTTCAGGGCTTCCGACAATTGTAACCTTGCGCTCTTGCTGCGCAGCTGCCGCAGCCTGACTTGCGCTCGCGCTGGTGCCGCCCTCCGCACCTTTTTCTTGTTCTAGTGGTGCTATTTTCACTGAAGCATTGCTGAATCGGATAATGTTTCGAATGTGGGATCCCTTTGTGCCAATAATGGCTCCTACTGCATTATTGGGAATGTAGAGGTAAGTAGTCTCTTGAGAGTCTCCGGCACCCTGCTGCGCACTACCCTGGCCCGCCATCGGCGTATAAATAGGAGGAGGGAAGGGAGGCGGCGCGCCGCAGAAGCCACGACCCGTCGACATCATGGCCATAGGATGTAATCCCGGGAACATTATGCTCTGAGGCGCCAGTACCTATTTAACCAGAAAAAAACATGTGGAATGCTTTCAAATTTTATGATATATATATAAAAGGACATGTGCCTACTGAGGCACGCACAGCTGCTAGAATAGTGAAATTAGGACAGATGTTTAATTTTAGTAATCTGGACATCCACTAAGGATTATAAAAAAATTTAACCCTAAAGTGTATGAAATAGGAGTTGAAATGATTTTTTTTAATCAGCCCGATTTTTATAAAATTTGAAATTCAGACTTAAAAATATTTCATTGAACATGTGTTTTATGGTTTATTAGAATTCACCTAAGGGTGCAAATAAGCCGGGGAAGCTGCGCGCGTCGGCTAGTTTATTTATAAATTATTTTTAACGTATCTTGTTATTATATAGTGTTATTCCACACTTAGGAAAGAAAACAGCATATTCTTAGAAAACAAATGTTTGGACGATTTCTAAAAGAATGTTCAAATTTTTGTACATTTTCTAAAAAAATGTATTGATATTTAATTTAAAACATAGTGGATACACACCTGCAGATCATTTTCATAGCTTTGGCGCAGTTTAGCCGAGATTTGTGACTCGGCTTTCGCCATGTTCTCAATGCTCCCTTTTACAGTTATTATTCGCTCCAAATTAAAGCTATTGATGTCATTTATAGAGGAGACAGTAATCTTAGTGTCTGTTTCTTGCATGATTCGTTTTATAGTATTTCCTCCTTTGCCTATGATGCGCCCAATCAAATTATTGTGTGCCAAGATTTTGAGACAAATTTCTCTGTAAATAATAAGTGATATAGTGAATTTAAAATTATGTTTCGAAATTTGCCAATAAATACGATAATCTCTTTATTTAGCAACAATTTATAAACAAATATAAACAAATCTTCCTTACCCTTTATTAGTGTTATTGGCTTCTTGCTGCATCACTTCTAGTATCCGTTTGCAGGCATTAGTGCAGTTGTCAGGGTTTCCATAAATAGTGATGGCCTTCTCGAGGGAGCCTACGTTATCCTTGCGGTGCACGTCCACGCGGGCGCGGCTCTGCTGTGTGATGAGGCGGATAGTGCTGCCTTGCCGACCAATGATGGCTCCTACCATATCACTCTGAACTAATAGGCGTAGTGGGAAGTCAGTGGGGCGCGCTGTGCCTGGTGCGCCGCCGCCGCCACGGCCGCCGCCCGGCCGCCCGCGCCTTCCGCCGCGCGCCATTCCGTCCGCAGATTCCACTTTGATGCGACTTCCTTCCACTTCGCACCCATTCAGCCCATTGATTGCCCTATACACAAGCGTCAATTATATAGTATCTTCTTAATTCTTTTAAATCTTCATTTTGTTAATAGCAACACACTATTCTTTTGTTTATATAAAGAACTTTGCTAGCTTAGCTAGCATATTATTTAATAGAGTACTATCATAAAGTATTACCATGAATTATGTAATTGTTAGACTATCTAAATTGTACTTGTGCTTTATTTTAAAAAATGTTTTTATTAAATTTGAAGTTAAACTGAAAAACATTATCCTACTAAAACAGAACTTATGTTATTCTTTATGCACCACAAACTCCATGCACAATAAAACCTGAAAAACCAGATTTATAAAAGCTCTAATTTTGCGAAGGTGAGAAGAAAAATGTAAGAGAAAGAGACAGATAGAGAAAGACATAACAAAAAGTCATACATGCAGTACTGTCGAAAATGCAAAGTGCGTAGAAAAGCAGAGGAAACCAAGCGTCCGACAAAATTTTAAGTCGAGGCGTGCCCCACAAGATGCCTTCATATTTTCTGACAATACTTACTGCTGCGCTTGCTCCGGCGTCTCGAATGTAATGAACACCGCTTGAGTGTTCGCATCGCGCGAGTTGGCTTTGTCACAATGCTGCACGTTGCCATACTGTGAGAGCAGGGGCTCGATGGTGTCGAAGCGAGCATGCAGGGGGAGTCCACTGATGAGAATCCTTGATCGGCTGTGACAAGCGACAAATCCTATCACTTATATGACAAACATCATTTTTTTACACAAACCTAAATACGCTAAACGAGCATATGCGATTTCCATAGGTTAATTATATAGTGACACATGGTAGTTTTGTGCTGTGCCCCCAATACAAAATGGCGGAGCGGAGATGACATCACCGGCCGCACTCCTCGCCGCCCCCTCCCTCCCGCGTCGCCATTCACTAGCGCGTCGATAGTGGTTCCGTTGCACTCGCGCGTCCGCCGCGTGACCCCTCGCAGTGCATTTACCTAGTTAACAACTACTCGCGAAGTCACGATGCATAATTACACACGTATGACAACCCTATCATACTTCTTAACCGTTGTAAAAGCATAACACTTAATCTCTACTAAATATTATAATACCTATTGTGTATCTACTATTTATTTGTGAGAGAAATGTTATATTTCGTGTAATCGTGTAAATAATTATTTACACTAATGATAATTAATGTAGATTTTTAATAAATAATATGTTACCTTTGTTTATATAATATACAAGGAACGGGTGACGCCCATTTGGCGGGAGCAAACGGAACAAACGGCGAATAGTATGCAGTAGGGTCATATTTATAGAGCACGTGATGGGGCTATACATGTATACACTATTGTAGTGACCGAAGGTAAAGGGCGTAACCCCCTATTGAATAGTGGAGAAGCTGCATCGCTATTCGCCTTCTATTCGATATCTACAAATGTATATACGACAAAACATTGAAATTTCGAGAATAGTGCCTTTATATAGGACAAAAAACTATTGATTTTGCCTATTACAATCCAAATTACTTTTTGCACCAGATCAATAAATAAAAAAAAACTCCGTAAAAGCAAGTTCCTTTAATGCAATATTTTTAAGTAATAAAAAAAGTAACTAAATGATATCTTAAAACTTTTGAATTAATTAAAGAATACTATTTATTATCTATAAAAGCCTATCTAGTTATATGATAAATATATATAATTTGTTGTAAATTGACATATATTTTTTTTATTAATGTTTTGGTGTTTAGTAGTATTCCAACAATTAACATTAATGTAATTAAAAACCAACTTTTTAAGAAAACTTCATTGTAAGAGTAATAAAATTTAATGATCTTTTTGTAGTTAAATAAATAAACATTTGTATGAAATTAACATTTATAATCAATGAATGAGATATTATATAGGTAAATTTATAGTTGAGGCCGTCATGGCGCAGCGGCACAAGGATGTGACTGTAACGCGACGGTCGTGGGTTTAATCCCCATTCGAGAAAGTGAAATGAAAGTGAAATTTACGTTTTTATGTCCATTTCTTCGCTCTGGTATCGAGGCAAAACGCAGCATTGAGTGCTGCCATTCAACACGGGCAGAGTGAGGAACGGAGCGTCTTAACACTAGGATCCATCTGCTCACCCTGCTGTGGTCGGGATACAGCGTGAAGCTGATTTATTTTTATTTTATATTTGATAAGGGACAAACAAAAGACGTAATGAATCTATTATTTGCTGTAAGAACAGTATTTATAGTATCAATTTCATTGACAAAATTAAAATGACAGACGATTTAACGAGTCACAGATAACCCAAGAAACTGTAAACCATAGATATGTTTTACTATTGTATATTATATTACATTAGAAGTGTTTTTTTTTCATATCTTGTTGAATATTCAACAAATATCAATTTATCATTATATTTATATGTATGTTGTTTTATAGTATACTATAATTTTATGGTGTACTAGTAGGACTGTGCGGGGCTACGCCCGCTTGAAACAGAAATTTTAATAAATAAATCGAAAACTAAATATGCAGTCAATTCAGTAAACTTACTTCTGTTACGGCAATTAGCAAATTGTCGAACTAAGTACTTTAAATTGACATAACTATGTATTTTTATGAACGGATTGTCATAAAATAAACCCTATATATTTTCGGAAGCCCTCCTGCTCTCCAGAATCCAATAGTGAAAACCGCATCTAAATCGTTAAGCCACTTCTGAGATTAGCCAAACGCACAGATAAAAAAAATTAAAAATTATTGTTTTGGGGTCTATTACGTTAATAATGGTTCCCAATAACATTTTTTTAAATATCTTCCAAGTGCAGACACCAACCCTCTTAGATTAGAGATTATGTTGTTGATTGCATCTTTCATCATTGACATAAAGAGTTCAAATGACATGTAAATTAAATAACGTAGGACTAAAAGAACAATGTCATCATTAATACAATCGTGTAGTTTCGCTCTACAGTATGTTTTATCAGCAAGCGGTTTGCGCTCGAAACGGTGACTCATGTAGCCAGGCCGCGCCGGCGCCGCCATTTTACTTTACGCACCACGTGCTCGTGTGCAATTGCAATTCATTTTTAACATTTGTGTCAAATTTTGCAATCAATGCTAGTAATTGTTTTAGTAGTAGTTATTAGATTTAGCGCGTATTGCGATGCGGTCAAACGACCACAATAGCCTATTGGTCGTTCGTTACATTCACAGAACACGACATGTTTAACTAAACGCGTAGAAGTCTTCCGTAGGCATACCTGCGGTATTTCGCCATTGTGTCCATAAGTAGATTGCGATACTGACGCGCCTGAGGAGACTCGACTTGCAGACACCGAATACTTTAGATTTACTTGTTTAGTGATGTGAATGACGCAATGAAAACATCGGATATTTACGAATACCGGGAAAAAAGACACTAAAGAATTCCGTATGCAAAAATGAAACCGGGATAAGGGGGCTATGTGAATAGGGACGCGTAAAAAGTGGCACCAGCGCGAGCGTCGCCCAATGACTGAGCGGCAGTGCAATGCGGTGCGGAGCGGCGGGCGCGGCGGCGGCCGGGGCGCGGGCGCGGGCCCGTCGCGACTACCGCGCCACGCAATACTAAACGTTGTCGCCGTAGCGCACACCGCTCTTGCCGCCTACATAATAAAAACTAGCAATCCATTCACCCCATTCACTTAACTACTATACCCTACTACTTTCAAGGGCAAACTACTCTACATTTTGCAGTATGCATTTCGATCTAACGCACTCTTTAATTTAGTGCAGACTCTAGAAGATTATTACTAAACGAGTAACGTGTCTCACACATGTACACACATACAATCGTCGTATATACATGTTTGAGGTTGTTTGTAAAATATAAACAATATTGCTTTATTTACTCATTTTACAGCCCCTTGTATATTTATACCCCGGTATTTCTCGAATAGGTTCACTAACTAGTATCGATGAGAATCTTCATTACTCGTGTAAACATACAAGAATAAAATATAAATTTTACGCAAGTGTAAATAGAGTTGAATAATAAAATATTTATATTAAGTTCCACAAGTCATTTAAAACATTACAACATATATCCGTAATGTGCAAATAGATTTTTAAAGTATTTATTACATTTGAGTGTATTAAATGTCTACAAGTGATATTAATTCTTAACATTACATTTATGCATTTACTATTTACATTTGCACTACTTTTGTAGTTAAATAATTACAGAAAAAGAAGTCCGTTTATCAAGACATTTTTCTCAAGATTATAAAACTATAAAGCTGAAATTAGTATCAAATATCTATTATATCAGCAGTCCAATGCAGCAGAGAAAAATTAAGGCAACGCAATCAAAAATTAGAAGCGGTTATGCAGTTTTTACTTCATTTTATATAAAAATGGCTGCGTGATCAAAGTTACAATACAAATGAAGAAAAAATACAAAAATATAAATTTATGGGTATATTTTTCTTTACTAACACATATAAAAAAAAGACCAGTCGCGTGGCTTAGGGCACAAAGTGTGACTGTAAAACTGGTAGTGGGTTAGGTCCCCACTCGAGGAGATGAAATATTTATTAAAATTTATATTTCCATTTCTTTCCTCTGGTGACGAGGTAAAGCGCGGCGTTGAGTTTTGCCAATCAACACGCAATACCTCCAGAATTCGGCAAGTGGGAATGAAGTGTCTTAATACTAGGTTCCCTCTGCCTACCCTGCTGTGTGCGGGAGATACAGCACGAGGCTGATTTATAGAAAAAAAACAGAATACGTATGATGCATAATATGTAATTTTTACTGTCTTTTTATGTGCAAATTTTTTTTGTAGCGTTTAATGGAATAATAGTTATTTTTGAGACAGGCATAGAAGGCTTGATATTATAAAATACTTTATACACACCAGGGCACACTGTTAAAGCGGAACACACTGCGCACGTAGGGAACTAGAGTAACTGTCTCAGTAGATTTCCAAACTAAGGTTTGTTATAATTTAAAAAGATTTTTTCTAATAAAAAAAAACAAAATATTTGTGTTAAATAGTATACATAAAACATAAGACAAATTAAAACAAGTAAGTATATTTTGTGATGGAGCGATATAATAATAATTGATTAAATAATTATTATTATTCATATAAAAAATAATTAATTTATATTATTTTACTATCATATTTACTTAATAACAGACACCGTTAGACCATCATACATGAACTTGCCCCCTCCCCCTCTCGACTATCGACTGGCGACGCCCTTGTATCCAGGTGCAATGACATGAAATGAAATTATGCAATGAAATATTAACGTTTAATCCAACAGAATGAAGCTAATAGGAATTATAGTATAGTTTTATATCTAAATGAGTTTTTAGTATTACTTTATATTGATTTAACCAACTAGCCAATTACATAACTGACGGCTGAACCGAACGAGTTGTTAGTTGTCGTAGCTTTCTAAATTGTTTTATTTTTATTTAATTAAATCTTATTATATACTAATATTAACGTTACGCCATATACATCTAGAATAATATAATCTACAAAAGCTCTAAAAGGTACATGTACATAAACAACTAGAAAATAGCTAATAATCTTTAATTAACTAAACACATTTTCTCGCTAAGAAAACTTAATTAAGTCACCACATTAAAACTAAATTAAAATCGGCTCATTCGCTTGGAAGCCGATGCCACAGACATAAGATACACACAGAAACAAACACGTTAACTTATAAAGTTTTGTTTTCGTTGGGGGTAAAAACATATTTTTCCTAAATATAAAGGATTAGAATAATAAACTAAATGTCAATAATATTTAAATGTCCTATCAACAAGTCAAGGTGATCTTTAGTAGCATTATATGATAGCAATATATGAGATAGTCCTTGGCGTTCTATTTAGTCGCAATCATATAAAATGAAATATAGAATATTTTTCCGGAATTCCCATCACAGTTGCTGTCGACGGCCATAAAAAGCCAAGTGCAATCTGGCGAGGGCCGGTTGCACGGTGCGGCACGTGCGTTCCACCACCACCTGCCGGTTTGGCAGGTGGTGGTGGAGCGCACCACCTCCGGCCCTTGGCAATTGAAAGTCTATCTATAAATTTATGTCCACATCCTTATGTAAACATATCCTTCACATAATATTATGTACATTTCCATTAGCGCAAAGTGGCCTAATGTTTAATTTTATACGAATTATGAAAGAAAGAAAAATAGATACTATATAATACTATTCATTTAATAAGTTTTAAGATCTCTTTGTGCATGCATGCTAGATGCATTCAATTAGATTTTTGTTTTCTTTTGTTATGTTTGCTTAGTATTATGAAATTTAAAAGATCTTTGCTTAAGGAATTCAGATTAGTAAAATATATACACATACAAGAAGGTTTAATAAAGCATAACATACATACATTAATCGTACCATTAGGCGGTGGTGCGATTATCAAGAACCTTTGTGTCGTCACTTGTGCGAGAACAAGGCGACGTCAGGTCGAGGATATATTATATAGGGTAAAATATTTCAAACTCATATCTTAAGAAATTTATCAAGATGTCTCAATAGTTTATATTTATTATTATTAGTTAGTTATTATTCAGTATTTCATATTCTACACATATAATAAAAGGATAATAAAGCTGTAACGCGACAGTTGTGGGCTCGATCTCCACTCCACTTGAGGTAATGCCGTAACGCGGCGTTGAGTGAGCGGCCACCCAACACGCAATGCCTCAAACAATTCGGCCGAAAGTGGGGAACGGAGTGTGTTAACACTATGTTCCCTCTGCCTAACTTCTGTACGCGGGATACAGCGTGAAGCTGAAAAAAGAAAGATAAAGAGGCCAGTCATAGCGCAGAGACAAGCCAAGAGTGTGATTGTAAATGCGACTGGTTGTGGGTTCATTCCCCACTCGAAAAATGAAATATTTATTGAAATTTATATTTTCATTTCTGCGCTCTGGTGTCGAGGCAAAGCGCGACCTTGAGTTCCGCCTCTTAACACACGACGCCTCCAGAAATCGCTGGAAAATTTTGGAACGGAGTAACTTAGCTGTAGGTTCCTTCTGCCTACCCCGCTGGATAAAGCGTGAAGTTGATTATAAAGATATAAAAACATGTGAATTAAGTCCGTTAATATATCCATAATATAGGCTAAATCGAATCGTGGAATGACCGGCTGATGGACCATGGCAGAAGCCATATAGACGGCTGCTAAATAAATCAGGAGCTGGCTATTTTCATTTCCTTGCTCTGGTAACGTGGCAGTGCAGCGTTAGGTTCCGCCACTCAACATGTAATACTTTCATTGTTAGGCCAAAAATGGTGAACGGAAGTGCCTTAGTGCCAACTAAGTTATCTTAAAATTAAGTTCCCTCTGCCTACCTTGCTTTGTGAGGGTTCTATCCTGAAGCTAAAAAAATGATAGTAACAGTTTTTTTAATTGTTTTCAAATTTATAATGCTCTGTAACAAAAAACCTAATACGGCTCTATTAGGAATTAATCTTTATCAAAGCCAGTTATGTAATCTTTAAGCCTGTTTACGCAATTGTAAAGGCCTAATTCAAATTAGTACTTATATTCTTATTTTAACATATGGTGAAAGTAATAAATTAAAATTTATTTCCATATTACGAAAAAAAGACGATGTGGACGAATTTACGTAGCGCTTGCGTTGTGCATATTTTACTTTTATCTACAGACACTCACAGGGATACACCACCACTCTATAGGTTATCTCCCGTGGATTTCAACAAGAAGTGAACTGAAGTACAAATATAAGAAAAAATCCAAAAAATATATACCGCAGCCAAAAAAACCCATTACAAACTGCTATTGATTGTTTTTCATGCAAAATGAGTGCATAGCTCGCAAACTTTTTATTTGTGCTTATACTTGAAACTTTTAATACATGACATATATTTCTAAAATTGATACTGACTAATCGATATTTTGCTTATTTTTTGGTCTACGTTTATTTTTCTTACAATTACATGATATTAATTATTTATTTATTTGAAAATAAAAACGCTTTAAAAATGAATAATGAATATAAAGAATATTATTTATGATTATAAACATTTTTTTTAATAATGTAAATTAACATTTGATGTACTTTTTTAAATACTAAATATATAAATACTAAATATATTCGTATTAGTATTTATTATTATTTATTCATAATTTTGATAAATATTTATTGAAACTAAATTTTCTTACGTTGCTTGTAATTAAATCGTTAATTTAAATTCCGAATAAAATCTTTTTAGAAGCTTTTATTAAATAATCACATTATTTTGAAGACTTAATAATGATTAGTTAGTAAGTTGTTTTGACATTTATTTGAAATACATATTGAAATAAAAAACAATTAATGCAAGTAAATATGCCATTAGTAATAAGGCAAATATTTACTCGATTTCTAGAATGCAATGAATGGTAGCAGTATAAGAAGTTATAGAAGGTATAGTAGTATAGCAGCTGGTGGATGGCCATGGCAAGTGCAGTTTCTTATGGTCATAAAAGAATATTTGGTTTTTAGAAATTGTTAGCCGCAGTGGCGCAGAGGGGCACAAGCAAGCTACTTAAACGGGACAGGTTGCGGGTTCGATTGAGAAATTTTCACTACGCTCCCCAGTCGTTGGCGATGTACAGATAAGTGCGTAGCAAGTTAATAATAAAACATTGTTATACTTTTAAAATTCGCATGACATGTCATATTAATATACAAGAATTTTGTATATTAATTTATCAATTTTGTATATTACAACATTTGCAAGAGCCTGAGATCCCACCCCGCTTAACACTAGAAGCGCCGCCGTCCCATTTTTTTCCCAAACGCAAGTTTGATTGTATATAACTTTTTTAATGGAACGAAGTTATGATGAAATGGAAAAAATGTGATAGTAAAACCGTAAGAAAAATGCGTGGAATAAAACCGTTAAATGAGACGTGCGCAGGCGTGACAGTCGCATACACAGACGAGTAGTGTATAATACCTTTCTCTTTCTCCCTCTTTCTTTTCGCTCTCTCATAATTTTTTTGCATGATTGTGTGTTATTGTTGTTTTTTTATTTTAAGTAATTTATTATTTCCTAAAATACTTAATTTCCTAAATACTTTCTTGTACATAAATAAAAACTAATCAGCAAAATTTAAGAGAAAAATCAAGAAAACCTACATAAAATTGAGCACGACTTTTTTGTAATTGTCGATTCTACATTAGCCGAAGGAACTTCGTTCCTACCTGGTGTCCCACGACACCACATTTATATATATTTGTTAACGTATGTAGATGACTATTACCAATTTTACACCTTAATTTAATTAAAAATATAAATAATTTTATGGCAGTCATACTTTTTGAAAAAAAATAAGATTTACCTAGAACTGGCGCTGAGTCATTTTTGCCCCGCCAGTATTATTTTATTATTTGAGGGTATAATTTGACATATTCTCATGCCTCGGGGACGAGGTGGAGGTGAAAGGGCGATGCAGGGGCCGAAAAAAAATGAATAGTAGGTTTAGCATTCAATGCCTAATTTTTTAGGGTTCTGAAGGAATCTGGCTTTTAAGGAAAAAAAACCCTTATAAGATCATTTTTTTGTCCATCCGTCTGCCTGTGCCTTTATTTCAGGAATGCTTGCAGAAATCGAGTTTATATTCATATGAGTATATGAATATCAACTATATGACGATCTACAGTCACTTGATTTCCTGAAAAAGCGCCCTTAAAAAAAGATATGACCATTTATATAGTAAAAAACGTGTATTTCGACACTATAAAGGGAATCAAATTAATAAGGTACTTTCAGTTAACTTAGAATTATGAAATTTGGCAGCTAGCATCTACATGTAGTACTAGTACAGGAAAAAACTACATTTATGTATAAATCTTAAAAAATATTAGCCTGAAAAGTGGGGTAAAATTGGTGTCACTACTAAATTTTGCCGCTAATTCAAGTGAGAAGATTCAAGGGAAGATTTTTATATTTGTTAAAGAATAATAATTGATTTTAAATTGATAAATAAATGTGGTCTGTATATTTTACAAATTATTTTAATAATAATTTTCTTGTCTTATTCCAACAATCAATATAATAAGTAGAATGGGACAAATTTGTCACGACGGCGGTTCTAGGGGGGTGTCAATCTTCGGCACTTCTAGCGTTAAATCGGCAGGGATCCGTTTTCTTAATTAAACTTATATTAATGAATAATACATGATTAATTTTTCGTAACTCTAGAGAAAATTGCATTTATATATTTTTTATATGAAGAGCACATCATTTGGAAGAAAATCGCATAAGGAATTGGAAAATTAAGGGTTAGGTACTCTTAGTCTGCCGCAAGTCCAGGATTATCTCGTTTAAACAGGTCATTTAATGTTAATAATTTGCACTAATGTGTTTTTTAATAATTTATATATCAAATTAAAGCTTATTTTTTTCTGAACGCTTTAACACATGCTTGCCTGGAAAATAACTGCCTCAAGGAGGGGTTGCCATCATTTGAAATATTTTAATTTGATTCCGTTTGACTATGAGTTTGAATAGACGATGAAATGCGCGGTCTGTCTAATGTTTTAAAGTAAAATATTATAAAATAGAAGGTCACTCTTAAAATCAATGTTTATTCTAATTGTTCACCTGTTAAATGATGACTTTAATCAACAAACAATTTTAATCAAGTACATACAGAAAACTATTTAAAGATAAAATCATCCTTATTTTTCAAGTGACTTTGTCTGTTGTAACATTTTATAGTTAAATGGTATCATAGATAATGTTTACTACCCCATTCACCCTTCCTTTTGTTAAATTCAATAAATTTCACACAGTATAAGATTTTTGTTAATTTGGCTATGTCTATTAGGATCCATCTCAAGCATATTGCCTTTTTGTTAAATATTAAATTTGAAACAATGTTGCAATAAATAATTAAAGCGTGTAAGTCATAAACATTTCAGATAAGTGTTCGTTATGAAATAGGAAATGCCTAGTTGTTTCATTAAAAATCAAATTACGCCTTAAGCCGCACTACGCCTAAGCCGCTGCGGTTATTAACAGCATGATTTTGTGACTAAAATGTAAGATATTTCCCGCTACTTATTTAAAAAGTGCGACTTGTTACAAATGGCTAGCTTAAAAACCGCGCCAAAATTAATAGTTCATAGAACTTATGTTGAAGCGTACCACGTCTGACGCGGTAACCGCACGCAGATGTTACTGTTCTGTAGGGATGTCCGATTGAAAAAAAAAATCGATATATCGATATTTATCAAAATATCAATAGTGTTAGAAAACGTCTATATGTATCCAACGTACTCGAAGAGGTTTCATATAATTACACACATGACAGGTATCACTCAATAACAACAGTACACACTTTTAGACACAGTAGTACTTTTAGACGGAAGCCCTGATTGGAAGGTATCTAAAGCAACTGTGTCCGTTTGACACAATTCCACTGCTTTAATTGTCTTTTTCACCTATATCTACCACACCACATTTACACGAGTACGCTAACAATAGATTATCTCCGATATAGCAACGCCGATATAATGAATAAAAAATATCGATATGTTTTCAACAGCCTATTATTCGCCATTCGGCACACCGTCTTCAAGATTGGTTGTGTTGTTCTTGCACATTTTATGAAAGAATACGTCTTCAATTCTTTTATTTTATTATTTTACTAATAGAATGTACAGAATGAACATTATTAAAATAAAAAGTAGGAATTAGTATATTGGGATTGGTTAGTAAAAACTAGTCAGTGGATTGATCCAATATTTGTGAAATTTTGAATGACTCTTACTTTTTATTTGTCGTGGCCAGTTTCGCGGTTTTTATCCGTAGTATGTATTTGTAGGCTGCGAAGGACCTGCGACACTGTTCCGACGGCAATGATATAAAAGCAACTGCGGCACTTATTATTTATATACCTTGTGAGTGACAAATATTGTATATGAGAGAATATAGACATGCATGCTATTGAACCAGCGCATGCTGATATGTTATGAGGGCGCTACCCCAGAGGCAATAGCAATCCTCTGAGAAATTACCACTTTATAGGCTAAACATTGGACTTTGTCAACAAGAGTTTAATGTACATTTTTTATTGACAGGAAGTTGTAAAATTAAAAAATAATCGTAATAAAAACATTTTGCTAAATAATATCAACTTTTTTTATTGACGACGCCAAAGATATTTTGTATTAACTTTATTTTAGTGTTATATTATGTACATCTGGATATGTTTAAAGATTTGGTTTAATGTTTAAGATATATGTATAAAATGGTAACAATTCAAACGCCTATTTATTTCCAGTTAATTGTTCCGTTTTAGGGCTAACATAATTGAACTAACTTCTATAGTACACCGTAATAATTATATTTTACACCGTAATAATTATATACACCCTAATAATTATATTTTACAGCCATCGGTCTATCCATAGTTACGAATGACTAATAGAATGATGTCATATTCTTTTAGCGGCGCCACTTTGTATAGGTGGAGAATTTGTGAATTAACCAAGTTACAATTTTTAAATGAAACTAAATAGACTACAGCAGTTTGTCACATGCATCACGTTCACGTAATATATAACTATGGGACTCCCTGTGTATACAAAGTATTAAATAAAAAATTATCTTCGTTCAATGGAGTTATATCGTTCTTAAGCTTTATTTGTGGAAATTGGTATTATGTTTATTCATAAATGAACATACATTTAGTCGAACACTTTAAACAAAGATTAATAAATTAAAGTTATTGTTACTTTCTTACTTAAGAAATAAAATTAATTCTATGGAAAAAAATATGTACACTTAATATTTTATAAATTTATATATATATATGTATAGATATATACAACAACTATTTTACTTACGACAATCATTAATATAGTTTTAGATGCAGGGAACGAAGTTTAACTCCATACGAGATGGGAGCAATGTTCACGATACTAACCTTTGATCCTGGTTATCCTCTTGTTCGAAAATTTGGTCATGATCTTCTTGAGATAGGCTCAGTTCGCCAAACTGTTGTTCCACCGAGTTCGACATTTCGCACTGATTAATATTTCTTGAAGAGAACAATCCACCACGACACAATCACCTTTAGAAATAATCAGAGGCAAGGCAAGCGCAATCCGGTGTCGACGCGGCCGGGACAGGATCGGAGGACAAGGATGCCCCCTGTAATGCGGCGATGTAATGGTCGGTGGTCGGATGCGCACACGTGCTCGGTGCTCGACAGTGAGTTGCAGGCGCGGTGTTTATTTTCGTATTACATAACAGTTGGTAGACTCGGCGCGGACTGGACCGGGGACGGGCACGTGTGCGCCGTGCGTGCGTACGGTTCGCAGCTATCGAGATCGCTACTAGACTGAGTGATGTGACGTGCGTGACTGACTGAGCCGCGGCCGCGCGAGCTACGGGCGAACGGGCGTACGGGCGACGCCGGCTCGGCGCGGCGCTCCGTGCATCCATTTTGTGTTTTGTTGGAGAGTGCGCGCGCTGGGCGTGGCGGCCCGGCTCCCCGCTGCACCCCGCCGCACTCCACCGCCAGCGAGCCTAGTGAGGTGCTCGTATCGATCTACTTTCATCATATTACAAAAAAAACAAGCATCCAACGATCTTACAAATATCCAAATAATGTTGTTTATGCCAATTCCCGCGTAATGGCAATAATTACCTACTAATATAAATAAGCCTGTAAATATTTGCGCTAGACTTTTGAAAGTGGGACACGATTGTCTCACTAAATTTACTGCAAATATTAACGATTTATTTTCAAATATTAAATTATAATGTATTCATAAAAAAAACTATAGATCGATGAAATAGTGTATTAACTATGCAATAAATATTATTCCCTGTTCTTCTCTTTCATTATAGATAATTTTATATAATATTCATCTTAGAATCGCCTACCTAGAATCGGTACACGATTTTGTCTTTTCACATGTAAATTTGATAATTTTATTCAAAATAACTAAAGCAGCAAAACGATTGCATTTGTAGTAGATAGTTTCATCGACATTATCAAAAATACTAATGGTCAACCACTAAAATGATAGAGTTCGTGAAGTATATTCGTTAGTGGGTCCGTGCGGCGGCGCCCCGCACCAATGCCTTCCACGGCGCCCGTCCGGGGCCCCGGAGGGCGGTCGCCGGATACCGCCTACTTCGTCCGGTACAGGCGTCGCCCGCCTCGTGTCCCGCTTTACTTCACCTTACAGAGCCCGTGCCACCGGCCGGGGCAAAGCTGCACTTCCAAGGAGAAAACGCCCTACGAGGAGCCCGCAAGCCCGCTGCTGCCTGCAGCCTGCGCCCTCGCTCCCACGCCACCTCACCACCACCGCAGACAACACGCGGTACTACGCTCCGACGAATAAAATATATAATATAACAAACAAAAATGTAGTTTGATAATAATAGTGCAGGCGGTGGTGCGCAGTGAGCGAGAGCAGCGGCGCGAGTGCGGGCTGCGGCGCGAGCGCGCGTGCTTGCATAGGCCGGCGCCGCGTCACGCGCCATTCATGACCGCACCGCGCGCGCCGCCCGCCGGCGAGCCGTCGACGCACTCATATGTACTAATAAATATAAATATTACATAACCACCGAAACATATTCCATCTCATGTAATGCATTTTATATTTAATATCAATGGAAGCAATGTCACACATTCTTGTTAATAAATATTCAAATTGTACATTTTTTAGTGAAATATGTTAAGCTTAAGAATATTAAAGAATAAATAAATTGTCATTGTGTAAAATTCAAATAGGAACTCAATTCAGTCCAAGCCAAGGTTCCAAAAACTAAAAGTCGCGACCCACTGGTGGATCGCAACTCGAAGCGAAGCGAATATTGTGTGGGCCCTGTAACGGAAGTAGGTATATACCTACTTCCACTCAATATTCGCATACCCTGCAACGGAAGTATGTATATTTTGAAACACTTGGTAGTTTTATTGTTTAAAACAATGTGCAGCCAAAGGCAAATTTATTGTCTGGGATTTCCAACCATTCTTAAAAATAAACTGGGAACTTCCCCATTGGAGGAATTGAAATACTTGTTTAAATTTATATTTTCATTTCTTCGTTCTGGAGTCGAGGCAAGCCGGGGCGTTGAGTTTCGCCACTCAACACGCAATACCTCCAGAATTCGGCGTAAAGTGGGCGACGGAGTGTCTTAACAGTAGGCGTCACAGTGTACGCTGCTGTGAGCGGGATACAGCGTGAGGCTGATTTACCATAATAAATTGGACATATCAAATTCACTATGATTAAAAAGTAGCTCGAGTTGAAGTTGACGTCAAAATTGTATTGGCGAAACATAGGAAACAACTTCATCCTTCCAAACAATTCTATTGAAACTTTGTTTGTCAGTAGTCTGTGGCCACGGGTTAAATAATAATAAAAATGTGTAAAACTAAACAAAAGCGCTATTAATCCAGTTTTAGAGTTTCATTTAAAATATGTAAAAATCCCGAAAATCAAAGATCTTATTAACGACTAGTGGACCCAGACGCGGCTACGCCTGCTTAAACTATAAGAATATTTGTTAAATATATTATTTTCAGTTTTCAAAAGAACTAGTAAGAAAATAATCAAAAAGAAGCTTAAATAATCAAAAAGAATAATAAGTTAGAGACATATTATTAGAAAAAATATCTGAGAAATTGAAATTAACCAACAAAAGAAGTAAAAGTAACTAAAGAATATTCTTAATATTAGAAAAAGTACCTAGAAACTACCTGAAAGGATAATTTTTGCCAGCAATATCAAATAAAATAAGAAGAGAATGTATTTTAGATTAATTATAAACGGCAAATAAAGTTCGAAAACGTATGAAAACTTATAAAACCCTCATCTGCGTTCGCGTCGGTCATACTATGTCGCCCGAAGGCTAGTCATTTCGAATCAGTGACATCTCCTTAATTATTTATTAGAATGTTATACAGTAAACTATTATAATTTCAATCTAGATAAAATGTTAAAAGTTACTATTATATTTATTTTCATAAAGATGAATATCAAAATGTCGCGGTAACGGTCGCGTAGCGACGACGGTTGTTATTAACATGGCAGAATTAATTGCATGTCAAATTAGAAAGTACTTTAAAATATATTAGTATATATGTGTACTGTAATGTTATATAGCCTATAGCATTTCTGAAGAATGCGGCTTTCATACAAAACAAAAACATAGTAAATCGAACCAGTATATCCAGAGATCTTAGCGTTCAAACAAACAAACTCTTCCGCTTTATTATATTAGTATAGATTAATGATTATTACAACAATCTAATTGTTTAGCATAATTATTAAATTGAGATAGCAAAATATTTAGACTGTGTCACAATTGATGAAATCACTACCAAATTTGTGTCACCACGACAGGCAGTCTCTCCTGTATCGATATTTAAGAGAGAAGAAGTTCAACCTAAATTAATCATGCCATATACACATCATATATATTTTATGTTAAAAGTATGTTTTGTAAGCAACTGTTCGTTTTTTTTAACTTGTATTAGTTTAAAAAAAAGGGTTTATTTTATTTTTTTTTTATATATTTAAGAAAATATAATATTGATTGATAAAAAGAAGAAAACCCTTTGGAACGATGAAACCGCTGTTACAAACGGCTTGGTCATAATTTTAGTTTGCAGAGCTGGCGCTTGCAAAAGAGTCCTTGTCAAAGCTACAAACGTTAGATGATATTCGTTGACAATGAGGACCCCTGTAAGTAAGTATTATGAAATAATTGTCGATCTGGTTTTAAGAAGGATGTTTTTATTTGTTTGATAATCCCTTTTGAAGGGTTAGAAATATTATTAACATCCAACCAACTGTTAAACTTGAATTAGAGCAACGATTTACGACGCCATTTAAATTTAACAAATGATTGATAAAAAAAATTAACGATTATATTAGGTAAAACTAAACGAGCAATATAATTATCATGTGGCGGGAGAATTCCTTAAGAAGTAACAAAAATGTCCAAACGGTAAGTATACTGATGAGTGATGACGATCAGTGCTGGTGCGAAAGGGCGCGGATGTCGTTGGCGATGGGCGGGGTGCACCAGGGTGCATGCGTCAAAGCGCTGCATCGACGCCCCGGCGGCCAATAGCGCGCCGCCCCAACCGCCCGCACGCGCGCCTCGACGCACCACCTACCCCGCCTCAAACATCATCACGTCACTCAGTCATCTAATTGAAAGTAATGTACGATATTATACTATCAGGGTTGCTGCATGTCTCTACTTTTTACCTTTTTCTAAACACACTTTACTTTATTTTACAAGAAAAGAGTAATAGCCAAGATCTAAGATCTGCCAGACATACGTCATTTTAGCAAAGCTGAAATTATGTAGTTAAGACAGTGTGCCTAGTCACTAACTTGAAAGTGGGGACCTTTCAAAGGTAGCGCAAAGTTACGGTATATCTGTCTGACTGCGAAGATGATTAAATCATCGGACAGGTCTGGGTGGTTATGAGGGGTCATGAATTAGTCCTTCAGTAATATATTTAAAATTAAAGCTAGCTAGCTAGCTTAACGCCATTTGTCCCAATTTCGAACAACCTTTAGGACGTCTGGCAGGAGTAAAGGCTCACGTCAAGGGTCTGGCAATAGTAAATATACATTTTTTACATCATTCTTAAAAATATTTAAAAACGAGCGTTCTACTTTGACGTAGCTGGACGTATACCTTAAGTTGGCGCCATCTCCGAAAGGTCCCCACTTTCAAGTTAGAGAGTATGTATATAGTCTTAACTATATATTAGACTATTAATCCTCAAAATTTCAGCTTTGCTAAATTGATGTAGGTCTGGGGGCTCTGGGATCTCGGTCTATAATATTATTTAGCAATAAAACACTTTTATATGCAGCATTTATATTTTATTCGCGCATTTCTTATAAGTAGATGGAAAGGCAGAGTGTATATTAGGCTGTGGAGGGTGTATTTGTTCTGCATTATATGCATATTATATTGTTACATTATTATAAAAAATATATGTTACGTAGTAGTTTAATACATTAATATAAAAGTATTAAAAATATATAAAGGCTGCCAAGCCCAAGTTGTCTTAATTTTTAAATGCTGAAGCCAGTTATCAATAGCAGCACACAGTCTATGGGAGAATTCTTCACTGCCAATCGTATGGATTGTTTCAGGGACTGCAAATTATCTTGGTTTAGAGCAAGCTTTACTGCTCTTTAAAACTGACCATAAATCATACTGTGGATTAAGACCAGCACTAGATGACGGGCAGTTTTCAGCTCTGACGAAGTTCGGAACGTTTGTTTCTAACCCAAATCGGGTGGATCGAGTTTAATGATCTGTAGCCTAGTCTTGCTGAAAGGACCATTCTTAGTTGAACATGATGTTGTTAAGTGACTTAACTACGTTCCCAAGAATGGTTTGTGATACCTTTTTCACAAAGATAGCTAACACCATTTTCCACCCATCACTGAAGTTGTGTAATACCGGTGTTCTCTGTTGACTAATTGGAAAGCTTCTTTAGAGCTTCCAGCATATAACGATCATTTTGTCAAATTGTGTGTGGCCAAAATATAATTCTAAAAATGTTCTAATCCGTAACCTCCTTTTGCGTATCGCTTAAGTAGTTTTATTATTTTTTAAATTATCAGTTCAGAACCAGTGCCTCTTTTATAGGCTTCAATTCATCTTTTAAAATACGCGACATGGTTTTATGGTTTTATCTGAAGACGAATCTCTTCTTTTTGACTTCTTAGAATTACTGCATTGAACGAACATTACGTGGACGGCCAAATCTTTTTCTTTCAAAACTAAGAGATTTCATTGTACCGATCAATACTTGGTACGTAGAGGCCGTTGTGGCGCAGCCGCACAAGGGTGTAATAGTAACGCGACAGTGCCCCTTTGATGATTTTGTTTAATGATGATTGATTTGATTTTAATAATTTAATAAATTAAATACAATGTGGCTTAAAATAATTAAATAAGTAAGATAAAATTTAATAGTCACTGTTTGGTAAATGTTATTATTGATTTTTTGATAAATGTTGAAATAAAAAAAAATGTTTATTTGAATACACTTGTACAAGTGTAAATCAATAAATTCGATGTTTTGTAAAACATTTGAAGTGTGTGAAGTTTAAAACCTATGTAGGTATTTATGGCATTTATAATTTTCAATTATTTATCAACAAAAATTGTCTACTCAACTCAACCAACTCACATTTGTTTTAGTTTTTATATAATTTTAAATGATTCAATATAAAGATTATTTTAACTTTTATGTCAATCGAAAATCCTGTCGCACTAAATAATAATAAATCTGATACGACGGTATTTTGTTATTTTCTAAGATGAATTTTAGCTGGACTGTTATGGGTCTCCATCACAAATTCTGGTTTTAAAATTTCTGTCTAAGTCTAACTTTAAGTCTGGTCTATTATGGTTTTACATCACGTTCTAGTCTTAAAATTCAATTAAGTGCTATGTGCCCAGCCCAGGCGTGATTTAGTTATAAAAAAAATAAACTACTTTCTACTAGTTCCGTATGCCTGTATATAAACCAAAAGATATTTTAAAAAATCCTAGATTTATGTCTTTTAATATATTCAATAGATAGATAGATACATTTATAAACTTTCTTATTTTTATAGCTAATTTTACTTAAGCTGATACATAATAATTAGTAATAAATAATCGTGACGACTTGACGAGCACGCGCAGCTTCCGGTTTAGTATTAGACCGTGAGGACGCGCGCAGTGTAGCCGCTGCACGGGTCGGGTTGCGGAGAGGGGACACTTGGTGTCAACGAACCGACGGAGGAAACGTTCGTCTAGACCACGGACACTTACTTCAATTAATTCAGAGAGATTGGGAACAAAGTTCTGTGTCCTACAAATTCTCAGCAAAAACAGAACAGGAATACCAGATTCATGAGGCCATACTAAATATAGGAAAATGCTTAATTCAATGAATACACCTTTGGTGCACATATTAGTTTTTTATTGGAACAATGAGATTGCCTGTTATATTATCCTTAGTGGACGTAAGTTTGTCATATAACACGAACAGTGACATACACTGGCGCCTATGTGACGTTCAGAGGTGTAATAATATTGCGACATGAGAAGCGGCGCAGTTACAATAAATGACATCGTTCACGACATGACCCGGACGACTCCAATGTCCGCCTATCAGACGCACAGAGGTATTGTATAGTCTGGAGTGACACTACTCTTGTGTTGTGACTGCTAGCTAAACAACACCATTACTATTACGTACTAAATGTTCTTTTTTCGTCATTTTGACTTACGCGACTTGACTTGCGCGAGCAAACTGTTTATTAGACCGTAATCGACATTACCTTTGGTAGTTTTTGATAGCTTTTAATATAGTGAACATATGTAATTATATATTATTAAATATAAATAGGTAGAGCAATAAATAAGAAAATCGGTCATATTAAACGTTCCAACTCGGCCGCGTGTCCATGGGACGCTTAAGGGCGAGACGGCTTTATGTTATGGTTATAATTAAAATTCACATAATAAGGGATCGGAGGGGCTGGAGAGATGCAAGGCGCTTCGCAGAGAAAGTGCATATAGCGAAGTGTGCAATATCGTAGCAAGGGGCGAGCGCGCGTGCCCGAGTCACGTGCGACTGCACTCGCCACCTCACCTTCTCCTTTTTATAGACTTGCCTGTCTTTTTGTGTATTTGTAAGTCAACCAACCACCTCGTATTCCAACTTTACGCATTACCCGATTGTACTAACCGATTTTATCTCCGTTTTTAACACCTGACATTTGAATGAGCCGAAATATAGATTATATTATTTTTACTCTTTTTGTAAATAGTCTACATGAAAGTAGTACAGTTTACAGAAAATATTAGTATGGATTTATTTATTTGAATATGAATTCTTGTCATCCTGAATAAATTTGCATAATCCTAATTCCAGTCAAGTGCGAGCCGGACTCGCCTACCGAAGGTTACGTATCAATTTCAAGACTGTAAGTTAACGGGAAGTACAAAACTTTACAACAGTTAACAAATTTAAATTTGATTTGAGTATGCATTGAGTTTTATATGAAATAAACTACAATTATATGTTAGAAATATTTTTTTTATCTGAAATATAAATCCCGATTTAACGAGTTTTTTCCTTTACTTGTATAGTAGGTTATCACTTCTTGCCCAATTATATAACGGTACTAGGTCCACGGGAGAAGTACCCCTATGGATTTTGATAATGTGGCGAATTTCATTAAAAAGGATGTATAAATAAAATGTATTTTGATTGCTTTGGCTTAGAAGCTTGAAGCTGTGCTTTCTTCAAGGGTTCACAGAATAGAATCTTCAATGTTAATTAGTACCTAATCAAAAGTTGAAGTTTTAGATCTGCTTGATGCCTCCACGCAATCTCAAAATAAATAAAATGGGCTTGACAGACGGACAAAGACAAAGTAAATCTTTAATGTTTCTATTTTTTTTTTCTTTAGAAATACGGAACTCAAAATTTTAAAATTTCAACCATATAACATTCCGTATATTAATGAAATCATAATATGTAATTTTTAGGCGGCCTTTGTGAGGTGAAACTTAAAAAAGATTTTATTTCTCTGTTTGTATATGTAATTAGGTCATTAGGTACACATAATATTCATCAGAATAAAAATACTGAAAAATGTTCTGTGATTACGAAGACGAAGCTTGTACCTACAAGAGAGTTTTATTATTTATATGAACACACAAGGCTAAGAAGAATTCAAAATGACTAAAAAAGTAAAAGTCGTTCGACACAAGATTTTTATACAGTTGTTAATTAGGTACATAAATTTCACCTACAATCATTCGGCAACGTATCCTCAAGAAATAGAAGAATCGAATGTTTTTTCAGCTAAATACTTTATTCTGCGTATAGCAGAGCAGACAGAGAAACCTAGTGTCAAAACACTCTGAATTTGAGATTTGAACCATCACACATTGTTCTGCACCAGGATGGCCAGGCGGTACAATTATATATACTATAAATTACTTTGTTTTTACAAATAGACTGATGAACAAAAGCGGGTAATGAATATCTCGAGCCAAAGCAGAGACAAATATTTCTAGGTAAAAAAACTAAATAATAACAATAAGTTTAATCTGAATATATACACTAGATAAGCCGGTGCCAACGACCTCTGCGGGCGCAACAGTTCTCCGGGGCGAGTGACGCGCGCACAGCTGCGCGATTCCCGCAAAACATCCACGCCCTACACGCTTCTCTAACCATCGATAACTCGAAATACTAAAAAGACTTCGAATCTACTTAAAATAACATTTAATTTTCTTAACGATTTCAAGATTAACATATTTAATAAAAAAAACTATGTTCTAATATCAGTCGAAGGCAATCACAAGAAACATTAATAAAAACCGGTCAAGCGCGAGTCGGACTCTCCCATCGAGGGTCACCAATTTCAGAATTGTATGTCAACGGTCTTATAAAAGTTGACAAACTTAAGTATGCACTCATTTTGTGCTCCAAGGGATCGTCGACTTGAGTATTTGATATGGCCTTGACTAATAAAGTGATCCTTTAAAGGTTTGGCTTTTTCGTTTGGGGCACGGAACCCTAAAAGTAAGCTAATTATTATTTACCACAAAGTATTTTAAAATAACTAATATATATATATATATATTTGAAATTATATCCTACCCCGAATGTTCTGGCAAAGAAACCTGCATAAAAATTAAACAGAAGAAAAAAAATCCCCATACTTTATCCGGATTGACAAGCAAGGTTTGCTACCTTACGTTAAAAGAATAATAACATTGGTTAGATTTGCTGGTGAAATAATTTTGGAAAAAAAAATGGTTATATGAAGTATACAAAATATAGTAAATGGTTATATAAGTACATAAAATTATAGAGAGGCCGTCGTGGCGCAGCGGCACAAGGGTGTGACTGTAACACGACAGTTGTGAGTTCGATCCCTATTCGAGTAAATGACATATTTATTTACATTTATATTTTCATTTCTTTGCTCTGGTGTCGAGGCAGAGCGGCATTGAGTTCCGCCACTCAACACGCAATGCCTCCAGAATTCGGCGGAAAGTGGGGAACGCAGTATCTTAACACTAGGTTCCCTTTGCTTACTCTGCTGTGCGCGGGATACAGCGTGAAGCTTATTTAATTTTGATTTTACAATGTTATATAATTCTAAAGGTTAGGATTTCATTTAAATATGTATTAATTAAAACAGAAAAAAAATGCTCATAAAATATTTTATAAGAACCGAGAAAACTGTCGTCGTAATATATAAAAATATCGTCATGACAATCCAATTATCACTTCTTTCTTAAGTTTTTCCTATTTCGTGAAATTGTTTTAACTTGCACGTCCGTTTAGGTTGAACTGCGAAACGCCAGATAACTGAGATTCTCAACGTAGACAATACGAGCACAAAGAGAAGTAGGGGTACACCACTGTAGGGTTCCTCAAAGATTGCGCATCTTTAATTAGAGAACTGCAATTGTAAAACCTCGCACACGATGTAATATTTTTTAATAAAGTTATTGAAAGCCCAAAAATAAAGACTGGACAAAGTCCAGTCAAGTCTAGGCCAAATTTTTAGGACCAAAGGGTCCGTAAGGTTTATGTTTGATAAATTATTATGTTTATAATTTAATACTTATTAAGCTATGAAATGTTGCTAAGACTATGAGAAAAATTTAAAAATTTTAATATTTAAAATAATATTAAAAAAAAACTTATTAATAAAATTGTTATCACACTTCTCTCTTAGTTTTAGATATTTTTTAACCCTACTGCGGTCATCATAACTTTCTTATTCAAGAAAATCGTTTAAACTAAAATAATAACATGTTGACATCGGTCGGCTCTTATTGGAACCGTCCAAAGTTTTAACTAATTTTATTTTTTTAACCGACGTTTAAAAATAAAGGAAGAGTTCTCAATTCGTTCTTTTATAGTTCCAGCCATAAGAAAAAATGAAAACCCTTTAGGATCACTATTTTCTATAAAGTATAGTTACTATTATAGTACTTTTTCTCAGGGAGGTATGGAGGTATCAAGCAATTAATACCAAATACTCAGGGTCTTCAATAGCCACTTGCAACAGTGAAAAAAATAAAAAATTGAATCAAACGGCCGTTCATATTCCGTTGTTATATTTGCCGCGTAATCAAAACTTATACTATATTTCCTGTTAACCTAACAATATGACATTTTAAATGAAATTGGTTAAATTTTTACCACCCAACTCCAACCAATGTAAGGTTCTGACAAAAAATGGTAAAGGGAGTGTGACTTGACACTAGCTCGACTAGTCCTCCTACACTGTTGTGCGTAATAAAGATTACTAAAAGGGTGCAAATCAACGTTAACCTAGAAATGTTATAAAAATGCTTAAAGATAAGATTTAACCTCTAGTTTCAATTATTATTATAGTTAACACTCACATAGAATTACCTCATATTGCATTGGCGATTACTTTTTAAGTCAGATTATTAGCAACACAAAACTATAAAAAAACCATTTTAAGAATGTTGCGTCTTTTTAAGAAAAAAAAACGACTTCACGCTGTATCCCGCACACAGCAGGGTAGGCAGAGGGAACCTAGTGTTAAGACACTCCGTTCACCACTTTCTGCCGAATTCTGGAGGCATTGCGTGTTGAGTGGCAGAACTCAACGCCGCGCTTTACCTCGACACCAGAGCGAATAAATGAAAATATAAACGTAAATAAATATTTATTTTCCTATTTCATTTCGAACCCACAACCGACGCGTTACAGTCGCGCTCTCTGCCGCTGCGCCACGACGGCCTCTAGTATTTTTAGAAGTATCGGACTATTACATCAAAAAAGTTGCCTTTCAAGTTACAACTTTACAGACGTACATATATTGATTTACATACGTATTATGTTGTTTTTGTATCAAACAGTAGGTAATAAGCAGACAAACGGAAAAGATAAAAAAAATACTTTAAATATGTTTTTACATATTCACATGTAGGTAGGTAGTTTATGATAATTAAGTAATAATTCTTTTATTAAATGTGTATAGTTAATACAGGAATTTTTATGAATGATTGAGCGAGTACAATAATCACAATAACAGGTTTAGATTTGCGGATTTCTTTTCATCGGCTCCATGTTGGGTGTGTGTATTATAAATGAGATTTTGCCATTTAGAATAAAAATTATTTTAATATTTTACAGAATTCACTTTTATTAAATTAGTGAATAAATTTTACACTTTTAAATATAAATTATTATAACAAAATACATTTAAAAATATAAAAAACCACTCTCCCGAGGGCGGGACAAGGTTCCAAGCCATCGGTGACCAGGGCTCCAGAGAGAGGAACCTCCGCACAATAAGCATCGTCTCAAGTACTACTGCCTTCTGTATCCGGTTTTGATCCAACAGCTAAGCGATAGCCTCTTAAGATGTTGATCGAGGCTTTTCGCTATTAAACCGTTGACCGAAACCACTATCGGCACAATGATAGTCGCATTGACATCCCACATGGCGGTAATCTCATGGGCTAGGTCCAAATATTTAGATTGTTTTTCTTTTTCGGCCTTCACGAGATTGTCATCATGTGGGATAGTAACGTCGACATTCGCTGCGCGGTGCGCTACTCGGTCTACTAGTTCTATATCAGGTCTATTGGCAACAATATATCTGTCAGTAAAAATAGACCGATCCCAGTAGAGCAAAGCACAGCTATTTTCAAGAACGGACATGGGATTGTACCTGTAGGAAGGCACCTCCAATTCTACAAGGTCATATTGAAGAGCAAGTTGCTGGTGTATTATCTTGGCTACTTGATTGTGTCTATGCAAATACTCACCATTAATATGAGAACAAGATGAGAACAACCAGAGACAATATGTCTGAGGGACACCCCAGGTCGATGACACGCCCGGCAGATGTCGATAGTGCCATCTTTCATAATATGTCTCTGGTAGTTCCGTGTCTTGACAACGTCGTCCATAATTGCACAGACAAAACCTTCAGTTTTTCCGAGAAGATCCCCGAAATGTAACCAAGATAATGATGAAGCAGTATCCACGTCCTGGCCCATTAGGGCTCTATGAAATCTACCATGCAGCTCCTTGCTCTTCCATACAGCCATGCGATCAGAAGTAATAAGTACTACAGGCCGACGCCAGTTCTCTTTGCCCAAGGAAAGAGGAGTAAGGCCTTTGTCAACTGTTACCACATCCTTGTGCATATCCACGTCAATCTTGAGAAAATATTCTCTAAGACTGCATACCTCGTGGTTATGGAGGTTCTTTACGTTCAAAAAGCCACAACCTGCACACTTACGCGGGATATACAGTCTCATTACAGACGAACGCGGATGGTGCATTCGGTATGTCGTCACCAATTTACGTATTTGGCGATCTACAGAGTCTAACTCAGTCTGTGTCCATCTTACAATGCCAAAAGTATAGGCTAACAGCGGCATAACCTTTAGCGGCATAACGTTAAAAGCACGCACCTTGTTGCCACCAGATAAAAGGCTGCCAAGCACTTTTTTCAGGCGACAAAAGAAACGCTCCTTCACCAATTGCTTTATGCTTCGCTCATCAATACCCAATCTTTATCCTTATCGGTTCAGACGTTGCAGGAATATCACACTCCCCGAGATGACGAAGGACAGTGACCCATTGTGCCATACAAGCCTCCAAAAATGATCTCAAAGTCATATCAATCTTATATAACCCCAAGACTTTCAAAGAGCCAAGTATATGGCACTGAATCATATGCCTCCTTATAGTCTATCCAAGTAGTAGTAAGTTCCGTCTTACCTGTTGGCTTATAGTTGTGTCAATGAGAAGAAGTTCCTTTGTACCACGGCCACAACCCTTACATCCATTCTGAGTCGGTGCCAAAATTTTGTTACGAACAATATGTTCTGTGATTTTTTTATTTAGATTAGATGTAAGGAGCTTGTAGATGGTAGGTAAGCATGTTATTGGGCGAAGTTTTTGGGCTCCGTGGTACATCCGGATTTGTATGACAGGAATGTTACACCTGTTGCCAAAAATGTTGGTAACGATCCAGAGTCAAGGCCATCCTGGAATTGTGTTGCGAAAACGGAATGTGAACTGCAAAACCACTTAAGCCAAAAATTATGCAACCCGTCTAGCCCGGGACATTTCCAATTACTAGCATAACGAATAGCACACCACACATCAATTTCGCTTATTTTTATTGATCTCATTGGTATAATATTTTGGAAATTTTTCGCAATATCACAAAACCATTCATCCTCAGTATGTTCAACAGGAGCCGACCATATACTACGCCAAAATCCAGCACTAGCATCTGGATTCGGGATCTCGCAATTAACCACACTATCCCCAGAACGTTCCCATTTCCTGTATACACTCCGTTGGTTCTTTTGAAAGCCACTATTCTGATTGTATCGATCCCATCGTTTTCTATATCTTCTAATGCGTTTTGCCAATGCATAGTTTCTGTTTCAAAAAATCAATACGGTTTGTGACGTTAGCCATATACTCACTGGACTTTAAATTTGTTTCAGCAAATGCTTCCGCCACAAGCAGCATGGCCCTCGGTCGACGATTACCCGTCTTAAAACTTATTAGCTTACCAATGAGGATTCTAGTCAGATTGATACGCTTTTCAGTGTCGTACTGCTATGCCGGCACCGTATGCTTTGATGCCTTAGTACCCCCTTTATTTGGGAACTGTACACCAGCAACACGACATACAGCTACAGCACCGTAATACAACAATGAATGCGTATCAGCAAGATACGCAGTTTTAATATTATTATTATTATTTAAGTATGTATAAATGCTGAGCAACGGTATGTGCAGCAAATAGTGTTATTAATATAAAAATATGTAACATTCCGTATATTTCAAGGAACAAGAGCATATAACAACAGGCTTTACAAGCGAAGTGTGCAATTGTGCATGTTTAACTATAAGAATAGTTCACGCTCGTGTGCAGTTTGCACTTGTTTCCTTGATACCTACTGTATAACACAAGGCTGAACCCATATTTTAAGATCTGACCGAGAACTAAAACCATCATTAAGTTGTAACATTTAGGTCTAATAATTACTCATGCTATTATAAACAGAACAACATAACAGATACAAAATGATTTTTTTAAAGTTCATAATATCATCTAATTAATTATCTTGTATAAATAAAACAATTAAAAAACAGTCCGCTTCCCTGCTTATAAGAATTCCAATTAGCTATAATAAGAGTAGTTAATAATTTAAGTCATAACACATATTTCCTTATGGCAAATGCAAGATGTCGGGCAAAAGACGAGGGGAGCTTTGCATACCTGTCTTCGTAGGTGGGAGAGGCATCTCCGGAGCCATCTTGGGACACGTCTCCGTCCATTCTCTATTGACAGTCGGGTAGTAGCCAGAATTTACTATGGCTAGCAGAATGCACACACCGGCGGGTGCGGCTGACACAATGTGCGCGCAAAGTAAGCGCCAAATACGACGTACAAGCGAGCGCTCCCGGAGGCGACTGGTCGCGGTCGGCGGCAGCGGCGGCGGCGGCGGCGGCGGCGGCGGCGGGCGAGGCGCGGGCGTGAGAACGCGGCGCCCCGACGCCCGCGCGTCGCCAGGCAACGCCGGTGCACCGGTGCACGTGGCCCGGTCCGCCCGTCCTCTCACGGAGCCATGCTCGTGGCTCTCACCGGGCCTCTCACTTACTTCATCAATCCATACTCTACGCAAAGGTCATGTGTAACGGAATAGTTATAATAGAAGGTTATCCTTTAAAAATTCTAAAAATAAGTCGGCGACAGCTGACAGCTAAAGATTATATTATATAGGCCACTTAGCCATATGTGGATTATGATTTGTGAATAACCAAAAATTGTATTTTTTTTTTGTTATAAATACAAATTCTATTTCAAATATACATTCTTTTATATCCATGATATTTCTTGAGTTTTTTAATTGATTACGATCAATGATTTTAAAAAATATATATTCTCATATTGGGCAAGTCCCTTCAGATAATCGTCGGACTATGAGATAGCTCGTCTAGAGCATGAAGATGAATCATATGTATCTTAATCTGACGTGCTTGATTATAACATTGCTGTGAGCTTGTATCACATCCAAATAGTCAGATTATTATATAAGAGATTTTTTTCAGGTTCTCTTAACACCCCCTTAGAAAATCTGAATTACATGTGACCACCTCCATCAGGAAACAGTCAGATTAACATATTTACATTTTTAACAATATATTTGTAAAATATAATTAATCCATTTTTATTTTATTTTCTTTAATATTATCATTTATAACAGTAATAAAATATATAAAATGTGGTTTTAGTAAACAAATATATGTTTTGAAAAGTTGTTTCTGGATTTTCTAGCTACTTCCACAATTTCTTTTACTTCTGTGTATGTTCATAACTCGAGCATGTGAGTTAGGTGGATTTCAATTCACCAAGTTTCCGAACCAATTTAACCGTTTTTTGTCATCTAACTCATTGTATTCTCACAAAGGGTCTAGCCGCATAAGCATTCGAATGCTGCACTTCTAATATTTTTTTTTACTGTTTGTATCGCTTTTTGTCCGAAATAGCGACACACTACTTTTTGTCTTTAACCCTTTCGTTGGTGATTTAACGGGTTAACAATCCTTAAAGTTAAACTTTATTTTCACGATCTCTATTGAATATTTTTGAAATTTAGATCAAAATTGAAAGTAGATAACTATATGTATAAGCTTGTAATTTTTTTTTTCAAAATATTTGAGACATTATATATTTAAAAAAAAGCAAGCTTATATTTTTCAGGGCAGTTTTTATATCCTGCTCCCACCTTTTGGTAGGTGTCAATTCACCACTCCACAAATTGACAGGTCTACCAAAATGATGTACGTCCTCATGATGGTTTCTGTTATTTTGAGATATAAGTAGAGGAATACATAATTTTTTTGTAACTTGTAGCATAAGATAGTTAACTAATAGGTACCTATTAAAAAAAAAGCAGTACAATCATAGTAAAAACAAATCCTTAGAAAAGGCAGTACAGCTTCCTAATGCTTATGTAGCTAGACACTTTAAGTAATTAGATATTACAACAGTTTCATTAATTAGCAAAGGATCAGCATAGTGCAGAGAACTAAGCAAAACAATTCAACATACAAAGAAAACAAAGCATTAGCACAAAGCACAGTAGGTCACTTATCAGGTGACTTAAATGAAATTGCACACAGCTTTATTTTTGTTTCTATTAATGTCTTAATTTCTTAAAAAGCGAAAGTACCAAAAATCCCGAAGATTGCAAAGTTAAAACTAGTATTATAACTTTAACTAGTATCTGGTCCGGTATCCCGGTATTTTCGGATTTCAGGATATTCGGGACAGAAAAAGACAAAAATATGTTGATCACCTTTTACTAAGACTTTATTTATATATCTCTAAGAGATTAGATGAGCTACTAGGCTTCCACACGTCAGGTACTCCAGATTTTCATTTTTGATATATGGGTGGAAATTGTTTGCCATGTTGTCAATTTTTCCCAAGACAGTATATTTATATCTCTTATAGCTTAGAAAGGCTGTTAATGTTCCACATCAGGTATCCAGGTTTTCGAAATAAACCATATCCTAGATGTTGCCTAGATTTAATACCTATACAACCGACAAACCAACAACAAAAAAGGAGATTAGCGTGTACAAACAGACAAACAAACAAACAGTGCGCTAAATTTGGGTGATGGAGTCGCGTATTCGTAAGCGGGTCGGTAAAGGTCTACCATAAAAGAATCGAACTCGACGCGGTTGTGTCGCTTAATTACTGAGCTCCTATGAGCATCTTTCAATTCATCATCAGACCAGCGCCATGTTTTTTTTATTTTACCTTAATGGGCAACCAGAAAGTAGATATAATTTAACTTGAAAAGATTTGATTACAAAAATACTGACAGCCACCGGGACAGATTGAAACTAAATAAAAGCTTTTAAATAACCTATTGATATAAAACATAAGAAACCTTCAACTGGTACGTCAAGGTTTTTGATAAAAATTGGATAATTGTTATCAAAATTTTACAGAATAAAAATTATGTTGTTTTTGTTTTTTTTTAATATAAATTTTAGTATTGTTAATATCTGCGTCCAGGTTTAGATTTTCTAAACTCCAAGAGCAAGTTCTTTTGTTATAGCACTAAATTAGGTCACTAGGATCGTCGGTAGTGGTGGGGATGGGCGTGGCGAAAGCTAGAAACCATAAGCAACGACGTTACTAGGAAATGGAGATCCGATGCTTACCCAGGCGCTTAATGCCTCAAATGCTGCGTTTGTATTTTTAATGTAACCATACACCCTAGTTGTTTAGCTTAAAGAGCAGGCGAATCATTTTTTACAAGAGGCTTCATGCGGTTTTAAATTAAATATTTTGTAGTCATATTTTATAGTTACCTATATATTTTTTTATATGCATAAGATAATATTTTTTTATAACTTTTAAATAAATCTTTACATTCATTATATCATATTTTACATAAATAATTCATCATTTACATAAATAAATCTTTGCAAGGTGATGTAAAAAATTATAGTGATGATCTTCAGATCACAACTACTCTATCGTGTATAAGAAATTTAGTGTATCTACTAGCCTGATAAGTAAGCAAGCTTTGCAAGTATTGCCCGCATGATTGTAATAACTTGCACTTAAAAATAATATAAATGACATCAAATTATATCTTCTAATTCCAAATATCCATAAGTTGCACAGTTGCACAAAGGTAACATTCAGGTTTGTCGCAATAGGAAAGCGGAAATATGAAACGACGATTTCAGTCTGCACCTCTCGCTCTACACGTAATCGTGTCAGCGGCGCGACCCCACGTTGGTGGTTCCTCCCCGACCAGCTCGGCGGGCTCCACAAATGTGATGGATCAACGACCGATCCATTCACCCGGGGAACTGGGAAATTACCCTGTCAGATCATTTATATAGATATTACGTATATATTTATAAATACGCACCAATAACTATGCAATCAATTTAGGAAAAAAGAATAAATAATGGAAACCGATTTCAAAACTATACTTGTAGACACAAACTTGACGTAGACTAAATTGTACAATATAATATTTTAATTACTTCGAAATTATGAAAATTGCAAAATAATAATGCTTTCTTTTCTTCAGTGGGAAAGTTCCTACGCTTTTGTAATTAAAAAAAAGTTTTTTTTAAATCGGTCCACATATGACCGAAAAATCGACGGACAAAAAAAAGAAGGTTACGAATATAAAACCACAGGAGGGTACCTAATTGAAAAAGTTTCAGCAAACCGCTGATCTGGTATTCCTTATCAGAAATATTGTTATGCAAACGATATATTTTGCAGGATAGTAACTTAAATTAGTGATCTCGTGAACTATTTTTTAGAGAATAGCTGTAGGAATAGTTATCTATAATTAATAAAATAGGATGTATCAATGTAGTACCTAGCTATGTATGCAACTACTTAAATACTTATTGCATTGTATTTAAATGATCCTCTTAAGAAATTTAAAAGGCTAATCGGAGCTCAGGGGCAGAATCGTGCTTCTGTAAACGCGACAGGTTGTCGGTTCGATTCCTTTTCGAGGAAGTGAAATTTTTAATATTTTCATTTCCTCGCCTTGGCAACGAGCCACTCGAGCCACGTGCGCCACTCAACACGCAATGCTTCCAGAATTCGACGGACTTCTCGTACTTATGAAATTGGTCAATTAAATTATAGGAAAGACAACAGTCATATACCCTCAAAATTAAGTTGTAAACTTTTGTAATAGTAGGGGCGGCGAAGAGGGGACTTTCAGGAGTCTTTCGAGCGCATCAGATTAAGATACTGGGGATTCCTTGTACTCGGTTACGTACTTCCACCAAATATGAGCTTCATATGTATAGCCGCGCGTCTAGGATAAAGGATCAGATAAGTAAAAAAAAATTGATCATCGGACATTCTTCAGCGCATCAGATTAAGGTAGGGTAAGTTAGTTACATGCTAAATCGTGTGTATTCCACTAATCTGACAATTTGAGAGTGACGCAAAGGAGGGGGAGGGCTCCAAAGTTGTAAAAAAACATTATCTGGACATTCTCGAGCGCGGCTAATTTTTTTTTATTTTGGAGGGAATCATTCAAGGATTACGAAAAATATATAATCTGACAAATTCCGCAAGCCGAAGTAATAGAAATTGATCGATAAAGTTAATGCAGGTACCTAAGAATTGCCTATATTCCTCTCTTCGTATTTCTATTCCTCTCTCACTCTTTCTTTATTTATTGGTCCCATCAATATACTCATCAATGAAGATGATAATTTAAAAAATACTTGACAATTTTTTTTTTTTTTGTAGTTTTTTTTTATAAATACAAGTATTCTATTTCAAACATACATTGTTTTAGTTACATTCTATTTCTTGAGCTTTTCAATTGATTACGTTCAATGAATAAACAAATTGAGGCCAGTCGTGGCGCAGTGGGACAGAGTGTGACTGTAAAACCGACTGGTTGTGGGTTCAATCTCCATTCCAGGAGATCTCCAATGCCTTCAAAATTTGGCAGAAAGTGGGGATCAGAGTGTCTTAACCTTAGGTTCCCTCTGCCTACCCTGCTGTAAGCTGGGATACAACGTAAAGCTGACTTGTTAATTGTATTGGTTTAAAAAAATATTAATAATTGTCAGATTCAGCAAGTCCCTTCAGATAATCGTCTGATTTTGAGATATCACGTCTAGGGCATGAAGATGAACCATATATATCTTAATCTGACCGCGCTCGAGTATGTCCATGTAACAGTTTTTTTTTACATTTTTGAAAATCTATGGCCCCTCAACCCACCGGTTAAACGAAATTTTTTATATGACATTTTTTTCTTGTTATTATCTAAGCTTCGCAACCCAATGACGGTCGAGTAACTCCCGAGCTTGCTGCTTCACCTCCCTAACCATAAGTCACGTTGACGTTTTTATAAGTTAGTAAACTATGAGAATGGTACGGAGCCCTCCAGTGGGCGAGATCGAGTTCATCATCGTCATCATATTACTCATTCGACGCCCACGGCTGGACAATTTCCCCGATCGTTCATTATCGAAGGCGTCAACAAATAAAGTAAGAGTACCCATATATTATGTTTTAAATTTTTAATGCTATATTATAGGTAGGGCCCCAAAAAAAAAATATTCATAATACTTATATATTTATTTCCCTTGTCTTAGCAAAAATGTTTACGTAAGTTCAAGGAATAAATAGTACTATCTTAATATATAATTCTCGACATTCACGTGCAAAACATGATATATACGAGGCAATAAATAGGTGCACTATAAAGGGGTGCAGAGTATATAAGGTGGGGGTCGGACGGGGACGGTTACGCACTAACTAATAGCAAGCACCTAGGCGATCTAGGTGGAGGCCGAACACTCCCCCTCCCTTATTCTGCACTACCCCCTCCCCACCATCGCATCATAGGCGTAAATCAGTGTTGACTGTTGATTTTGAAACTGCACCTAGTACCTACCCCTACCTACTGTACGATCTAACGATAATTCGACTCTCGACTTTATATAACAAGAAACTGAAAACTAGGTATTTTTTACACTACATTTAATTTTAAAATAACATGAGTTCATTTGTACAAAACAAATGTATCAGTAAATAAATTGTCATTATAATAATGACAATAGTAATTTATTAAAATTCATTTATAAATACTACCCGCTCACCAAATCTTGCCTAGGTTGGTAGTTATTGGCAATTGCCCATTGCCCATAGGTTCGGGGTTAACGCTTTTTTTTGAACATCAGCTTAATACTCTCAGTCCTATTGGGCTTTACAACAACACCGGGTGGGCAGAAATTTTATGTCCAATCGAATGACAGATTTGGATCTGATATTCTAAGAATTTAATAACACCACATGAGGCTGTATTTATACGAGTCATAATTAAGAAATACCTATTAAGTTGTGTTCATAGGTCCTACAAGACGACTAAATTCTTTTAAAAATTATAATTATATATCTATTAGTTATATTCATATTACAATCAAATATGGTTTTAGTTATTATTACAATTATAATTTCTATCATAAATGAAATGTAATGATATAGAATTTCATGTGTAAGAATACAATAACGCACATTTTACTTATAATACGAGTATATGTATAATTTGACTTATCTAGAAAAATATTATGTTCTATTATAAATATATGATTAAAAATCACCGTCAGCATTTAAAGGGGCCTTTATAGGCAGCACATCACTCTGCTATTATCGACTGTACTGCTGCCACGTGAGGGGACCAAGATATGAGCAGCTTTTTGGCTGAAACTTTTTCCGGGATACATTTGTATGTGAAATTGAACTAATGGTTGGTTAGTGGTTTTTAGAGTTCTACTTAAGAAAAACAAAACCCTTATTTATACTTACATACGGGTAATTCATGTATGTAAAATAGCAAACTCTCTCATCCCGTACATATTTTACCCTGTTTACATTTTGAATTACAAAGTAACTGTAATAATGTTTATTTAGAAGTTTAAAATAGAATGCACTGTGAAATTATGAGATTTGTTTTTGTACAACTTCTATATGAATTTTAAGTGTTTTGTAAGTGTTTTTTTTACGTTTAAGTTCATAATAATAAGCAAGCGAAATGGAAAATGAACTAGGCATTATATAGGCAGCTCCTATTTCGTAGTACATCAAACAACTCCGCGTGACTGATTGTATTATATACTGACTATTATTTTAAAATTGAGTTCTGAAAGAGAACAAGAGAATAAGCAGAAAGTGTGGAATGGAGTGTCTTAACGCGAAATTCCCTTTGCCTATCGTGCTGTGTGCGGGATACAGCGTAAACCACATTAAAATTTAAAATGAGTAAAGTAGAGACGCATTTTTAAGCATTATGCATATTCATAGTTATTATTTAGATACGACTGTTGTTCTGTATCTGAAATTAGGAATGAATGCAATATAATTGACCTTAAAAAAATAGTGTCCGACCGAAACAAGGTTTTCAGCCGAAGCAGAAACCAAAATCGAACTTTCGGCTTTGATTTTAGGGTCGGCCGAAACCGAAACCGAAACTTTTTAATATACAATATAATTAAAGATAAAATGAAACAGTCGATAGAGTTGGTCATTACCAACTATTTTTATCCCATATTGCATTGTCCAAAGTTTTACCATTTTCGAGATATAAGCCATACAAAATTATTTTTAAGGAATAAAGGATAATATAAAATTCAAAGGTATTTATTGTATTTTTTTTTAATAAATATTTAAAAGTTGTTGTGTCAAACAAATGCCAACTGCCAATATGGCAAGTTTGTCTATTTTGTTTTTTTTTAATTGCCTGCTCTACGCAGTTGATGCATCAGAATGCAAATTGCAGGCATTGGGCACCTATCTGAAAGTAAAGGGTATGAAAATAATGGTCTACGCCTGAATGCGAGTACGACAAAGGTTCTGGTATTTAAAAGAAATGAGGAGAGGACGTAATGCAATGTCAGTGTGAATGGTCAGATATTAGAACAAATGAGTGAGTGGTATATTTGAGAAGTATGTTCAGTAGAGATAGAAGATACGAGATGGATGTGGAAAGGTGTATTGCTGCCTGTAACAAGGTTAACAGAGCCTTAGCTGCATTGATGAGACGTTCGTTTAGCCCTCCACAATGTAATGTTGGCACCGACGTTGTTATACGGTTGTTATTACAGAAGTAGAATGAAAGAAAGATGAATGCCGTGGAGATGCGATCTCTTCGTAGGATATGCGGAGTCAGCGTAGCTGATCGAATTCGCAATGAAGAGATACACAGAATGGCAGATACTAGCGAGGATGTCAGGTTTGGCAGGTCGCTGATTTGGGCACGTCGAACGAATAAGTGATGAATGAATGGCAAAAAAGGTTTATGATGGAATAGTCAGTGGGAAGACCTCGGTAGACCTTCGAAAACACAGTATCAAAGATACTGGAGGAAGGTCACAGTAAAAAGCATGAGGATCCCGCGGAGGGCATGTATGAAGAGGTTAATGACAGTGGACGAGGCGAAAGAGGTATGTAGAGACCGTAGCGTTTGATGCTCCATTCTCTTTGACTACTAAGCTAGGGTTAAAGCGTGAAGTTGAGTAAGTAAGTCAATATTCTAGGATTCAGTCTTTTACGAAATAGACTTCAAGCTACAGTGCCAAAATGACTGTTCCACGATTTTATTTCTCAAAATTTTACATAGAAAAATTTTAACCAAATATGTTAAAAACGTGTTGTCCTCCTTCATTCAATATAAAATAAGTGATATTTAACTATTCATTTTAAGATATTGCATAGTAAAATGGAATCAGCTTAACGCTTTATCTCGCACACAGCAGAGTAGGCAGAGGCAACCTAGTGTTAAAACACTCCGTTACACATTTTCCGCCGAATTCTGGAGGCATTGCGTGATGAGTGGTGGAACTCAACGCTGCGCTTTGCCTCGACACCAGAGCGAAGAAATGAACATTCAAATTTAAATAAATATTTCATTTATTCGAATGCGTATCGAGCCCACAACCACACAAATGAAATATTTATTTAAATTTATATTTACATTTCTTCGCTATGGTGTCAAGGCAAAGCGCGGCATTAAGTTCCGCCACTCAACACGCAATGCCTCCAAAATTTGATAGTGTGAAGGTGATTTTTAATTTTTTTTAAGCATTACAATACGTGTCTATATGACAATGTCACTCGTCGAGGCAAACTTTTTGCATCCAAGTTAATAAAAAAAACAACTCCCCGCACTTCCTGTGCATCATTAATTTCCGATGCCCGCTTAGAGTTATGCGCAACCAATTGTTATTTAGCCCACCCGTTAATATAAAGCAAGCACGCACTGATATAACAAATTAATTCGATTATTTTATACAATTTATTTTCTCTTCATTCACATATTATGTTACTATTGTGTTATACTCTGTATTTACTTAATGTTTATGTTTTCAGCTTCACGTTCTATCCCGCTCATTGTAGTGGTAAAACACTCCGTTCACTCTTTCAGTCGGATTTTTGGGTGCACTTTACTAAGAAACTTGCTTTGAAAAAAAAAATTTGAAGTTACTACCATTGGCTTTGATAATAGAAACATGTAAATCTAGTTGAGCCATTTCATAATTCGAACCGTTTAATAGAAAACAAATTCATTGCTTATTCATAAATAACGTATAAACCAACAACCAACATCACTCTCTAATACCCTTGATGACCTTGTAACGTACTTAAATATCGCAGGGAGGAGTCTAAGGTGGGGTCGCATCTCAGTGTCGCTACTTTTCATTCTTAGAACTTCCGTCAAATGTAAACTTATTAATACTTAAACGTAATGTTTTAAATGAACTGTAAAATAGATTGAAGGCTATTCAAACAGTATTGGAGAAAATCAACCATTTGAAGAACAATTAAAATTTTACTAAGCTATTTTTGCTAAAAAAATATCACTAAAAATGTTAGGTATAACTGCAGCCGAAGAATATTTATATGATCAAGGCAAATAAGTCAATATCACATCATATATTATTCCCGACTGCTAAGGAAGGGAACACGAACTCTTCGTAGGATATACGGAGTCAGCTTAGCTAATCGAATCCGCAATGAAGAGACACAGAATGGCAGGTACGAGCGAGGATGTCACTTTGAGAATGGAGAAGAACGTGCTCAGCTGGATTGGGCACGTCAAACGAATGAGTGATGAAAGAATGGCAAAAAAGATTTATGCTGGAAAAGTATAGTAAAGGTAAGAGAAGTAGGGGGAGACCTAGGTTGACCTTCAAAAACCCAGTATCAAAGATACTGGATGAAGGTCACGTAAAAAGCATGAGGATTCCCCGGAGGGCATGTATGAAGAGGTTAATGACAGTGGACGAGGCAAAAGATGTATGTAGAGACCGTAGTGTTTGGCGCTCGGCTCTTTGACTTCCCCGCTAGGGATAAAACGATATGATATATAGGAACCGATGCATGTTACTAATATTTTTGGTTTTCAGCTTTTTTATTTAAGTATCTACATTTTCACTTCATATGAACCTCATGGAGTAGACTCTAAATACTTATAATAAGACACGTGTGTCACATGTAACATAAATAAATAAATAAATAAAGATATACAAAGACTACTAATAGAACATTAGAAAAAACTTTTTGTAGTAGTAACTTTCCACAAATTGAAATCTAAATTGTAATGAAAGTTTCAAGTGCCCGTAGCGGGCCGGGGGCGGCGCGGTGCGGCGGGGTGCCGGGCGGTGCAGCGTGACTGCTAGCTGCCTGGCATCGATCGCGCGGAGTGCCACGTGGCCGCGAGCGTCCCCCCCCACCCACTCCAGCAGCCCGCCCGGGCACCCGAGCACCCGGCACCCGGCACCCACGCGGCCACGCGCCCACGCGCCTACTATACCTTGCTATTTTACTACGCTCACTACGTCGCCGGCAGCTTTCGATTCACAACTTTGTACTCTTTGTGCTTCGTTACTTCACTTACAGCTGTGACAACAGTATCAAGTTAGAATCGTGAAGATTCTAAACTGTTACTCACCCTGTCTGGATTATAGGTTTCTAATGTAAGCTGTGACAGTAGGCATCGAAGGCCCGCTTCCCCTCGCGTGACGAACGTGACAGCGTTAGATATTTCGTCTTCGTCCCTCATCGAGATGAGCTCGATTATGACGCATAAAAAGATCAGAATTAATTTAACCGTTAGATAAGAGCAACCGACACAATAGCATGAGAGAAATATGACAACGCTCAGCAACGGTCCTAGCTTTTCAAATTATTCAGTTGGAAGATGACAAAAGAGCTACCCCTGCTGGGGTCGCGATTTGAGATGTTACGCAACGTTCCCGCGGAGCTAGGGACGCCGGAAAGAGGGGAAGGGGGCGCGGGGGACGGGGGCCGGGGGACGGGGGGGTTAGGGCTCCGGCGGAAAAGGGCGTAGATACGAGCCGGTCGGAGAGGTACTCACGACCACTATTACATCTGCGACGATTACTTAACATTCACCGAAAACACGTGTAGAGAAGGCGAACCCCTCTTAAAACTTGTTGCCGACTTTTAGAGGACCTCAAAGAAAACGAGGCGTATTCACGTGTCCAACTCGGGTATCAAACAGTTGAAGCAATCGCCAGTTTATATTCACAAACGTTTGAGAAGGGTCCGACGTAAGTTTATAATTCGCCTACTCTAAAATGGCGACCTTATCATTCATAACTACCAATCCACTTATTATATCTAACGCTTTAGGCGTCATAGTTATAAATAGGTTGTTATAAAGTAACATTTCATTAAATTATCCACTATTTATATTATCATTTCATTGTGTTTTAATAATAATTGCTACTCTTAAGCTCACTTAATTTTCTAGCATTTGACACAAAATACTGATAGTAAAACAAACACCAATTGGTTTATTACAGAACTGAGGCATCAACAACGTTTGTACAAGCAATTAAAGAACGCGTAAAACAATGCGTCAAAAAGGCAAGCCGCAACAAGTTCGAAAAGAGCGAGCGAGCGGACGCGCAACAAGTGGTCCAATTGAGCCACTGCAGCCTCCGCGAGGGTGGCGACCGGCGCGCTTTGTGCCCACCGCCACCGACCTCTTGTACCCAGAACCCAGTACTCACAATTAATATTGTTTTACTCACTTATAAAGGTTAAAACAATATTGGCATCAATCATTAGTGTGCCTATATGTGCACGGGGCTCCGGGAATACCAACTCCTCAATGGCATAGCAGTAGATACGTATCTATAAAAGGTAGTATGTAGTAGGTACTCACCGCCAACCACCGCCGGCAGTCGATGAATCCGTGCTAGTTTCTTTTAATTGTACAGCGCTGGCGCTCTGCAAGCTAGGCGCATTCACACTGTAAGAAACACTTTGTGAGTTTCTGTTGCTTAGTGAGTTTATTATCGGGAGTCTAGGACCGTTATTTCAACTAATGTATATACACCTTTACACTAAATAAAGTATATACACCTTTGTGTATATACTTAACAATGTTTTGTTACTAAATGTCTTTTTGAGGGAGAAATATCTCTTTCTGTAACTGTATGAATTAAAACAGATTAACGAGATGCTATGCTATGTGGGCATTGTTCCAGAAAAGTTAGGACACAAGTTCTGCATAGTTTTGTATTTCATTGAAGCATTGTTTAGGCGTGGACAATGAGTTGTAAAATCCAAGCAGGTAAACACGCGACCTTCTGCGAAACTCGACGCAAAGCAGAAAGATCGAGATGCCTACGGGCGGCCTGTGACGGGCACAGGCCGCGCGGCGTGACCCGCATAGCGGACCATGCGACTGACTCATCCATTGAGTTAATCAATTGAGTTGCATTTTTAACTTTGATTATAATCTTACATAAGTAATTTTCACGCTGTATCCCGCATAGAGCAGGGTAGGGTAGGAACCTAGTGTTAACACACTCCGTTCCCCACTTTTCGGCGAAGTCTGGAGGCATTGCGTGTTGAGTGGCCGAACTCAACGTCGCGCTTTTGCCTCGATACCACAGCGAAGAAACGGAAATTTAAAGGGTCTAGCCAGATAAGCATGGGTAAGCTGCGCTGGCTACTAATAAATTAATTTTTAATATGATTATATTGCTTTTTATCTGAAATAGCGACACACCATTTGTCTCACACATTTGTCTCTAACCCTTACAGTGAGGGAGTTATGGGGAAACAACCCTTAACGTTAATGTTTATTTTCTCGGTATCTATTGAAGATATCTTCATTAAATTTTAATTTAAAGTGCCTAATCTGTATGACTATTATTGTATTTTTTTTTTCATAATTTTGGAGAAAATCTAAGTTTAGAAAAATTACAAGTTTATTTTTTGAGGGCGCTTTTATATAACACTCCGTGAATTGACACCTACCAAAATTATATATATTATGCACATATTAGTTAGCTATCTATGCTATAAGTTACAAAAAAATCAAAATAATGGAGCATATCTCAAAATATTAGAAAACCATCACGAGTACGTAAAATGCTAAGTAAATATTGCGTTTTCTCGAGTGGGGATCGAACCCACGACCATTGTGTTCCAGCCACACCCTTCTGACCCTGCGCCACGACGGCCTCTACATACTCTATATATTTCAACTTACATAAGTATTAAGCAAAACAGTAACTTAAATAATATAACATTTTTCTTATAGTTTATTCTATGTATACACACACACACACACCCATAGGCACTCTATCTATTATATATCGCAATGTCCGATTTGTCGTGTTATTCTCTATAAAATTATGTAGAAATATTGATATAAAGGTAAGAATGCTACTTACATTTTCTTATTAGCAACAGAAGGTTCGACGATCAGAGGTAATCCGCAGTAGGAATAGCCTGATAGAAAATATTAAATTTAGTCTATATTAATCAGGCGTACATTTGGTTAATAAATTATTTTTTAATATAATAATAATATAATTTATATATACTTATATATACATTTATATATACTTATAATATAAATTTATCTGCCTTTTATATTCATTATCAAAACGATAGACATGACGTTTTTTAAATTGTTTTTCATAGCAGAGACTTGCATATGGAAACTAAATCATCATATTCAAATTACTAGTACAAACGGATAGAAGATGAATAATAATAAAATTATTTACCATGAAGTTTGTCGATGGCTCGATCAGCAGCCGACTGGTCGGGAAAGTCAACGAATGCAAATCCACCACGTTTCACTGATATGTCAGCGACACTAAGATTGTGTTCCGCGAACAGCTGGCGCACTGCTTCCTCATCAGCTTGGGTCGGAAGGTTGCCTATGTACAATTTGTTCATAGCAGACACTGTTTTCAGCTGATCACTCATGTTATATATAGTTTATTATAAATTGCGATAGGTAAATGAAAGCAGTTGCAGGATCTGGTGGTCGGTATGACGGTCAGACGGTATCTCTTTTTTCTAGTGAACGCGTTGACGCGAATCTAAATTTCGAACGTGTCATTCATAGTGGCCATGCCTATAACGTTGTGTGCGTATTCTAAAAAGGTTTTATTTAAATAAAACATTAATTTTCGCATTTTAAAATACAAATAATATTTTAAAAAAAGACTAAAATTATAATAAAAGAAATTTGTGTCAAGCTTATAATTTAAATATATCGTGTAACATTGACTTATGACGTTATAGTAAATGTTTTCTTTCTTTTAGCTTAACGCTGTGTCCGTGTTTGTCCGTCCGTGTAACATCCCGAATATATGAAGGTAGGCAAAGGGAACCGGAGAACCTAGTGTTAAAACACTCTTTTCGCATTAAGATACTTCTTTTCCCCACTCTCCGCCGCATTCTGGAGGCATTGCATATTAAGTGGTGGATCTCAACGCTGCATTACTAAATATTAAATATTTAATTTCTTCGAGTGGCCATCGTTTAAAAGAAAGGTTTATTTTATAAATTTTAACGCATTTTAAATATAAGATTGTTAGTAAATAAATTATGTTCATTTTTAATTTTTTTGAGTAATACACAGAAAGCCATTTCATTTGACACTTATATTGTAGGAATACATTATTGTAGCCCGCCAACTTGTGTATTGCCGCCACCACGTTGGATTTACGTGACGTCACGCAAGTAATACGCATTGTCATCCAAAATTCCAGCTCAAATAGGTGAAGACGTCTGTTTCAAAATTGAGTTGCAGGATACCAGTCAAACAAACTTACATTGCAAGTTAAATAAAATGTTGTAATATATATATTTTTTAAAGACTCATAAGCGTTACTAATGATTGTAATTTTTTGCTTATCTATGCTAGAATAATTTATTTGCTTATCTATGCTAGAACAGTTGATATGCATAATATTCTATACCCGTGTGATACAGCCTAGCCCTATTTTGCTGAATGCAGGCTACAATAATATCCACTGTGTAAGATATCAACTTAGTAATATGATTTTACGAACACATCCGCAAATTATTAGTTCATCATTTTACTATTACTGGTAGGAGGTACCTTTTGTCAAAATGGTTTCGTCGTTTATTTTATGGAAAAGTTCAATTATATATATATATATTTTAGTTTTAATAAAATAGTAAACAAAAAAAATTTTTTTACGTAAAATACAAAGAGGGATATAATTAAGCACTATTTTAGATAATAAATGTTATGTTTTAAATTGTGATATATAGTGTCACAAATATTACTTTTTTTTAAAGAGCTATTGAAATTAAAACATCACAAGCAATGATCATACTCGTATACAGATGTGTCTTCATTTATTTAATATTTTTGTTATATATTATAGCGTTAGGTATATAAACAATTCACCTTCTTTATGTAAATACCTGAAAAAATCTATGTAACGCCAACACCATTGTAATAATTGTTTAAACGTATAATATTTTAATGTAAAATAAAACCTCCCATTGCCCCAATAATTATTATATTAATTAAGTGTTTAAATGTATTTTTGTGGTGAAATATTTGGCAGATTACTACGGGTACTGAGGCTCAGTAACTGAGCCGTTCACTAGGGTTTCAATCACGTAATTTAGTAAATTATAATTTTACAATTTATATACTTATACAGAGGTCGACGTAGCACAGCGGCACAAGAGTGTGACTATAACGCGACGGTTGTAGGTTTGATCTCACTCGAGGAAGTGAAATATTTATTTCGTTTATATTTCCATTTCTTCGCTCTGGTATCGAGGTAAAGCGCGGGGAACGGAGTGTCTCCACTGCTTTTCCTGCTGTGCGCGGGATACAGCGTGAAGCAGATTTATTTATTTTGCACAATTTATAGAGAATAGGTATTATGGATTTAGCGACCACAATTTAAGTAGGTAAATACCTACCATAATAGAGCTTGCGTGTCGAGAATCTGCATAGCTGCGACTATTGTTTGGACTGCCGTTGATAACATGCTAGTAAAAAAAATATGATGTTCATTTATAATAACTAGCAACGACTTTTTATTTTTTTATGATGTAAGCCTACCAATGGAAAATTGCAGAGAACGCAGTATATAGTTCAATTATGTATAGTAGAACCTCGATTATCCGGCCCCCAGTTATACGGATTCGCGATTATCCGGACTATCAGCCACAATTAATATTTTATACCACCTACTACAATGAAACCTAAGAAAATTTATTTAATTTATCTATGTATAAATCGTATGTTGGAAAATGTTCATAATTTCTTAATAAACGTTGATTTTCGTTAATATGTACTTGTTCCTTTTAAAAGACATATAACAATTTTATGTTACATAATCACCAATGCTCAAAACCAGATTTTCTTTATAGATCCGATTAACCGGATCTTAGATTATCCGGACGACTAACGACAACAATTAGTTCGATTAATGGACTTTCTACTGTACCTGTAAATTTTATAGTATTCGACATGACCAGTAGCGGCGCCCCTTAAAGGACGGCGCCCCTGGGCGACCGCCCAGGGGCGCCGTCCTTTAAGGGGCGCCGCGACATAAACTGGCGTCTGTCCGGTTTGTTTTGAATTTTATTAAAGATCGCAAATTACAAGAACTGTTATCAAATGTATGGATAGCATTGCGTGTATTATTGACTATACCTGTAACGGTTGCTATTGGGGAAAGGGGGGATTGGGTTGCGATGCGTACATTTTGTTCATTTTATTCCTGAGAGCCGGAGATTCCGGCGATCCTGATACCTGTGCCGCTACCGTTGCCGATGTGGTTCTGCAGGACATGGAACTTTATATTCTTAGCACTATAGTGCCAATCGGTGACAAATCACATCCTTGGTTTGATACGTATTGCAAACTTGCTGCCTTTAGCAACACGAGGCACTAGTTACTAAGGATCCGAATGTGAATTCCTCAAATAGGTAGTATAGTCGAGCCTCTAGGTACTTTAAACGGCAAGTTCCCAGTATATCGCCAAAATCGGCGAGAACCTTGAGAGCTGCACGTCCGGAATTCATCACTTTTCGGCGCCCTCAAAGGCAGCACTCGGTAACTTTAGCAAACTTTCGCTTTCGCCATTACGCACATTAAATGACATGTTGGTCTATTTATATTTATATATACGAAGAATTCTTCGGTCACCCAAAACTAACTTACTTACTTAACAGGTACTTGCCCAAACAGAAATCTGTTTGGGCAAGTACTTGCGCCGCATTGACAGGGAGCCGGACGCTCGGTGTCACCACTGTGCCCATTGCGGGGAAGCGCAACACACGCTCGCCGAGTGTGTAGCTTGGGAGGGGCAACGCCGTGTCTTCACAAATGAAGTAGGAGGCGATCTGTCGCTGCCTGCCGTAGTGCACAGGATGATTGGTAGCGCGGACTTGTGGGACGCGGTTGCATCTTTCTGCGAGGTCGTGATGTCGCAGAAGGAAACTGCGGAATAGGAGAGGGAAATGTTAGCCCCCTTCCCCAGCCGCAGAAGGCGTACCGGGTGCAACGCTTATTTTTCGGCCCCCATGAATGGGTCCAGGGGCGAGAAGTCCCCGTCTCCCTATTTGACAGACCCGAGTTGCAGGCTCTGAGACGATGCACGAGGTCTCACTACGCCGCACAAGAGACGAGGCCCAGATAGACCTGGCCAGTGTGGAGCTGTGGATGAATTTGGACTTGCGCGCGGCGCCGCGCTCCTGTGCGTGGAGACACCGGGGTGGTTTTAGCCGGTAAAAGACCGGCATACCCGGCAATAGTCCATGAGGATTTCCCCCCGTGGAAAAAAAAATGGGTGACCGAAGAATAACGCCGCCAACCTTTCCGCGGTGCCAGAGCTCAACGCCTTAAGTTAACTTCAACCAAAAAGCTATTAGGCGATCTCTGTCCTCTTTGGATAATCACAAGTCGAGCGGACCAGAAGGCATCTCTCCTTTAGTGCACCGTTCGTATGCTCCTGAGCTGAAAGCGGCGCTAACGTATTTTTTTCGCCACTCTTACTGAGTCGGCGTAGTTCTAGACTCTTAAAACACAATCTCAACGTTTCTGATCCACTCCAGGCCTATTGCTATCACCTCCCTGTTCTGGAAAGTGATGGAGAGCATTATAAAAAGCCAGCTCTTGGTCTATCTGAAGGATGCCCGATTGATTAATGACATGTTTCCTTTCCTAATGGGTTGATAGGAAGTTGATTCAATTCAACCCCAAAAAGACACAAGTTTGCACGTTAACCACTAAAACTCATTATATTTAAACCCCATTTGTGGTGTCGCCAGTCTTCCAAAATACTCCCCTAATAAGGGGTAACACTAAGGCTCAATGTGCTGATACTTTCGGTTCGCCGAGCTCAGGTTTGGCCTCATGTAGAGTACTGTTCTCATCTCTGGGCTGATGCATCCCAGTAGCCCGTTTTTTAAATATATATATATATATATATTTCCACTGTAGTCATTCCCTTTTTTTGTATGTAATTGAATTTTAGTTACGGGGCGCCGAAAAAAATTAAGCCCAGGGCGCCGGTAGTGCTAAAACCGGCGCTAGATATGACTGTGTTATTCCTGGAATAGCCCACCTTAACCTTTTTAGTATTCCATATAGGGAACCTAAGGGTAGTCTAGGAACCTTTATCATACATTTGTTTTTATGTGGAATTAATTAAGACTCCATATAACAAATAGCTAGCAGTAGACCTACAAATCTCGTTATATACCATTCAAATTTCATAACTCTTGTTATCAGACACTGATTACATGGGTATCTAAATATATATCACTAGAATATCCACAAATAATAGAATAATTACTTAACTATTTGTATTTAATCAGTACCTGCTAGTATTTAAAACTTTAAAAATGATGACTATATACGAAATTGTAGGCTTTAGAGATAAAATCATGTCTTTTATGAACAGATCAGGGGGAATTCGGCCGTGGCCCAGTTGAATAGAACGCGGTGGCAGTTGGTTCGAACCCACATAGAATGATAGAAGGAAAGTAATAATAAAAACTGTTTAAATTTAATAATTTTGGTTGATAGCAATTACTGTTCATACAAATGTCGTGTGTTAGTACTAATTCATAAAATATCATAAATCATAAATATCATAAATCTATTTTTAAAGGTTTTTACTTTATACAAGTCAAATAGCTATAGAAAGTTCGCAATGAGGAATGGTAATAGGCATGAAATAATGCTTCAAAGTTCGCTACAGTAAAGTTTTTACGTATACAAATACACTAGTTTTGGTTTCTTACCAAGTAGTTATGATTTTACAGGCATTTGAAGTTTGCAAAAATTTCAAATGCCGCTAACAGTCCCACGGCCGGCGGTGACATCACTGGTCTTACTCGCTAGTCGCCGGTGATAGTTAGGAGATCTCGCGCAGTACTTTGTTTGTTTGTTACTTGCCTGTGCTAAAGTGTCAATCTAATTAATTAAAACAGATGAGGGATTCGAAAAAGGGCAATCGGATAACCTACCCGTAATAGATGGATTTATACTTGCCGATTATTTATCGAATAATGGTAATTTCATCGCCGCAGAAATGCAAGGAGTAAAAATGCGAAATAAAGTTTTGTTGTGTAACTAGTAATATTATGTCAATTTGGGGTATAGATAATAATATCTTATGTTATTTTATTTGAAATTATTTATTTAAAACAGTAATGTAACCTAACCTAACTAGTTTCATATTGTAGGTAAGGCTATTTGCGTTAAAAGTAACAAACCTTTTAATCAAGTTCAAAGTAGTAAGATTGTTTTATAAGTGAATTTAATATAATAATAATATAACTAAATACATGCAGTGAGTTGAGTAGATGTACAATTTTTTTTAGAAGAGCAAGAGAGACTTATGGTCATGATGCTATTGCTACGTACGCAAAGTTAAAGAGTAGGTTATGTATGTATTGCCAAATGTATATTACAGCAGAACACTGCGCATATATTAAACCATATTATTGCAGCTTAGAATCCAATGAAAAGAACCAATAAGTTTATTCATAATCTGCGTAGATTGTGCCGCCAGCAGAGGTGATTGTAAACATACCATGGCATGGCATGGCAGGACCTATAAGGACTGCAGGCTATGTATTCGGTCTTCGACACATTTACTTTAAGACCGCCGTTCTGAAGCGCACCCTTCCAGAGGTTCACTTTACGCTACAGCATCAGTTGGTTCTCGTCAATGAGTGCAATGTCATCGGCATACATCATCAGCCATGGAGGCTGGTCCTGGATGTGAGCCGAGACAGTATCGAGCACTACATTGAATAAGAACGAACTAAGAGCCGCGCCTTGGTGAACCCCCTACTGTGATTTAAAGGGTTTGGTGTCGCCAACAGCAGTCCTAACCATCGCGAATCGCAAAGCGGGATCGTGGTACATATCTCTGATAATCTCAATATAGGCCTCAGATATCCCTTTGGATTGCAATGCCCTCCAAATACATTGACGAGGCACACAGTTAAAGGCCTTCTGCAAATCTAAAAAGGCCGCAAATCTAATGCACAGCTCTCCTTTTTTTCCTGTATGCCTTCATCAAAGTTCTGAGTAGTCTCTCCATTAAAGTACTGATTAAGTTTGTGGTAACGCCCAAGCCAAACCAAGTGTTGTTGGAAAAAATTCAAGCTTTCTGGTATCGACACTACAATAAAAATAATAAAGTCTTTTAGTTTTTGTGACAAAGTAATATCAAAGCTTTAATATCTGTAAATACAATGCTCGCTATTACATTATGTGTGTGAAAATAAAGATTTTAAAAATATACCTACATATTATTTATTAAACGAAACTAAATTCGTAGTGAAACGCCAGCTACAGAAAAGCACGAACTCCGCGTGAACGAAGACGAACTGAGCGAGCTAGTTCTGTCAGACCAGTGACGTCACGCGGGTCTGTTACAGCCCGACGGAATCTCGCCTCGCGCGCTTACTTTAAAGGACAATATTTAAAAAACTAAAAGACGTATCAAAATAATTCTTTCACACGTATTTTTTGTTTTTAAAAGACAATACGATGAGCTAGAATTTAAATTTAGTGATTATTCTCCATTATGCTGGTAGAATGCGTTGTTTGGTCCGCACACAGCAGAGTAGGCAGGGGGACACTAGTGTCCGACACTCCGTCCCCCACTTTCCCCCCGAATTCTGAAGGCATTGTGTGTTGAGTGGCGGAACTCTACGCCGTTCTTTGCCTCGATACCAGAGCGAACAAATGAAAATAAAAATGTAAATAAATATTTCATCTCCTCGAGTGGGTATGGAACCCACAACCGTCGCATTACAGTCACACCCTTGTGCAACTGCGCCACGACGGCCTTTCTACTTCCATTTTAAGTAATTATTATAATCAAATATAAAATATATTTAAAATATAATAATCGTAAGTTGTTTATATAATAGACGATAAGTATTAAGTAGTTTATATTGAACAATATGATATTTTATTGTTTCATACAAGTACGGCATGATTTTTCAATCGTGGAGTAAGTAGGTACCTATTAGTTTTTGAATCTCGTTTTTTAAGTTGTTATTCGCATTACACAAAGTTAAAACTAAACAAATTTTTACAAGGATTTCATAAAAGTACGCTATATATTAAATAATTATGATCATTTGAGTCTCAGCTTAATGTGTATTTGTGTAGGTATATAGAAATAGCTTATATATATATATATATAATAATTAACGCATTTCTCTTTTGGTCTCGCAAGAATCAAGAACTCAGAGTGGGTAAATTTGTGCATCTTAAAATACATATTACCGAAATCACCTCTTTCTTAATCAGTAGGCAAAGTATTCCTTAGAAACACAATTAGAGCAGGTAGCTTCAGACCTGTTCTGGCCCAGAATTGGGAATTCTTAGAAACTATTCCTATAGTTATTCATAAGAAATGAGCGAAACCTAACTGTATAACCCTAATAATGTATAGTACGAATTTAAAAAAAATATTTTACACCTAGTATTTGAATGACGTGTGTGTATATATATATATATATATATATATATATATATATATATATATATATATATATATATATATATATATATATATATATATATATATATATATATATATATATATATATATATATATATATATATATATATATATATATATATATATATATATATATATATATATATATATATATATATATATATATATATATATATATATATATATATATATATATATATATATATATATATATATATATATATATATATATATATATATATATATATATATATATATATATATATATATATATATATATATATATATATATATATATATATATATATATATATATATATATATATATATATATATATATATATATATNCAAAGTCATCTGCCCGTTCGCGTCGGTCATACTATACCTACCACTCGTAGGCTAGGTCATTCCGAATCACTGACATCTCCTTATTTATTTATTAGAATGTTATACAGTAAACTATAATTTCCATCTAGATGAAATGCTAAAAGTGACTATTATATTTATTTTCATAAGGATGAATATCAAATTATAGAAATCATCTAATTTTTGTTAATGTATACAAATCTATATCGGCGCGCGCCATGTCTGCATTAAGCAAACTCACTTTGGGTGACGTTTTCTTAAAACAACAAACTTTGCAAGCCGTTGCTTGGCAACGCGTAGCGACCATTGTTATTAACATGGCGGAATAAATTGCATTAATATATTAGTATACGAGTATATCGAAAATATTACAAATATGAGGGAAAAAAAAGTATCCTATGTTCATCCCGGTACCCTCAAGTATCTCTGTATGAGTATTTTATCACAATTAAATTAGCGGTTTGGGCCTGATTGCGTAAAAGACAGACAGACAGACAGAGTTACTTTCGAATTTATAATATAGGTATGGATATATATATATTTAATCAAAGAAATAATCAGCTTCACGCTGTATCCCGCATAGAGCAGGGTAGGGTAGGAACCTAGTGTTGAGACACTCGGTTCCCCACTTTCTGTCGAATTCTGGAGGCGTTGCGTGTTGAGTAGCAGAACTCAACGCCGCGCTTTGCCTCGAAACCAGAGCGAAGAATTGGAAATATAAACGTAAATAAATATTTCACTTCCCCGAGTGGGGATTGAACCCATAATCGTAGCGTTATAGTCATAGTCACACCCTAGTGTCGCCGCGCCACGACGGCCTCTAAATAAAAGTAGGTACTTAGGTACTTTTATTTAGAAAGAGGTTCCCAAGTACGTGTTACTTTTCCAGTCCAACAAGGTAGTTTTTTTATTTAATTTAAAAACTTAAAGGTTTTAATAAATGATTTTTCGTAATTTTGGACGTAATGTAAATAAATATTTTTTCATGTAGTTATGGTTGAATTTTATATAATTATTGAACGTTTCAGTTCCAGATACTATTTGTACTATGTAGGTACTATTTGCAATTTCTTCGTTTAAATTTTAAAACCGTAAGGATCCCATGTCATGGCATTATAAAATCATAGTTTTATCTGCTTTAATAGTTTAGGCACGATGTCAATATTACAATATTAACCTACGTAATTCAAGAAATCAATATTTTCTTAGATTTCCGAAATACTTAAATACAATTGATATATCTTGCATCTATACTGAATATAGGATATCATTCAAAATACAAAACTGTTTTAAATATTGAATTTTGATATTTCTTCCAGACTCGTTTTGACCCAGCCGACCCTTTCCATAGACAAATATCTAGTAGTGTTATGCATGCAGTATATCTTTAAACATCCTGTTACGGTTATCCTGATTTCTAAGTGAGAAATGTATAATTTACTACAGTTATATTTTAAATATGAAAATATAATTGTAGTTAAATATATAAAAAAAAAATAAAGATAATAATAGCAAAAATTTATTAATTGGCCGGTACATGAACTTTTGTATGATTTTGTTTAGGCTCAGTCACCAGAGACTCGCCTGTCCGGACAGATCTCTAGTAGGGGGTCTCTAGTGGTCACTATAGGTTCCAAATCGTGGGGGACACGGAGATCGCCAAATGAATGACTTTATTGCTGTTGACCTGGACTGGTCTTGATAGCGTCACCAGGCGGGGAGGCGCGAGAGTAGCTCGCCCCTGATGAAAAAGTACTAGCTTTGATGGACGCTCGCGAAGGGTTTGCGTTCGCAAGGGAATGCCCTGCGTATGGTAATCAGGGAGGAGTTAATCCTTTGGGCCCCGTCACGCCGAGGCGCGGACGTGCCGTGAGATAGGACTGGCCTCGCCGCCTTTTACGGCGGCGGAGAGTGTGTCGTGAAACTGAGGAGAGAATCCTGCCTGTATATTGGGCGTTTGCGACAGTAATTGGATCGTCGGGATACAGAAGAACGCTGTGAGGGCGTCGAAGGAGTGGGTGTAGATGATGAGCGTACCTACACGCTTCGACAATGAGGGGGTTGGAGTAGGAATCGGCACGCTCATAGTAGCGCTTGTAGAATGCCTTCTTCGAATGACTCTAATTCGAAATCTTTATGACTGTCCGACCGACCACGCGCCTTTTATACCGGACCTATCCCCGGAACTATCCCGAAAAGAGAGTCGCGAGCCACCGAGCCGTTTTGTCTTTATTTATGCAAAGTTTTCACTATGATTACGACAGGTTTTTAACTATATTTTAATATCTATTTACTTTCACGTTAGAGAGTATTCATATAGTCTTAACTATATATTAGACTATTAATCTACAAAATTTCACCTTGCTAAAATGATGTAGGTCTGGGGGCCTGGGATCTCGGTCTACGAGGAAACACTGTCATATTACGTGCTACTATACAAAAAAAAATATATCTTTATTCTTCAGAGCATTTTCTTATTTTACAGCCGGCGACACGAGCCGAGATGAGCGACCGAAGCAAGCAGTGTAGCTTGTTCATTAGACACAAAACTTAATGTACTGTAATGAAATCTTCCGTCAATTTCTATTTTCGTACGTTTGTGTAGGTACATGTACCTACTCGTAAATTACTCTCATATACTTTTATAAAAGAATTCATATTACTTTAAAGTTAATTTTTACCAGTAAAATAACATATGTTGATATCTATATGTCAACCCCAGTGGCAGCAAAAAAGAAGCTACTAAATGTCGATGATCTGAAAAGATTTCTAAAATGAATATAGGAAGGTGGAGGCCTTCCTGTACAATTATTGTAATTTTACAGTTTTTTATTTTTGTGGTATTTGTATCAATCTGTCTCAGTCTCGCAACAATTTTTTTTTTAATGCATAAACGTAACATTAAAGTCGAGTACTGCCCTCTATGAGTTTGTTATTTTGTAGAAAAATTGTTATAATATATAGCAAATAATTATCTAAATGTCTTTTAACGCCATCTATTGTGAATTAACAAACTTAGAGGCGATATATTTAAGACATGACAAAACGTGTGCTTTGTAAGAAGTTCCCCTAAATTTGGTACAGATGGCGCTTTCTTTTATTTCAATTAACATGTATATTATTATTTTTATTCTCTTCATAACTGAAATTCTCTTCATAACAATAATTGAAAATATTCACATTAATGTGACATTTGATTAAAAAATAAATATTTGTTTTTAAATAAAAAAACATTAAAAGTCAAATCTTATGTATTAAATAAAACCATATTTACTATCATATTATTATTTTTTTTAATATTAATTATGTCATATTTACTTATTAAGAAGACATTTCAAATTCATATGTTCATACTTAAGAATATTTACATATATTTTATCATGCCATTTCAGAAGTCATCAATCTAAGTATATATTTTAATTTTAATTGTTTTACAATATCTTATTACTTATTATATCACACATATATAATATACCGTATGCATACACCAAACATTATTTATGTTGTTTTATCATTTATTTATACTTCAAAGAAATTGTTGCTATTTTATAACTTATACCATATTATTTACAAATTCAATAAACTAATAATATTATACACATTGAAACACAGATAACCTTTTAATTAGGACAAGACATATATATAAATTCGATAAAATTGTGAAACTTTTTCGTAAATAACAAAATTCGTTAAGATTTGGTTTATTTGGTAAAAATATCATATAACATTCAAGTCCCATCGCAGGATTGAAAGCTGAACAAAGGAAGAAGCGGGCCGCGTGCACGGAAGCGCGGGTGAACCACCGCCTGCCTCGGCGCCGGCCTCACGAGCACGGCGCACCGGCCTCGCCCGCCCCGTCAACCTCACCCGCCCCGCTAGCCTCGCCCGCCCCGCCGGTCTTGCCCACCCCGCCAGCCGCCGCCAGCACGCTCTCGCTGGACACCGCCACTGCGCCACTGCCCGGGAGACCTTGCACGATCTCTAGCTTCGCATGAATACGGAAATGGAGTCGTGATTCTAATAAATATCTGGAGTACTTTTTTCTGAAATAAATATTTTATAATGTTGAGTTATGCGTTATGCAACACACACGATGATGACGTGCATGCAGCATGATGAGCATGCATTAATATTATGTAGATGCGGTAATAGTATTTTTTGCAGTGTTAGTTGATACGATTCTAAGTGCTCAGCCTGCATTCTATGTGTAGCTAATTCTTGTGACAGATTTAGTTATTCGTATTCTATACTATAATAAAACAATACAAAAAAGTGTTGATGAACTTTAAACAATATTTCGAATAAATCATTTAAGGTGCTGTCTGTTCGTGAACATCTCCTTAACTACTGAAGGGATTTGAATGTTTTTTGGTTCTAAAGCTATTAGGCCTGAGCAGGATTTAAGATAAGTTTATGTTTGATTTTGAAGACTGGTTCATCGATGTAAAACCAAAGTGGTCCAGTTAAACTATAAAAAATAATTAAATGCGCTCCTTAACAAACATTGCTAGATATGATGGGCATTTTGCATGGACATACAAATATTGAAAGTTTGGAACGCTTGATCATCAATCATAACAGTCCAGCAAAAGTATAAGAAGCAATGAAATTCCGCCTTAGCAAAAGTTGTTCAGAATGGTAAACGATTTCAACTGACAAATATCGGAAGTCTTATAAATAGTTTTTGATTATATTGTGTAATTTTACTGTTATTAGACTAAATATAAGTTATAACTGTAATAATTACCTCGCCTCGTTTAGGAGTATAACAGCTGTTCTCTGATCTCCTATTGCGTAATAGCACATGGCGATCTCTACTGTAGCGTACGGAAGAAGGTGTGTATTATCTTTTAAACGATCTTCCAGTCTGAAAAACAAGATACATTGAAAAGGAAACTGCTAACTTACTAAGAGATTCACATTTAAAAAAATAATAAAAAGCTTTACGTATTATATGGCCACTGTACTTTTGGTTGAAATTAGTGGTTAAAGAATTTATTTATTTTCCTCAAAAAAAAAAACAATTAAATGTCATAGGTGACAGTTATTAAATATTAAACTTACTGCATAAGATCTTCGAAGTCCCTAAGGCCTAAACGCGTTAAAGACATAGCCGCATAAAAGCTTCCACGTAGGAAGTACACTAGCGCCAAATCGTCAAAATCATATTTACAATGTGAAGAGAGTCGCCACTTTGATTCCTTTGCAGACTTTGAATACATTCTGCCAATTACTTCGTCAAAGGTTAGTTCTAGAAGCTGTGGACAAGACATGACAAGTGAATGTTGTAAAAACAAAAAATAATTCATGAACATACTCGTACACAGACACCTGAAGTAAGGGCCGCATATCATGTTCCGCTAGTGGAATTACATTTAATAAGCACTGCGAAATTAAAATATCGTATGATTTTTTTAATTGTTCATTTCAGTTCTCGGCTAAGACGCACGTTTAAAATTACCAACCAAACTAAAATATTAGTTTCTAGTTATGTAATAGGAAGGCGACGTAACAGACGTATGAAGACGTTTTTCCCTCAGTATTGTCCCAGAAGGAAGGTCTCCTATGCATCAGCGAGATTAATTGCTCCACATCATTATCGTCATTACTACCGGGGTTACTAGATAACCCCTGCGTGACCGACGATCGGGCGGGAGTCCATCCTAAGCTAAACCCGTGAAATAAACTGCATCACGTTCAATTTGCAACAATTTTTTTTCTTGCGATGACTTATGTTTTGTTACAGAATATCGAAAAAAAATCTAGCAGTGAAATAGCGCTATGCGAACGGGCTCTAACAGTAAAGCAGAAATATCCTTAGCACTTATTTATTTTTATTGATATATTTTAATTGAGAGAATATTATTTTTATAATAAAAAGAAAAATAATTAATAATAAAAACATTTACCCTTAGTATATCACCAGCATAATTTGGCTCAATGGCCAGAGATGGAAACATATTCCATAAATAGAGTAGCTCGACCCCAGGGAGTATTAGGTACCCTCGTTTGGCCCAACGCTCACATCGCCGTACAACAAATTTTTCCATTGGCAGAGATCTTCCAAGTATCTTTTGACTATAACGCGACGCGTTCCTGTCATGTAGTGGAGTGGACAAGAATATCGCGAAGTAAATAAAATGAGAGAGCAAAGAAAAACACAAAAAAACATACCATTATGCAGTAATAACAATGAAATTATATTATATACATTATATAAAAAGCTCAACAAAACTATAAATACGCAAGCACGGAATGGTAAAAATAAAAATATTCGTATTCTCATAAAATCAAATGATTCGTTATGAATATTTACGCAATAGAATACATATACATATAAGAGCGATGTGAGCAAAATTTTCAACATACATTTTCAAAGAAAAAAGTGCATGTAATACGTCTCCACCAGCCAATGCTGCGTAATTAAGGATAATTACTATTTATCAACAATTCTACTACCTAACGAAGTACCTAACTGTTTTTGTTGCATAAATATTAGTAGGTATGATACATTGTAGGGATATTTATAAGTTTGGCAATCCCTCATATAACAGGATAGGTAGGTAGAGGGAACATAGCGTTAAGACACTCCATTCTCCATTTCCCGCCGAATCATCAAGACATTGCACGTTGAGAGGCGGAACTCAACGCCGCGCCTTGCTAAGTTACCAGAGTGAGAAAATAAAAATATTAAATAAATCACTATTCCCAATGCGAATCGACCCCACAACCGTCACGTTAACAGTCACACGCTTGTACCAATACACCACGACGGCCTCACTTTTAATTTTTGCCACGTTATTTTTTTAACAATGCTCTTATTTTTTCCATGTTTTATTGTCTTTATAATACCACTATATTAAGACAGTAAAAGTAATTCCAAAGATGATGATGAAGAAAGAAAACCAATTATTTTATAATTATTGATATAAAAATAGACAGAAGGTTAATAAGTTGTAATAATAGATTTTTTTGTGAAAATTTACTTTAAAAGATGAGCACAGCGATTGCGATCGTCGGGAGTGCTTAAGCCTCTGAGTTCCATTAGACATGCTGCTTCCGTATAGTCATAAATGGTTTTTGACCATTTACTGTGTTCACCTAAATAGTTGGCGTATTCCGATGCCGTCTTCCACTTCAACAGCATTCTGCGGAAAATTAGATATCGATATATACGAGCATTATACGACCCTGAGGCAGACCCTGGTAATAGCCGGGATTAACGCCAGGAAGAAAGAAGATATACGAGCATTATACGAGTTCATACAAAATAAATTATGACACTGATGTTTCACTTTTTCTATTATCCTCTTAATTTTATGAATTTTCATCTTATAACTACATAATCGATTAATAAATTTCTTAAAATGTTACAGAACAGAATTTATCGTTCATGGAACATTTCAACCATATGTTAGGTTGTAACCATAGGTTTTTATATTGTAAACTAGATTTTTCGAAAATGGTTTATATATGGGTTTGCCCTACTTAAGAAAAAAATCATACTTTTAGAATATACGTAAAAATTCAGCGAACGTGGAGGGAAATCCCTGTCCTAAGTGTGGAAGAACACTTTTGAAATAAAAAATAAATCATAACTTACGCGTGCGCCCAAATAAGTTCCCAGTAATTAAGGTGGTTCAACTGCGGCCACATATTAGTAATAGTTGTTGCATTTTTGTAAGTGATGACGGAATCCTCTATCTTCCCTTTCAACATTTGCATTCGGGCCTTGAACATCATGAACCACACGCTACTTGGATATTGCTGAAAAAAGAGATGGAGATTTTACTAAAATATATTTAAAAGCTTTATTCACAAATCAAATTATTTATTTTGTCTCTAAGCTACAAACGCTACCGTTATGTTTATAATTATTAATTTATATTTATAATATAATTAAATTAATTAATGATTATTATTATTTATATAATGATCCAAGTTTTTGCTTGGATCGTTAGGTATAGTACTTTAGACCATGTTAGCAACAATTGTTGGGCTTGGAACTATAGACAAAGCATTCTACACGTGAGAAAATATTTATGCAAAAAAAAAAACATAATTCGCACGTAAATTGTTATGATTCGAAAAAAACTACTAATAATTGTTTATAATATAAGTATTATAATATAAGTATTATTAGTAAGCTAATAAATATAAAATTGAGATGAAAAATCAAGAATAGATACATACAATTTCCTTTCATAAACATGTAATAATATCTTATACATACTCGTAAGCCATTGGTGATAAGAATTTCAACTGCGGTAAAATCAGGTGGAATTGCTGCAAACTGACCGATGACTAAGAAGTAGATCAGTAACGTCAATTGGCACAGTACGGAGCGAAGTCCGGGTGATGAGGCACCAACCATCAAGTCATATCTACCTCTCTCCTACAAAGAATACATATAATAATTCTAATCAACTAATTAATCATAATAGTAGAGGTGGAATACTAACATTTTTATGACTAGTCTCGCTTTATTATTTTTTTTGTGTCTTATTTATATTGCTAAACTTTAGAAGCCCTAAAATAATGCAGTTTCTTTAAATTGAAACTATCAATAAATATATTTTTTATAATACTAGCTAGTAAAAAAATATACCTTATTAGCAGTGAAACCGACGAATTCCAATAAAGTTATAATTTTCGGCGGCAGCATTGCAATCATTATGTTGAAAGTTGCAAGTCCTAAACGAACACCGCTCTCAAAATGGGTTCGAGAATCCTCATTATCCCACCGTTTCTCCTCAAGTATTTTGGCACAGGTCCTAAGACATTTTCTTTCTTATAGTCATACATAATTAAAAACTACTCATAGTCACTAGTGGTGCTAAAATATGCTTTTGTTCACATTAATTTTTAACACAAATTATTTATTGAACTGTAAGTAAATTATTTATTGAAAGTATTTAATATTAAAGACATAATGAATGTATGTATGTGAGTATAGCGAAACATAGCGACCACTTGACGACCAATTACAAATGTATTTGATGGAAATTATTTTCATATTCGGTTCCTTTATGTTCCGTAGTGATTCAGTGATGCAAGTTACACAATTACCTACATGTTTACAAGTTTTTTATAAAGTTTTGCTGTAGATTGAAAAATAAAAAAAAAGCAATTAAAAATTATTCAAAATTATTCAAAAAAATTAATGAAATTTTATGAAATTTCCTACCCATTTAGAAATTACAGAGACTAATAATGTTTTTAGAGTCTATTTTAGGCGCAACAACTATTTTTTTTATAGTAAGGCCAAGTTTCTGTACCTATAGCAATCAAACGATGACTTGACGCGCATGGATGCCCTCAGGAGTCCGCTAACTTCATCGCCGTCGAGAATTAGGAGACACGCTTGGAGCAGTAGAGCTTCTGAGTATATAAGCTCAGCATGGGCCTCCTCTTCAGTGTACAGGCCGAAATTAGGCTGCACATTTGTTACCAAATCATAAATATGAAAACATATTTGACAGACGAAAATATTGAAATATCATTTATTTCAATATTGCGCGTGAGACTGTAAACGCCACAGGTTATGGGTTCGATATCCACTCGACCAAATGAATATTTAATTTATTAACAACTAACGAGGCAAAGCGCGGCGTTGAGTTTCGCCACTCAACACGCAACGGCTTCAGAATTCGGCAGAGAGAGGAGAACTGATGTATCTTATATAGTACGAGAACGCGAGTGTTTTAAGGCTGGGTTCGCGGGTTCCTTTTGTCTACCCTGCTATGTACGGGCTACAGCCTGAAGCTAAATAAAAAGAACCTTACCTTTCTTATGATAGCCCCGATAGACTGGACGAAATTGTAGGTTTTTCGTTGTTTCTCACATAATTCAAAAGTTTTGTTCAAGGCCCCTTGAGCTCGTTGCATTTGTGTCGGCTCGCGAGTCAACAGGGCTGGGATAAATTCGAAGATAGTCGCACCATGTGCGTGATACATTGAAACATGTTTCCTGAATGGTAGGAATTACCAAAAATTTAAAAAAATATTTTAGATAGGTACTAATGGATACTTACGTATATTGGGTAGATAATGTTACTTATTCACTAGAATTATATTTACATATCAATTTGTATTTGTAAAATTATAGTACATAGTTCACCAATTCTTAAGGCAATGAAAAAGTAAATGTAATATTATTGTGGAATAAGTAAGCGCGGCGCTGAGCCACTCAATACGCAAAGCCTCCAGAATTCGGCGGAAAGTGGGGAACGGAGTGTCTTAACACAAGGTTTCCTCTGCCTACCCTGCCGTGTGCGGGTTTTATTGATGAATAGTAAACATGTTATTAAAAAAAGTTTAACTTACCACGGTGTCATAATACGAGCCGCTTCTGTGAGATCGTTATTAAAGAATCTAGTAATGGCGTGCTGGCAATGTTCTAACGCCTCATTTAAGCTTATAGGAGCACTGGAAAGAATATAATCTTTAAACATAGAAATAAACATATAACCGCTTCAACAACTACCTGTATAGGGATGGTTATATTAAAAACAGTTTGCTAATATTTTAAAAATATCGAGAAAAACAAATACACTTTCATAATTAAACCTATGTCATTCAATGGAATATATTTTAAACGAATATAATAGTACGATTCCCTTTAGTTCATAGAATAATGATATATGTATATAATAATTAGCGGACCCGGACGCGGCTACGCCCGCTTGAACTATAAGAATATTTATTAAATATATTTATGCTCATGCAAGCTCATTTTGGGTGACGTTTTCTTAAAACAACAAATTTGCAAGCTGTTGCTTAACAACGGTCGCATAGCGACGGTTGTTATTAACATGACGGAATAAATTGCATGTCAAATTAATAAGTTCTTTAATATATTAGTATATATCGACAATATTACAAATATGAGAAAAAAAAGTAACCTATGTTCATCCCGAGAGTATCTCTATATGAGTATTTTATCACAATTAAATTAGAGGTTTGGCCCTTGATTGCGTAAAAGACAGACAGACGGAGTTACTTTCGAATTTATAATATAGGTATGGATTCTATGAACTAAAGAAGCAAAACCGTTCCTACATTACCCCAGCCTCCCCTATTTCTAAGTGATCATTTTCGTTGACATAAAAGATAATTTAGTAGTATATTTCAGTCGTAATATTGTATAAGACGTTATACTTACGTTGGCTCATCAATTGCAGCCATTTTACAGTTATCCTGCAACAAAGTACTTTGTTTATATATTTGCTTACTGTGCTAGAACATATATAAATTAAAATTAATCTTTCTTAAAAGTATCATTCCGTTTTATATCAGTTCCACCTGTTTGTAGTTCAAATATAACACCGACAAATATAATGGTGTAGGTTCAGGTGTGATCATATAAGAATCTTTTATCCTATTCATTGATTGCTATGGGATAAGATTTCATTTCCTAGCTCTGGTATCGAAACGCGGCGTTGAATGCCGTCAATCAACACGCAATCCTTTCTGAACACAGTTCTTCATTCACACGACGCTTCACCAGTTCCATTTGCCTACCCTCTATATGCGGACGTAAGCTAAAAAAAGCAATTAATTCTATTATATAGGTTTAAGATAATTAAGTATTAGATAAATACGATTTTTCCAGGAAATCATGGACCGTAGATCTGAGTATATGGTTTGAATTTCAACTCGATATCTGAAAGCGTGAACTATCTTTCTTTTTTCCTTAACGGCTTGGAACCCTAAAGAGATCTTTTTACAGTCTTATAAACTAGTGATTAAATTAAAATATTCAATGTTATTATAGATTCAGCAAAAACGATAATTAATTTACAATTTGATTGTTATACAAGAACCAACACCAGAATTAATTATTACCACTATTTATTATGTTAATAATATTCGATGATTTAAGAAATATGGTTTAAGGTGAAGTAATGAATCAATTATAAATTAAACTTAATTTTCATAATGAACCCGTGTTCTTAGTTTTGATTGTGGCTGGAGAACTGGATAATAATATATAATAATCAATTTTAATCGTCTGCTGATTGAATGAATATAGATCTATCCCTGTTTTACATTTACATTTTAGTATTAGAATTTAAAATAATAGCAACGCTACAGTTAAACTTACACTTACTGCTGCTGCTGCTTCTCCTGTCGTCGGCACGAGTCCCGACCCGCCGGTGTGAGGAGAATCGGTGACTCGTGCTTGAGGGGCAAACAAAATATTGTAAATTTTACATCTTAGATTAAAATATTTTATTTATTATTAGTATATATATAATCTATTATTATAAATAATATATGATGCAACAAAGTGATTTTTGAGGCCCGTCGGTGCGCAACTGCGCAGGGGCACGAGCGTGTGCGACAGGTTGTGCGTTCCATTCGCATTCGAGGAAATTAATTATTTAATATTTTTATTCCTTCGGTCTGGTGTCCGCAGTGCGGTGTAGAGTTTCGTCACTCAACACGCAATTCCTCCAGAATTCGGCGGAAAATGGGAGCGGAGTGTTTCAACACCACCCACACCACCACACCTACATGCGGAGTACAACGAGGATGATGAAAAAAATAGTAGTTATAAAATTAAATATTTTTGCGTCGACACCAAAGCGAAGTAATGGAAATATAAAACGTACATAATTTTAAATATATTTCACTTCCTCGAGTGGGGATGGAACTCACAACCGTCGCGTTACAGTCACACCTTTGTGCCGCCGCTGTGCCCACAAAGGGCTCAATCTTCTGTTCTATTGATGTTTTGAAATTTTTTTACGAGCTTTAGTAAAGCTTAATGTAAATGATGTGTATGAGTATGTGACCCCCGTGTAATAGGGTGATTGTAAGCGTGGCAGTTTTGGGGTCGATTCCTAATTGGAAAAACGTATTGTTTATTCGGCTACTTATGAAAATACATACAAAAATATGTATATATATTTATTTTTTAATAAAAACATTACGCATATATATCTCAATTCCCCACTTACCTACTATTATTTTTCATTTAATTCATTGCGTTTTAAATAGACTACACTGAATGAGAGTTTTTAGTACCGTACCGTTTATCGTAAGGTTTTAAAATTTAAACAAAAACTAAAATAAGTGTCATGTTTGTAATCTATATATATAAAATCGAAAGGTCACTCACTCATCACGAAATCTGAGAAACTACTTGTGCTAGGAATCTCAAATTTTGCATAGGAGTTATTTATAGGACGTAGGTGCTCGCGAAGACGGGAATTTGCAATATTCGACTCCTAAGGGGTTGTTTTTGGGGTTGAAAGTTTGTATGAAACTTCGTTATTAGAAATGCTAGGAGTCTCAAAATTTGCATAGACGTCACTAGGACGTAGCCATGGATACAGAAATTAATAATAACATAGTTCACGCGGGTGAAACCGCGAGCGGGCCGCTAGTATAATATAAATTTCATGTTAAAATATTTTATAACATTGTATTCGTACTTCCGCATCGCGTGGAATACAAAAAAAACCCTGATCGGGTGTATATTTATTAGTGTGTGCACTTCAGTACATTATTTTTTTAGCATTTTACCATGATCTGGTAGGAACACTCGCGGTAAATGACCTTTGACGTCATTAAAGGTGCGCTTAAAATGGTGGCCTTAGTGCGGCTCAAACTATTTCAATATTTAAAATTTAATTTCTAAAAAGATTTTGGAGCTTTTTATATTTTTTCTATCTTATGATAAATGTTACACATCATTTACATTGGTTACAAAATGCAGCATAAAAAATAAAACGCATAACCCACGCTGAGATAATTATTTAAGATGGCGCTTTGTAGTGCAAGACGAGAATGCGAAACAGGCGAAGCCTTCATAGCGGAGAAAGTGAGAAGTGCTTGGCCGCGTGTCCGGCCGCTTTCACTGTCATAATATTATCTTATATACTCGCAAATTTATATATATTTTTAAGTATGTGTTACTTCTTATGCGAATGAAATGGAAATATTTATGTTTATATGAATATGTATATGAAACAATAAGTAGATATCGAATATTGCTTTTCTAATTTATATAAAGACAATTAAGCTCGAGTTATCATTAACAGATAATTAACAACACTTGTTTATATAGTCTAGAAGCAAAGTACAAGATTTCAAGATGAGGTTAATTAAAAAAAAACTTATTTATCCTATACTTATATAAGGATAACATTAAAAATAAATAACTTAATAACAAAGTTTCACAGTTACATATACATAATGATTATAAATAAAGCTATGTGATAAAATTAAATCAAAAGTTCATCACAATATTGTACTGTCTTTCAAATATTAAATATATAGTCGTGATAATCATCAAGGCGCACATACACAATAAGAAGAAAAAGAAGGTGCAATGGGAAAAAGATAGGATATTAAATATAGTGATTTGCCCCGTAATTATATATGAAGGAGCTTAAACAAAGTATTTTTTTGTAGGTTTTCGCGTCGGAACGTAAATCGCGATTATATTCGGTAAATATTATTTTAATTATAATTATTATTTATTTTACAAATGCTAATTTAAGTTAGTTATACAAATGTATTATTTTGTTTTATAATTTTAAATAGTATAAATAAATGATATAATATTTTATACTGTCAACCACAAATCCAATACCATTATCTATACTAATCTATATATATAAAAGGACTTGTCCTCACTGACTGAGGTAAGACGCACGCACAGCCGTAACCGCTGTGCGTAGAAACATGAAATTTGGACAGATGTTTACTTTCGTAATCTGGACAGCCACTAAGAAGGGATTTTGAAAAATTTTAACCCTAAAGGGGTGAAATAGGGGTTGAAAGTTTGTATGAAAAAATATTTAAATCGCCACCGATTTTTATAAAATTTGAAATTTAGACTTAAGAATATTTCATTGAACACATGTTTCGTGGTTTATTAGAATTCACCCCTAAATAAGCAAGCGAAGCTGCGCGCGTCCGCTAGTAATATAATAAAGCGGAAGAGTTTTTTTGTTTGTTTGTTTGAACTCTAAGATCTCTGAATCTACTGGTCCGATTTACTTTGTTTTTGTTTTGTATGAAAGCTGCATTCTTCAGAAGTGCTATAGGCTATATAACATTACATTGTACATATATACTAATAAATAAAAATACTTTCTAATTTGACATGACAACAATTTATTCTGCTATGTTAATAACAACCNGTACATTTGGATAATTTTTGAAATTTCATGGTTTCGGGTGGCGGTGAGGTACGGCCCGCTCGTTATGTAGTCGGCGATGACATGTGGCATACATTTTAACCTGTTAAAACCTGTTTACGCGACAAAATAACAAAGAAATCGTAAACCGAATAATTCGGCCGAATATTCGGTTCGGTAAAGTTTAAACAGAATAGTATTCGGTATTCGGTTATTCGGTCAAACCACCATTCGGCGCATCTCTAGTATTTATTATAGAAAAATGTTTAGTTATTTCATAGAGTCGATGTATATGTACGCACGCACGGAAAACTTTAGGTACTTTTTCTAATATTAAGAATATCCTTTAGTTACTTTTACTTCTTTTGTTGGTTGATTTCCATAACTCAGATATTTTTTCTAATAATATGTCTCTACTTATTATTCTTTTTGATTATTTAGGCTTATATTTTCTTACTAATTCTATTGAAAACTGAAAATACTTTCATAAATATATTTAATAAATATTCTTATAGTTCAAGCAGGCGTAGCCGCGTCCGGGTCCACTAGTAGGTAATATTGATAAAGTTTCACATTAAGATTCTAATAAGCCTTTTAATTCACACAAGGGTGTGACTGTAACGCGATGGTTTTGGGTTCGATCCCCACTCGAGGAAGTGAAATATTTATTTACGTTTATATTTCCATTCTTCGCTCTGGTGTCGAGGCAAAGCGCGGCGTTTAGTTCTGCCACTCAACACGCGATGTTGCCAGAATTCGGCACAAAATGGGGAACGGAGTATCTTAACTCTAGGTTCCCTTTGCCTGCCTCCTGCTCTGTGTGGGATATAGTGTGGAGCTAAAAAACTACATAATAAAAGTCAATTCCGGTGAAATGTAAATATTTAAATATAACAAGGTAAATGTAAATATTATTTACATTTATTTCAAGTTTAAAATAATTTATTTTGAATATGTAGATAAAGTGTATTAATATACTAACTAGCGCCCCGCTTGCGGCTTCGAACGCTTGAACTACCAACTGAATTATTTACTTAATTACGTTTATGTTTAAAATAATTAGAGTAAGCAAAAAAAAAGTGTCTTTAATTAACTAATGTACGATCGACAACTTATTTTATTTTGTTAACCGATGTTTCCATGTAAGTGGCCTACCTATGTCTTAACGTAGTAAGTTGGAATATATGCGGTAATTCTGGGTACTTATTTCACCAGGTAAATTGTGCTTCTTTTAAATATATTCCAATTTAGATGGAGAGGCATTAATCTATCGCTACGGTTCAGTTTTTGATCACATTATAATATTTCTGTTGTTTGGAGACTCACATTATTACGTATATCGATCGCGTTTGCTTGTTTATGTTAGGTGCTAGCTGTTTGTAATCCAATTTATTATTGATAATTTAATTAGATGTGTTAAATTATCTGTTTTTGATAATGTGGAGATGAAGTAGCTAATAACAACATAAGCTAGATTTATTTTACAAATAAGTATTTTAATCCACAGTTTAGTTATTATAGAATCAAAAAAACCACACTTAAAAAAATAGCGAAAGGTCAAAGGTCAACATCTTTATTATATAAAAAGAAATTCTTGTGCTTTTGATAAAATAACATTATACTTACGTTGATAAAACATTACGTTGATAAAGAAACAATTTCATAGCAATTAAAATAAATCAGTAAATACACAATTAATATATCACTTATATCAACTAAAGAAGAAGAAAGAAGAAATATAACGGGTCATCGTGTATCGAGATAATGGAACACTAGGTCAAGTTTGTTTATTCGCACTATTTAATAAATATATTTAATTTGAAAATAATTAAAATATCGCAAAGCAGTGTAGGTAATTATTTTAAAACATGATGTAGTCCACACACCTACTGTTGAAGAAACACGATTTGTGGCTTGGCGATGTCGCGGATTAGTAGAATATAGAATGTACTCTCGGACTTTCGGAATGCAGATAAAGGTGGCCGGCGTATGAACTCGTTGGCGATCAAGGAACATATGCTTAGGCTGGCGAGTGGCGAACTGGCGAGTAGTCAGTCTATTGACTCCTCGCCAGTTCGCCACTGAAGAGTGCTCCCACCAGGGTACCAATTGACATTTAAATTAACGTTAATTACCGGTAATTCCGTAGATACCTTAAGTATCGATACAATTTGGTAGCGATACTTGGTAACTTAACGGAATAATAACGTTATAATATGGTTAATTTTGCGTTAAACCTTAACGTTAAATTTAGTGTTACTTCGAAAGTAGCGGTAAAAGTAGCGGTATAAATCATCCTTTTATTTTGTTACCTCTATATGATGTTGCCGTTAAATTTTATTTCGCTACAATTGCTCACTTTGTTAAAAATAAAGATGGGGCGTACGTATTATGGGCTATACAACAGACAAAAAGTTTAATTCCACTATAAATATTTAAAAAAAAAAGTAATTTACGTTGATATAGAAAATAGTAAGCGAATTATAGTTTAATGCGGCGGCTTAACTAAAAGAGAAAATAAATTTCATGGTGCAGCGGCACAAGGGTGTGACTGAAACGCAATGGTTGTGGGTTCGATCCCATTGAAATATTTATTTATGTTTATATTTCCATTTCTTCGCTCTGGTGTCGAGGCAAAGCGCGGCGTTGAGTCTTGCCACTCAATACACATTTCCTCCAGAATTCGCCAGAAAGTGGGGAAGGGAGTGGCTTAACACTAGGTTCCCTCTGCGTACCCTGCTGTGTGCGGGACACAACGTGAAGCTAAAAGAAAAAGAAACAAAGAAAGTTTCACAAAATATTTTTTATAATGATAATAATTTTATTAAAAGTGCCCATCTAAGTTTTGTAAAACCAACGATGTACCTATATTCACAAAAACAATCAAAACTCGGAATCAGACGAGAGCGTCGGTAACAAAACTATCTTATTACGATAACATTTTAACGATACCTAATGATACCGTGGATTTCAAGTTAACGGTAAAATTATCTAAATATAAAGGTAAATACGGTAGCGCTACTTTACAAGTATCGATACCCTGAGTAACCACTCCGACGGACAGCGTTGCCAGCAGTGCTGCCAGCCTCAGGAAAACAAAAAACAGAAAAACACATTAACTCATTAAAAATTATACAACTTCTTTTACATTTATATTTATTAGAAAATGTAGCTAAAATGAAAATATCTACCCAAAACGTTATTAATTTTATAAAATAATTAATTTTATCAACATTTTTAATTTCACGGCTTTCGACATTCACGTAGTATTTTTTAAAAGTTACTTACATAAAAACACTTAACCCTTATTATAAGATCATTTCGTTGTTCGTCTTTTTTTATGTCTGTCCAGATTGTTTATCTCAGGATCGAGTAATAGATATGTTAAATTGAAATTAATATCAAATAACCAGATTTACGATCTCTTGGAGCTCCGAAAATGAAAAGTCAACGCAATCTTAAAATACGAGTGATTATAGTTTTTGCTGCATTTTGTTTGAAATTCACCGCGTGCAAACCCTTTGGGTGTGGGTCTACAATTATGAAATTGGACTAAAAGTGAGAACTTACAATACAAACGAAAGTATGAAATGAATGCAACTTTAATAAGTAAGCTTCCTGTTGATCTACAATCATAATTATTTTTAACGCATTTCAAAAAACAACTCTTACGATTTTATACTTATAAAAAAATCGTAAGAGGGTCGGTGTTTGTACTTGGAAGATATTTGAAAAAAAAATGTTGTTTGTTTGAAGTTGTCCTTTATTAACGTAATAAAACCCAAAACAATGATTTTTAAAATTGTTGTCTGTTTCTTTGTGCGTTTGTAATTGCTAATCTCAGAATCGGCTTAACTGATTTAGATGCGGTTCTGATTTAGATTCACTAATGGATTCTGGCAAGCTTCCGAAAACGTATAGGGTTTATTTTATTACAATTGGTTCATAAATAAAAAAGATATGTCAATTTAAAGTACTTAGTTCGACAAATTTGCTAATTGTCGTAACAGTTATTTTATACAATTGTTTTACTAAATTGACTGAATTATTAAATTTTTTTAAAGTTTTTAACTTCTTTATTAATATTTCTGTTTCAAGCGGGTGAAGCCCCGCACGGGTCGACAAATGAAGTATAAAACAGGAAACAAGGATACCACGGCACAAACAGTCGATCTACTGTTAAAACAGTAGGAATCGCTCTCTGACGCTGACTACATAGTATTATGTAATATTGTCTATTATATATGTATAATAAAAGATTTTTTATTACTAATAATATATTGTCGCAACATGTAGCATTCGCTATCCCGCTTCGTTCCTCTCTTTCCTGTGTCCTTGAGTAGCGGAGGTCAACGCCGCACTTTACCTCGAAACGAGAGTAAAGAAATAAAAATATTAAATATTTCCTATCTTGAAGTGGAAATCGAACCCATAACCTGTCGCGTTCACGAGAACATAAAAAAACAGAATTTCTATAAATCTTCAATAATATTGAAAATCGCCCTCCCACACGCAATATTATTGAACGTGTGTGGCCAGGTTTACAATCCCAGATTATATAGAATTTATTATCTATATGGTGACATATACAAAATATTGACAATATTTTAATTTTTTTATTATTATGATTATTATATTAGTAGTACCACAGAACACATTCACTCATTAGTATTTATACTCATTTAGTATTTACGTACTCGCAAGTAAAGTTTGTTTGACGTTCATGTTTATTAACTTTATTTGATGCTAATTAAATAGACATGGCCTCAAGTACGAGTATTAAAATAGAAAAATTATGTCGGACATGTTTATCAAAAGAATTAAAAATGTTTTCAATCTTTGACATCCGCTTGGGCATGGAAACATTAGACAATGTAATAACATCAATAACTGGTATAAAGGTAAACTAACTATTAAAAAAATTATAGCAAGTTTAAAATAGAATTTGCCAAAAAATATATACATTAGACTGCTGATATTCTAGCGAAAGAAAAACTGCTATGCGAACTGCTTCTTTGTAATTCAATTGCTTGCAGCTTGTTCATTGAGCAAAATATTTTATTAATAATTTATAAATGTCCTGTATTTTTTATTGTTTAGGTTTAGTTTTGAATTCTAGCACAACTTAGTAAAATCTTGTTACAGATGAAATTACATTGTAATGTTAGATGACATATTTGTTATATTATGTTGAGTATTTACTTAAAATAAGTATTTTGATAACTTTTTTTAGATAGCGCAAGGTGATGGGTTGCCTTCTACCATATGCAATGATTGTAAAGAAAAAGTTTCAAATGTACATCATTTTAAAACTCGTGCACAAGAAGCTGAACTCACGCTTCGAGGATTACTTACAAAAGAAAAGGTTCCACATAATGAAAATAATTTAGTTTATAAGGTACTTTACATTTTTAATTATTTGTAAAAACTGGCTATGGAAGCGGTCACTTAAATATTTTCTATAATGATTATAGCATTACTTAACTAAAGTTTTTTGAAATATAATAAATTTCAATATTAACTTCTTCTTTTGTGTGTTGTGTAGTGGAACTTAATGCCAGACTTTGTTTTGTTACTGGCTGAAATGAAATTAAATCATTCTTTCAAGTGGGAAATTTAACCCAAAATAGTAGCATTAAAAGTCAGAAGCTGCGCCACTGCCCCACAACTCAAATAGAAATTAATGAAAGTGATTAATATTAATTTACCATTAACGGTGTAGGCTAATTCTGTTGAAGTAAAAATAGAACAACTTGTACAAGACAATCATCATGATTATATGGACTTGGACCTGTCATTGGCACTTAGTAATGTGGAAGAAACATTTAATGATGTAGGTAAGTCATAAAATAACATTGGCCTGCTTAAATTATTCCTTATGAATCATATAGAAGAAAATTAAGCAATTTCCATTCAGATCAATAATTGGAAAATTTATTTAAATATGTTTTAACTATAATATTTTCAACTTTATAAGAAATATTATTAAACAAACTGAAATTTTGTAGTATTAAAGGAAAAAACATCAAAAGAATGTTTCAACACATTCTTACTGTTTGGTTTAAAAAAAATAAAAATAGTTGTATATGATTATACATACATATATGATTTATGTATATTTTGACACATTTTGATCATTTTGTTTACTTTTTTATATTGTATTATTTGGATTTGTTTAGAAATGAAAATATAGCATTTGAGAATATTGTAATGCAAATTATTTCATTTACTAATTTTAGATGCAGTAAAATGTGAAGACGAACTGAAAAACAAAGATTCTATTACAAATATTCAACAATCTGAAAATATACACTTAAAAGGTGAAGTCAGTCATGAATCATCAAGTTGTAAGTATAGTTTTGTAGCTTTACCATATTGTGTGTCCTGTCCATATTATGTAATAAAACACTATTCCCTACCACTGGTGGAACTCAACATGATTGATTGTTTACCAGAACTTGAACAATTTGTTATTTGCCAGAAGAAGAAAATAAAAAAATATTTTCATACCCAGGTGAGAAGATGGTAAATTGTGAGGAAATCTTATTGAAATTGATAAACAATGTTAATATGTCATTTTAATAACAATTTGATTTGTAATAAATAAGAATCAATGACAGGATGAGTGACAATATAAATTAAAAACCATGTATTTTATGGAATTAAACCATTCAATGCTTGATGACATTCATTTTTTGCACATATTTTTTTCACGTTTCTACGTACAACGGTTACGGCTGTCAGCTCATTCGGCTCGGCTCAGTCAGTGAGAACATGTCCTTTTATACATATAGATCTATGTACTACATACTCACCTTATAGCTTATTTTGAAAAAATCTTGAATCCGTTTTGTTAAAGAAATATTGGCAACAATATCTGTTTAATATCATATTATTTGCAGCTCAGGAAAATGGATATGACAATAATACATATTGCCCAGTATGTGGATCGGGATTCTCAGACGCTGAGGGTCTCACAAAACATGTTTGGGAACAACACGGAGAACTCATGGGTCCCAAGAAGAGGGGTAGACCAAAGAAGTTAGTTACAAGTGTATGTATATTATGATTTGTGTTTCTATAACATTTAAGGTAATTTGGGGGAATAGTGGGCGGATTTTTGATGTGTTAGAACAGTATAGTAAAAAATATTCTGTCAGCTTCAGTTTAACCTAAATTAATGTTATATGGCATAAATTGTAGATGATGTCAGGCTCATATCTCTAAATATAACCTACTAAAGCCTACTAAATATACTGTAACAATATTTGCTTTTGACTTTTTTAAAGTCAAAGTTCAAAGTTGGTGTATAGTGGTGGAACTTAACGCTGTGCTTTGGGTCGTTATATGAAGGAGTAAATATCTGCGAGTGAATATCGAACCCACACCCGTCGCGTTTTCAGTCGCACGCTTGTGGCTTTGCTCCACGACGGCCTCGTTTATTTTTTAATATCATGACAGAAAAAAATGTTCATGAAGGTGTAAGTTTGGACTTAATGTAAATTCTCATCTGTTTCTTTATTAATGGAGTCCAAACAAATATTTTATTGATTTTCTCAGCCAATAGTAATTTTCATAAGAAAATTACTTTCTTTTATTAGCATATATCACTGATCTAATTTATTCAGAGATAAATATATATCATCGCTGACTTTTTCTTACGTTTTTGAAAGGACAATATTCTTCTAGAACATTGTTTTTATGTGTCTAAGCTAAGATTGAGCTAGCGCACGCTATATAAGCGTTCAGGGATCCCAATGTCGTCGACCTTACCTTTAAACAATAAAATTTCTGAAAATACCAAGAAAAAATGAGAAAAGAGTGTAGCCTGTTCATCCCACTCATATTTTATAACAATGTAATCATGTCACAGACATACCTACGGATAGACTTACTTCCGAATTAATAATTTTAGTAAGGATTCAATTTTGCACTTTTGAAATTATTTTTTCAGACGATTCTCAACAAACTGTCTGAAAAGGGGTATAACGTGATATATTTGCCCGATTTAAAGCACACTTGCTTATTTTGCAAAGAAAATCTTAAAACAAAAGAAGATTTATTTTCACATACAATACAACATAAAGGTTGGTTCATATTTTTTCAATCAATACGTTTTTTTTTCTTAGCATCAAGTGTTAGTCTCATACTGCTTCACGCGTGATACATCCCACATATAACGGGCTAGGCTAGAGGGACTGAGTGTCTTGGCATTGGGTCTTAAACCACTGTCCTGCCTACTTCGCGACCAATTTCCTAAGTATCAGAAGTCAACGCTGTACCTTATATTTTTACCTGATCAAGGAAATGAAAATAATTTGGCGTTCTTCTCACTCGGCGAATCGAACCTACACCAACAATGTTTACGGTCAGACGTTTTCTCACCGCCCCACGACGACTCTTTAAATGTATCTAACAAAATAATAATTTTGATTTCAGATGTTAAGATATTCAGTTGTTTAGTGTGTGACAAGATGTTTCTTAAGAAAGGTGACTTGGAGCAACATAAGTGTTTACAGGTACGATATGTTATTATCTATTACGTTTGCTAAAATCTTATTAGATTATAAATAAACAAATCAGGTTCACGCTGTATCCCGCACACAGCAGAGTAGGCAGAGGGAACCTAATGTTAAGACACTTCGTTCTCCATTTTCTGCCGAATTCTGGAGTCATTGCGTGTGCAGTGGCAGAACTCAACGCAGCGCTTTGCCTCGGCACTAGAGCGAAGTAATAGAAATATAAACGTATATGAATATTCTACTTCCTCGAGTGGGGATCGAACCCACAAGAATGTAATAATTGTGACTAACACGACGGTTGTGGTTTCTTATAAAACAAGAATATTATTACTTTATCTTGTTTTATAAGAATAAACTGCTAAAAGAATTTTTTTCTGCGAAAGAAGCCGCTAAGACACTCCGTTTTCCACTCACTGCCGAAATCTTGAGGCATTGCGTGTTGAGTAGCGGTAACTCAACGTCGCGCTTTCGCCGTTACCAGAACTTGTGTTTATTTTATAATAGATGTAATTATAGATACTTTATTTGTATTATTTCTTACCAGTGCGAGCCATCGGATTTGCAAGAAGCTGATAGTAATATAAATTTATTTAAAGAAAGCTTACTTCAGGATATTTTAATGACCGACCCTGTAATGGTAATAGTTTTTTAATTTTTTGTTGTATTTTGAACTAGCTGGCCCGTTGTATCCTCCAAAGAGGAGATTAGGCAGGATCAATCAAGTGTTAAGACACTCTGTTGCTTACTTCCCGCGTAATTGTCGCACGCGACACTTTGCCTGATATGTGGCGAAACTCGACGCCGCAGTTTGTCTCTTTATCAGAACGAGGAAATTAAAATAACTCATTCCCCCATTGAACGGAATTGAACCCATAACCATCACATTTACAGTCAGATACTGTGTCGCTGCTGCACGACGTCTTCTCTATTATCAAAATGCTGACTACTGACGTTTTATATAAAAAGTAAAGTAAATAAATAAGGCTTCCGTGTCCAACGTCCTGCAAATGCAACATTTGTGGGTTCGATTACCATTTGAGGGAATATATTATTTTTATTTACTCACTCTGGCATGGCCATATATTCCAACTCAACACTGAATATTTAAAAAAATTGGCGGTGCATAGGGTTAGGGAGTGTCTTGATACTAGAAAACAGTTTGAAAGTAAATAAACAAATATGATTATATTATTAGCAGGAAATGGAGTCTATGGAACAATGTGAGGAGTGTGGTGAAATATTCATGTGTAGGACAGACTTGACAAAACACCATGATAGGAATCACCCTAAATTGTCCTCTCGATGCCATCTTTGTAACAAGGTTAGTCGTCATTATCTATATATATATATATATAGCTGATAGCATATAGTTATTCAGCCAATACTAAAAAACATACAAATGATTTAATCTTTTTTGCATGTCTGTCAGCATTCTGTTTGTCCGGACTATTCTCCAGACTAACCAAACATTATTCTTCTTTTTTTTTGCGAGCAAAAGTAAATAAGATTGCAAAAGATTTAAATTATCTACAATTAAAATCAAAAGTCAAAGTGTCAGTTGCAATGGTGCAATTTATTGTTGTGACGCTTAGTAAGTGACCAATGGCGAAGTTCGTATCATAGTAATTACTTTATTTGTATGTATTTGTAAGTTCGTTTTTAGAGTACACGGTCTACAATTATTATGCTATATTATACTTTAATAAGGTATTCGCAACAGTCAAAAGCGCTGTCCGCCATAGAAGAGCATGTTCTCGCGTTGAGCGTCTGTTCGCTTGTTCGTCCTGCAACCTTCGCTTCGCTCACGAGGTATCGCTCAACAAGCATATATTAAGGGCACACGCCGGCCAGAGTGTGTCCGTTCGCTTCATGGACAGGGACAGAACTCCGCAACATAGATGCGATATATGTAATAGACGGTTCTATAGGTAAGTTTTATCCATTTATTCCATTCTTCTAAAAAAAATTTTTTCTTTTGTTGTTTTAAGAGTTATAATATTGGAGAAGGTAACTAATTTTTATTTTTTGTGTACATAAAAATTGATATTTTTTAAATTATTAATTGAAGCATTTTGAAAATATCTATGTGCAACAATATTTGTAGTTTAAAGAATATTTTGTGATTCTGTAGAAAGGACGTATTAGCAAGGCATGCGAGCATACACAAACAAATAGACAAGTGCTTTGAATGTGACGTTTGCAAAAAGAAGTTTCATAGGAGAGATAATCTAAAGTAAGTTCCTCATAATTACAAGTTCCTAAAAACATGAAATACATATATAAATAAATCAAATAAATTAGCTTCACACTGTTCCCGCACACAGCAGGGATACAAAATTTACTTTAGTGTTAAGAGACTACGTTCCCCGTTTTCCGCTGAATTATGGACCCATTGCGTATTGAGTGGCAGAACTCAACGAAGATATGAAAAATATTAAATATTTAATTTACTCGGGTGGGGGCTCGAACCCACAACCAGTTGCATTTACAGTCACACACTTGTGCCTCTGTGGTGGCACAGTTGTTGGACTGGCCACAAAATACATAAATATCCTACAAAATAAAATAGATATACATAGATAACATTTTTATTTGCATATATAACATTTCAGATCGCACATGAGAGTGCACAATGGGAAGGGTCAAAGCTCTAACAACTGTCTATGCCTGTACTGCGGCAGAAGCTTCTCGAACTCTTCAAATCTGATCGTGCACATGCGGCGGCACACCGGCGAAAAACCTTATAAGTGCGACTTTTGTGATAAAGGTGTCTATATTTTGTACTTATTTTTTTTGTGCTCCATCTCTATCTATATCCTTAATAGCAGTCGTCGGCAGATGGAACCTAGTGTTCAAACATTTCGTACTCCACCAGGCGCGGTCGCAGCCTAAAATTTTGGGGGGGACTAGAACGCGATTTGACTTGACTATAAACGCGACTGGTTGTGGTTACAATCCGCACTCGAGGAAATGACATATTTATTTAAATTTATATTTTCATTTACTCACAAAAAGCAATCCCTACAATATTCGGCAAAATGTGGAGACGCAGTGTCGCTCTGCCTATTCTGCTGTATGCGGGATACAGCGTAAAGCTAATCATTATTTTTTTAAATAATTTAACAAATCAAATCTCCATTCCCTACTTTCCCCCGAATTCTGGAGGCGTTGCGTGTTGAGTGGCAGAACTCAACGCTGCGCTTTTCCTCGACACATGAGCGAAGAAATGGAAACATAAACGCAAATAAATATTTCATTTCCACGAATGGGGATCGAACCCACAACGGTCGCGTTACAGTCACACCATTGTGCCGCACAGCCAAATATCGCTATTAGTCCTCGCATTTTTTGTGTGAAAATTTCTTGATAATTAGAATTAAAAAAGGTTTTTTTTAATTAGATAAAAATAAAAAAACCCAAAAGCTAAATTACCCCACCCCACTCAGCATTTATTTCGAACATTTGACATTGTTTAAAAGGTTTCCCGCGTTCATCGGACTTGCAGTGCCATCGTCGTTCACACACGGGGGAAAAGCCTTGTATATGCGGCGTTTGTGGCAAAGGTACTTTTTTTATACATTGTTTTAATTTTTATATGAAGATTCTCGAGAGACGCCCATTTTATCTTTCTTTCTTTTCTATTTCTATTAAATTTTCAATTTTTTCAAACAACATTCTATGTTTAACTGATTTAAATAATTAAAAAAATAAAAATAAATATTCACAATTATATCTATAGGCTATCGGCTGGACGTGGTTGACTGATTGCAAAACGCAACGCCACTCAAGCGAGCCAAAAGTACAGTGCTTAAAAAAATATGTTTTTTTCCAGCGTTTTCCCGCAGCAACAAACTATCCCGCCACATGCGTGTACACACCGGTGTTAAACCCTACAAGTGTTCGTATTGTGAAAAGGCGTTCTCCCAAAGCAATGATCTCACGTTGCATGTGCGCCGCCACACTGGTGACAAGCCGTATGTCTGTGAATTGTGTGGAGATAGGTTTATACAGGTAGTTTGTTTATTTTGTTTTTTCTTTTACAACAGAAAAACTGTTCTGTAGGATTTTAATAAAAAAATCTACACAATTTATGTAAAGGCAATAAAAATATTGAATAAAGTTACATTTCTCGACCAGGTTGGCCATTAGGATTCAAAAGGGAACTGAAACGATTCCATACATTTTTGAGCCCAGAATGTAAAGAGATGAAAATGGTATGATTTAATACTTCAGGTTCATCATTCCCTCCTTGAAAATTCCATAAATTTTGGCAATCTGAGACCTGAGTTATTAGATTTGATAAAAGTGAAGTTGTTGTTGTTGCTTGTTACAAAGGATGTTTCTGTCGGTTTCTAGGTAGTAAGAAAGTTATACACCGACTCATACACCGACTCCGCCTGTCGAATCTTCTACAAATTTTTTAGACCACATCTCAACTCTTTACGTTTAAACCTAAAAGTTTCAGTCTCCTTTACTTTAGATGTCTATTGATTTCTTATTTTTTATTTCTTCATCTTATGATTTGTATGGTAAAAATATTAAATGTTTTAATTCAGACATTTTCATGGAAAAATAGTGAAATATGTCAAGTTAGTACGTCCTTATGGTTGAGTAACACATTCAACCGTCGCTTCACAAAAAGTCGCTTAACAATTGTTTATTTAAATTTATTTTTCATTTCTTCGGTTTGATGCATTACCAATTTACACAACATCTTTACCTAAATAGCCTGTATTAGTCTGATGTATAAGCTATCCAATTTATTATTTAAAAAGTAATATTTTGTCGCCAGGGCACAGCATTGCACAACCACAGGCGCGCGCAAGGCCACTATCCTCCGCCCGCTCTCCCCCTCGTGCACACCGTGCAGACCGTCTCACAGACGCACTGACACCGTAACACGCGTGCTCACCTGCTTGCGAGCACATTGGTACCGACATTGAAGGAATAAGTGGCTAGTGGCTATCAATGATATCTATAGTGGTTTTGAACGTCACTCACTATTCTATAGACTGGCTAGCACTACACTACTAGCACTATCTTCTATCTAGAATATTTTTAAATATTTCTAAATAAATTTTTAGTTTCTGTAATATACCTAGATTACACTATATTTGTGTGCAGTGTATAGTACATTTGATAACTTAGTAGTAGTAATTGTGTAGAAACCTTATTGTGGGTATATAATTATATTGTCGATATACTTATCTTAATTCCTTTTACTAACAATGATTTCATTGTAATGTAGTTACTTTGAATTCTACTATTTTATACCATTATTATAAGTTTATTTTAATTAAGAAATATTTTATTATGTTTTTAAATATTACGTTGAATTTAGAAATAAAATAGGACTGTGAATATTAAATTAATAATTTTGTATTTGTCACCTTCCGGTCACGCCACTAGGCGCGTCATTGCTTGTCATTGTCAACGTTACATTAAGGGCCGCACGGGCGTTGTACGTTCAGTCGAGGCTCTACCACGGCTCGGGGCACTATTCGTGCTCCACCGCTAGTTAACCTCGACTATTGTAATTATAAATGTGGTTAAGACCTATTTTTAATTATCAGCCTGACTGCCATTTGCCAAGGAACTTACTCATCATCAGTATAACCGAAGCATGTTCACCCGAACCCAGAAGACCGCACCAGGAAATTCCGTCCTTATTTGTAGACAAATAAGGAATTCCGCCCGCACTGCCGCCGTCGCCTTCACCAAGCCAAGCACCCAGGGCCTCACGCAGCGCCCACCGACGAGTTATGAAGACCCAAGCAGTGACTTTTGTGGGTCTCAAGAAGCTTCATCTGCTGGTCATCCAGCGCCAGTCGGTCAGTTTTGTTATTTTTTTTTATTGTATATAGGCAAACATTTTTGGAAGTGACGATGCGAGCCAAGTTATATTTGTTGGGGAACAATTCAGCAGGCAGGAAGTTCCACTTTAGCCGTTCGCATTAAGAAAGTGGAGGCGAAGCGCTGGGTTCGAAAAGGTGGTATATCGACGACATGTGGTCCAAGGAGGCCATTTATCTCGGTGTCGTCCTCGACCGCAGGCTTTCCATGACGGCGTACATCAGAAAAGCCTCGCAAGCCGCCAACGTCACGCTCGCATTGTTACGACCGGTACTCCGTTCCCGCCTCCCATTGCGAGTCAAGATCTCACTTTATAAGACCTATATTCGTCCTCACTTGGTATACGCTGCCCGGGGCTGGTACGCGCTGGCCAGCCCGAACCAACGCAAAAATCTGCAGGTGGTGCAGAACATCGCGCTCAGACGCATCACCCAAGCGCCTCGGTTCGTGAGGAATGCCACCCTGCACCGAGACCTCCGCATCGAGAGCCTGGATGAGCACGTCCGCCGCTTAGCATGTAACGTGCCGATGCACTCATCGGCACGTTACATGCTAAGCCATGGCACACCAGACCACCGGACAGAAAAGAAGACTCCCCCGAGACCTTGTCCTCACTCCCCCTTCTAGATTCCTGAGCTGCCGTCTTGGTCGCTGTTCGTCTAAGCTGGGCCTCTCCCGGGCAACCGAGGGATCGGATCAAACTCCGGTCTCAATTTCCCTCTGCTCGGCCATATATACATGACTTTGATAATTAATAACCTCTATCTCTCTATAGAATAAGATGTTTTTTTTTGTTGAATTTTAAAATTGTGTTAAATTGTCTTTATTATAATAAACTTTGTATGTAGATGGCGTTATCACAGATATATGAAGTGACGTTAATATAATAGATACAATGGAGGTTTTTTTTGTATATTATATATGTATTTTTAAATCAACCTTAGTTTTATTTTACTTATTTTAATACTTACTTCTTATTATTAAGTAAGCCACTGGTTTACAACGGTGGCGAAGTATTTAATTTTTTTTCAATCATAGTTACTGTTTTATTGTAAGGAAAATTAATTAGCAAATTTTCCTTATACATTGCCTAGAAGAGTTATATAGAATTTTAAGATTACAGTTTAATCAATATATTTTTTTAATATTTTCGTTACATTTCGTTTCTTTAGATGAAAAATTAACAGTATTTATTAATGAGTAAAAGTTAAGAGGTGGCAGCATTCGAATAATCTTAATTACGGCTCTTGTGGCACTTACGTCCTGTACACTAAAAAAAAAAATCTTTAGAAAATTAGTAGATTAAATAAAAAAATATGTTATCAATTACTTAGTATAAAGGAATTTACTTACTGCAGAGGAACACTCATTTCCAATACACTAGAAAATAATATCACCCAATTCAGCATATTTTTAGTGCAAATTATAATTACAGAAAAAACATTATTTATACGGAAAAATTAACTTTCTGATTTTAAAACTGGATAAAAACTATATCTACTATAAAACGTATTTACTTACACGGGCTATGCACCTCTTTGCGTGGCACTGTACACACAAAATGAAAGAAAAAAACTTAAGTTAAACTATTAATTACTTAAAGTACATTAGGATATATGATAAATACCTCCGACATACAGCCTGTTCCATGACACTAAAAGGACCGATCAATTAACATTATATAATATAATCATATATATATATATATATATAGATAATTATGTTTATAGAGCAACTTTTTTAAAAAATAAAAATTATTATTTTAAACTCAATTTTAATTGGCATAGCATTGGCACAACGCGACGGGTTGTGGATTCGATTCCAACTCGAGGAAATGAAATATTTAATATTTTCTACTTTTTGCTCTGATGTCGAGGAGACAAAGCGCGGCGTTAAATTCCGCCACTCGACACGCAATGCCTACAAAAGTGGCTGTAAAATATCTTGTAAAATAATATGCTTTTCCAACGTAGTGAATCTAAAATACCATACCTCCGCTACGCAACTAACTCCCGTACACTGTATAATGAGAATTACTTAGTTACTAGGTGTATTCTTTACTTGTGTGTCGTGACTCGTGAGTCAACATTTACTTACATTGGATCTACACTTATGTCCTTCACACTGATGAAAAAAATAATAATAATAAATTAATATTATAAAATATATGCCACATACATTTTTATAATTATCAAATTAAAACTTACAAATGAATTCGCCGATAATCCATCGCTCTTAAAAATATATATTATTTATATTAAAATATATAATTATTAGAAAATGAAATCAAAGGAAAAGTTTGACTTTAGATTTTTTGCTATAAAAGTACAAACCAATGTTAGACACGACGCTGCGTTACACTAAACAAAAAAAAAAAATTAAATTTATTAATTTAGAATATTTGTAGAATATTTTGTACAATAACGGCTGAAATTACCTTTGCATTGCAAATACGTCCATTACACTAAAACATAAAAAGCTTTGAATAAGAGCAAAATAAATATGTCATTCCCTCGAGTGGGAGTCATTCTTCATATCGTAATGTATCATGTAAACAATCATTTGTGGTTTTTTTAGCTTAACGCTATATCCCGCACAACGCAGCGGCGGCAGAAAGAGCCTAGGTTTAAGACACTCCGCTCCCCACTCTCCGTCAAATTCTGGAGGCATTACAAGTTGAGTGGCAGAACTCAACACCGCGCATATGCTTCGCCACCAGAGCCAAAAAAATTAAAATAATAAATATTTAATTTCTTCAAATAGGAATCGACCCAATCTGTCGATTGCCCCTGCACCACGGCTTGCCTTCGTATATATATATTTGTGTTAGTACCTAACACAAAGTACAAATATAATAAGAAATAAAAAATATGTTTTAATAATAAATTAAATTACCTTTGACATACAAATATTCAGGACTCCATTGCACTAAAAAAGCATTGTTAATAATATTACTCTTTTTATTTTCTCTCTTCTCTCTCTATAAAATAATGTACTATATTGTATATATATAATTTCGTTTCTAATAAACTTTGCACTTACTTTTGCTGTACAAAAAGCTCCATAGCACTAAACATGGAAATTGTTCTTAAGTTTTTGCTTTATTAAAATTCTTACTGTTAGATTTTACTATAAATCATATAATTATAACTATACCTCCACCGTCGAAAGATCCCCACTAGTCTGAAAATAAGTATATAACATTTCATAACAGTTCAATAAAACAGCTATAGCGCAGACAAAGGGAACCTAGTGTTAAGACACTGTGTCCCTGCTTTACACCGAAAATTTCGAGACACTGCGTGAAGAAATGACGGAAGTCAACGCAAGGCTTGCGTTGGTTGCTTGCCTTGATGCCAGAGCGAAGAAATGAAAATATTGAAGAAATAATCATTTATTCCCTCGAGTGGGATCGAACTCGCAACCGTCGCGTTTCAGTCACACCCTTGTGCACCAAATATATTAAATAACATTTACATAAAAATGAAAAGTACCTCTGCCGTTGAGTTAAAACCCACAGCCTAAAAAAATATTTATAAATTAATACTTATTAGATATGAGAATACAACATAATCTACGAGTATCTAATAATGCATATATTTTAATGAATGTCTTCAGGGACAATCGGAACACTACCGTTGAATTTTTTTTTCGATTGTGAAGTTAACGCTGTTAGCCCTTTTAATACGTACTTATTTATTAATATAAAAAGTATATTATTTATCTATATTATTTCTGATAGTTAACTGAAATTATTAAGCTGTGATAAGTTAATATTAGGAATACTTACCATCGCTGTAGACATGCTGCCAGTACACTGAAATTTTTTGCTTTACAATAATTATATTTTAATTTCCCCGCTCTGGTAAAGAGGCAAAGCGTGGCGTCAACTCTCACCAATCAACATATTGAGTGTGGTGGAACTCAACGCCGAAGTATTTCATAAAATACTGGGAGAGGAAGTGAAATATTTATTTACATTTATATTTCTATTTGTTCCTTCTGGTGTCGAGGCAAAGCGCGACCTAGAGTTCTGCCACGAAACACGCAAAGCGTCCAGAATTCGGCAGAAAGTGGGGAATGGAGTATCTTTACACTAGGTTCTCTCTGCCTACAGCATACATACAGGATATGCATACAGGATACAGCGTGAAGCTGATTTGATTTGATAGAAATTTCTATGATTTGGACAATAAATCTGGAATGAAATGTAAACAGTCGATATGTTTAAAGCTCTTAAAATGTGTACTCAAACTTTTTCATTGTGCGTTACTTTTTTAAAGTACTTACATTGGAGTGACAGTCGTTGCCTTTACACTGCAATTATTGAAAATAATAGCGATCAAACCCAGTAATTTCCTTATTGTTATTCTTTTATAATGTTATTAATAATATACAATATCCGTTCCGCCACTCAACGCCCCTCCAGAATTCAACAGAAAATGGGGAACGGAGTCTTAACTCTGCTTACCCTGCTGTGTGCGGGTTACAGCGTGATACTAAAAAAATAATGTAATATTGAATAATAACTACTCATATTAAATTAATTTGGGGTTGTGTAAAAATATAATAGAAATAAAATTTTCAAGATTAAAACTATGCTTGAGCTGACGTACGTGAAGTAAATTACTATAACCCTACATATTTAATACCTTCGCTGAACATGTTCTTTCCATCTGCGAAAAAAATGTATAATTGAGATCGTTGACAATATAGTGTCCTGACACTTCCTATCCTCGCTGCTATTTGAAAAGATCGGGAAGCAATTGTTATATTGAGAATTTTTTTAATCATAAAATCTGCAGAGAAGGGGCGTATAATAGAATTTTTCAGCAAATAATTCATAAATTGTGGTCTCAAGTATTTAAATTATAAACAAAAATATTATATAAATTAGTTATATAAATTTAAATGACTTCAATATCTATTAGTGAAGTGAGATATCTTTTATAGCTTTTGGAGAAAACCATTGGAAACAATAAAGATACAAATTATATCAATAGGTAAATACTTAATTTATTTTTATGGTAAAAACAGAAAAAATATATTTTTAACATAAGAATATAACTTACTGTTCGTAACTTTTGTGAACTAATAATAATAGTCAGCGAGATCTGGAAGATATATTTATAATATATAATTTATTTATTTTCTAACTTTATTAACACAATATTATCTTAGTGGCCAGACGTGTGTGACTAACTCGACTGATCGTGGATTCGGTCCCTACTCGAGGAAAGAAAATATTTAGTTAAATTTAATTTTCATTTCTTCGCGCTGATGTCGAGGCAAAGCGCGGCGAGAGATCCGCCTCTCAATACACAATACCAGAATTCAGCGGAAAATGGAGAACGAAGTGCCTTAACACTAGGTTCCCACTGCCTATCCTGCTGAGTTTTTTTTATTTAGAATTTTTTTAGAATTTTTTTTATTTGATTTTTTTACAATATTAACAAGTTACTTACGATTACTGAAACGAATATAACGATTTTCCAAGATGACATTCGTATGAGTTTTTTGCAATCACAGTAAAAAAATCTAATAACTGTCGTTTCAAATTTGTAGTATAATTGATTTGATAACCAATTAACTTGCAAGACTCTGTGCATAACCATCATGGACTCTGTCCATTTAAACTATGTTATCTATAATTAGTGATGTTCCGGATCGTTAACAAAGTACTCGTTGTATCCGTTTTCTCATTATAAACGCAACGTTAAAACCGGCTGAATGTGGGTTTGATCCCCACTCGAGGAGATGAAATATTTATTTAAATTAACATTTCCATTTTTTCGCTCTGATGTCGAGGCAATGCGCGGCATTGAGTTTTACCACTCAACATGTAATGCCCCCTAAATTCGGCAAAAAGTGAGGAACGGAGTGTGAACCTAGTGTACTAGGTTCCTTTTGCCTACTTTGCTGTGTGCACACAACATAATATGTAGAGAACACCTAGTGTCAAGACACTGCATTCCTTACTTTCTGCCGAATTTTCGAAGCATTGCGTGATGTCTTGTGGAACTCAACGCCGCGTTTTGCCAAAAAATATTAATATATAATAAGCAATAATTCATTCCTCCGAGTGGGAATCGAACCCATAACCGTCAGGTTTACAGTCACACACTTGTGTGTGTGATGAATATTATTGATTAAAGTGATGCTAACTTCATTTGATTCTTGTTTGGTACCAGATCGCCATGGGCGTAGGAGTAAGGAGTGAGTGATCCGTGCCCACCCCAGAACTTTTAAAGTAAAGAAAAACAAATACACGTGGAAAAATAAGAAAGCCTTTATACCAAAGATCAGTTTAAAGCTAAAGTCAAGGCTCTCTCTCCCTCTCTGGCCCATCCATGCAGGTCGGTGTTCGTTTGCGTTACTAGGTATTTATTAGTTTTTTGAGTGAGATAAATAATAGGCCATTTTGAGGTCACTTAGACTTTATTGAATGCCACTGATGCTATTTGAATAAAAATTTGAATCAACGAATCTAACATTAATGTACATACATTCTTTTTACTCTTTAAATGGATATTATTCTGAATAATCTTCAGTATTATTGATACATCTAATAATTCTAGAACATTATGTAGATTTGCTCTATATTATTTATATTATGTACTAGTTTTTTTGATATTCTTTTACTATTAGTATAGTAGGTACACAAATAATATTTTGTAAATATTTTTCTATAGTGAAGCGTTTAGTAATAAACAAATTTTTATGTACAGATCAATACATTAAGACCAAAGAAAGCCCCGCTATGTACAGCCTTAGGCCACAAGATTCCCTTTACATATTAACTAGTTGATCCCGCATACAATACACTGATTTCACCAATGCGTATTGTCCTGATCCACACACTCAAGTAGTAGTTTCTTTGGAGACATTTAGTTGAGACACTACGTATACGTGCACAGTAGAGACGCTACGAAACAAGAAGTTGTTCCGAGGAAAGCAAGGAAAGCCGAAGAGGTACGGCTCACTTCCTCCTATTCCTCAAGACGGAACCGAGTCGCCGTCCCCACATAAGATTGTATCATACGATAGTTCCGTGTAGATGCTGAGGATCCGGCGAGGCTGGCGGCAATCCGGAACCAGCCGACGTAGATGGCAGCGCAGATGCTATGTCTTGATAGGTACCGACCATGCCTAGCCGATCCGTAGGGCCCTCGTCTGGAGGCGTCACCTCTAGCCCGATGCTGCCGTTCAGAGCTATCTTTATAGCATTCGCATCCTGTTGCTGCTGCTGCTGCTGGTGTTGCAGTAACGAATTAAAGTGTGAGATGCCAATCTCCTCGAGGCTACTCTTGCGGCGGCGTGAAGTTGCTCCCGTTCCGAGTCCCTGTCGAAGGGAGTTAGAGCGACGAAGTAAAATATCATCAACGATACGAAGAGAGTTTGAACGACCACGAAAATCGGTTATAACTGTAGGACTATCAGGTAGGGAAAGTGAATTTGCCTTTGTGGAAGTTAGGGGCGGTGCACGAGGCGAGAGGCTGGACCCTCCCCCGAGCATGGACCCACGACGGCTGCCGGCCGCTGCAGCCTGGATCAGGGCACCGGAGCAGAAGCTGATGTTCGACTTGCGCCGGCTATTGTGACGTTCAAAAGTCTTTTGTGCAGAAAACGGAGATGGGCGTACTAAATATCTGAAAAAGAAAAAACATTTACAATATAGCATACCTAGGTATTTATAGTAGAATCTACTAAACTGGAGCTTTTTATTTTTTAATTAACTTAAGTCCCACTGCTTACATTATATCTCCTTCTTGTAAATTGAGATCGCAACTCGGATTTATTATTACGTATGACAGGCTGTTTCGCTTTTCGCTAACATCATCATAATCGACACCTGTTAAATTGAGTGATTCCATTCGGGATCGAACAAGGTTTGCAATTTCTGCCCTTTCAATTTGTTGAGCATGATTATCCCTCGCTTCGTCTGCCAAACTTGTTGAATACTGAAAGATTCATTATTAAATTGAATCTGTGGTAATAATATCATTAAACATTACAAATGTGTGTAGTGTTGCAAGATCCAAATCTAATTTCGGTAAATTTATTTTTTCAGTGCTTTTATTGTCAAGATACATATGTTTATACATACCTTTCACTAAAACATTACTTTCATGCAGTATATATAGTATTACAAAATATTAATATTATTAATCTTTACCTATCTATTACTTACTAAATTTTATTCAAGTTAAAACAGCATGTACGTAGGACATCCGCTTTACAATTTTGGCTATGTATAGTATGTCTTAAGCACAGTTACCCAAACTAACGACTACATTGTATCTAATAAATCTAAATGCAAATAACGCATACTGCAATGCTTTTTACGTAGACTACTCGAATCTAGGCTAATCTAAAGCTTAACAAAAAATAATTTCTATCCACAGCGACGATATGGTCGCTAGTAAAAATATGGTATGACATAATGGAACAATTGGGAGTATTTAATGGGAAAATACCTTCGTGACGGCGTCTGTTATCAAAACAATTAAATAATGCATTAAAAGTACAGTTTTAAGCTCGAGCCACGGAATGTTGACGACCAACCAGTATTAAGTTAATCAGAGGTCTATAGGAGATTAAGTCGTAAATATAACTTCTCAAGTAAGTAGTAGCTAGTCGCCGACATTGAACGTTATTTGCGGCGTGAGCTTACCGCGGGGGTGCGGTCGCCGTAGCAGCCACTGAGGCATCCTGTAGTACCGCGGCGTCGGCGGGACCTCCCTCTACGCTGGGGTCCATTATCTCCTCCCTCCCCGGCCTCCCCTGCTTCTCCAGCCGCCTGCTGTAACTTTCCTAGTGATACTTCTGCTAAGGCTACAAAATCCTAGTATGACGCTCTCTAGTATATTCAGATTATGCTTTTTTACTTTTCTCATATCTTTGCCGTTTTCGTATGTAATTAAGATAATTACATTTTTAAGTACAAATATTATTTTAAACTGCAAGTCAATATACTATCAATCCAGAGGGCATCAAAATGATAAGCTTTCTATATTTAAAACAAGCCATACATTTTAAAAAAGTTACTTAGATATTTTTAATTTTGTAAATAGAAAAAAATGTAAAACCTCTTTTACAAATTTAAGCATTTGTTCAAAACTGTACTTCATTAGTGATTGATGTGAGTTCTAGGATCATGCAAGATTACGGATACTGATGAAGGGTGTTTACTGTATCTGCGTATAACGTAAGTTTCTGGCAAATTACATCGGCAGTGGTCAATTGCTACTCGTATGTTTATGTAGTGATGTCGCTCTCATCTATTGTTCTAACAGATCATGCAAAAAATCACTAAAATTAATGCGGGATTGCGATCATCGAGTTCGTTGAACTATTTATTTTTTAAATTCATACTGACACGCCACGCTCGAGATTGGTTTAAAACACACTTTAGTCAGATCCGTGGTTCCGCATAAGCGTAGTTTCGACATTTTGGCTGTAGCAGGTTGCATTGGAGAGAAATCAAGCACGTGAACTTGCTTTATGAACAAACGTTAAGTACTTTACAAGAAATATAAATTGTACAAATGCAAAACTAATTTACAGAGACGCCACAAGTGTAGGCAATAACAGTATGTAATGAGTGTAACGTTGACCCGAAGTAAAGATAAAATATGTTTAAAAAGAGTTACCTAAAATACAGTCCAAGGACTAGGAGGACTACATAGTGTTCATTTGGCAGAATATTTATTTGTATATAAATAAGTGTAAATTAAAATAAGTGTGAGAGGAAGCGAAGGACTGTATTTAAGGAGCTTCCTGAGAGTAGTAGAGCGACTCACCGACTCGCGCGATGTTCGCATTCCCGCGAAGCGCGACCAAAACCACCCCGACGGGGCCCGTGGCGACATACTCACGTGGTGCGCTTGATCAGCGAGACTAGTGTCCTGGGTGCGATAGATCCCTATAGGGATTTCGCATGTCGTCGAACACAGCTTCTGATACAAACGACCATATGTTCGAATCCACATGTCCTCTTTAGTTATTTTCATCTGTCACAAGCCCAAGGTAAAAGGTTATTTATAAAAAAGTTATTCACATTTTATGTTATACATAATTATAATGCTATACGAAACAAGTCGCCACTATTTATCAATTCTGAAAAGTAATGTTCGCATTGCGAAATTATGAGATGAAATGTTAATGGCACAGTGAAATAATACATTTTCGCAAGCTCAACAACTAATATCTTAACAACTTACAGATGTCAGAAACCCTGAGCCTGGAGCTTGATCAACACCGAGTAACAGCCTCACAAATGTAATAACGTAATCTTTGACAAAGGCCTGGTAGAGTAAAGTGTCCAACATGGAAGCCGAAAACACGGAGCCAGCGGCAAATGGAAGCCGAAACATGTAAGATATATGAGAACCTCGCTCTTTTTCTCGCTGCAGAAATAAATGCTGTAGTAAATATAATTATGCGTAAATTATAATTTAACAGAAATGTAAACGGATTAAATAGTAATAAAGAACCTTTTCCATCTTGGAAAGATGAAGCGCGTACTTGTCATGAGCCCTGAATTGCATAAATCTCATGTTTGACGACTGGGACAACTCCGTTATAGATTTAATAGATGGAAAGAATCTGAAATGGAATAAACAACCTTTAATATTACTAAGAAGAGAAAATCATCATTTGAAGAGCTTATTTCGCCATGCAAAATATTTAATTATTAAAAAAAAGATATATTTAAATCGCCAGCCACTTGTGAGAAATGTTCGCAAGGCGTCACTCGCATTTACGTCATGCAAAGTAGTACACTTTAATTTTGTCTAAAAAAAGGAAAAAAAAACATGAATTTTACTTGAACATCGTCTGAACTGCTACAATGGTGTTACAGTCGGAGAGGCTGTCCTCTTCGGCGGAGTTTGACAATTCTTTATTTACAACTACTACATTCTCTGCTAGAGTTATGCCAGCTCTTAGAAGATCATCTAAGCTGTAAGAAATCAAATTATAGAGTTTTTGGTTTCATGGTTTCCAAAGTATTCATTGAACTATTACTTACCAATCAATAGAACCCATCATCCAGTACACTAAAGGAAAGTACGAAATAGAGTCAAGGAATGCTATGTCAGGTCGTCGTTCTAGTAACAGAATTATTGGATTAAGTGACGTCTTAGATCTAAAATGGGCTCGTAGGGGTATAATAAAATTGTAAATGCCATTTGAAGCATAATCTGCTGCAAGGATGATTGTCTTGTTTTGCCATTGATATTCTTTTGCATTTCGGTATGCACAATGCTCGCAGACTTGAGCCAATTGAAGACAACAGAGTGGTTTCTTCTCTTTTAACAAGTAGCAAAGGGTGGGACTCACGCCGATGAAGGGTGATACAGGAGGAAAGCCTTTTACAATCCTGTAATTTTGTGTAAAATACATTACTTATTATGCTATTGTAAATATTATATTGAATAAATTCGACTGAGAGGCTAAAGCAAAGCTTATTATAAATAAAAAGTTAAAAGTAAATTGATGCACAAGAAGCTATTATTACTATTAAATTAAATATAAAATATCATTTAATTACATAAATAGTAAAATAGGATAATTAAAGAAGTTGTGAAAGTTCAAAAAGTGCTATTAAAATCTAACATTCACAGCAAGCAAATTCTATCAAAAATGAAGTGCGAAAATTTTCGATATTTGGCTTCCAGAAAGTTAACAAATTAATTAAGACGATCGTTTTTATAACATTTGACGAACATTATAAAATACACATTAAATGGTATGTGAAATTCGAGAATTTACCAAAATACATTTTCTTAAAAAAAAAGGTTAGGATCTATAATACCGTTATTTTTTATTACATTTACTATCCCTGCAAATCGATGGACAAGCAATTTAGTACTTGATATTTGAAACATCTACACAAATATGAAAGTACAAGAAGCTCTGGAATATTGGGATCAACGTGTTTATATTTCATTATTTCATGCTTACCTGGTAAAGTCATTGCGCCAGGCAGATCGTGGTTCGCTGCCAGCAAAGGAAGAGAGCGAGCTGGTGGTGGCGTCGTCACTGCGTCCGCCGCAGCAGTAAGGACATACTCAGGGCTCAGGGGTACGAACACAATGCACACATTCGTATCAACTAACACATTTACGAAGGGTAATAACATTCTGTGCTAGCTTTGAGGATCGTGCTCTATATTAAGTATTCTAAGACTTAAAAACTATTTAAAATATTAAATCTGTTTTATAAATAGAGTTTGTCTTATAATATCTTTAAAAAAATTTTACAATGTATCTATTAATTTTGTTAAGAATGTTACGTTTTTATGGAATGTTTTTTGTTCATGCAATTATGTTTATTGAATGTTGTTGATTTAAAATGATTTGATGACATTTGGATATAAATAAAAAATAATAATGAAAATTTGAGAATATTGCTGATGATTTACAAAATGATTGAACATTTGACCCATTCCTGTGAAGAGGATTTAGGATGAGATCAGTACAAATATCTAGCCCTATAACATTTTAGGCGAAAATGTGAATGACGAAAAATCTCACAAGAGTCTCATGTATGTCTTAATATATTTTCTAATATAATTTTCAATATAGCAAACATCTAAAATGTATATTTTATGTTTTAATTTCTTTTTCTATACAATATGTAAAATTCAAAAGGTGAAAAAATATATCATTTAAACAATTCTTAATTTTGATGTCGAATTTAGTGATTGGCTTACTAAATGTGAACTGTAAAGAAGGCAAGCATTGTGTTTAATGTCAATGGAATTACAAGAAAAATAACAATGACGTACTTAGTGCAGAATTCATGCAGCTGTAGATCCGCTCGCTCTATCTACACGATTGAATGTACACGCTAAAACAATAAAAAATAAAATTGGAAATCGCCAATAACAGGTGATTAATAAAATGTATCACAATTATATTGACGATAAATAAAAAAATGTGCAAAATTGAATTCATCTATCTTTTTTTTTGTTGGATTTGGTATTTATTTTGGACACAAACTAGCAATAAAATTTTGCATTTCTCTTATAAATCTACATTAAGCACGTTGCATATTTTGAAAGCATTAATTATAGAAGAATACTCATTGTACATTCATTTATATTTCGAGATATAAATTCTAAGATTTTCTACGTATAAATGGTAAAGACAGCGTAGTGGTAAAATAAAAAGGCATGCGTGCGTGATCGCAAGTACGGCGAATCAATCTGCGAAATCTTACGCAATCTTTTCGGAAGGCGAACGCCATGGGACATCGTCATCTAATTCGTCTTCGCTTTCATCACCTTCAGCTTCCTCATCTTGGTTATCTGACGCTATATTAAGACTGCTGGTTACCATGTCGGGCACTGGCAGAATCGATGGCCGTCTGCTCCCTGTTTCGTAAGGTTTATTTATTTTTTATAATGTAAAAAATATGTTCTTTTATACAAAGAAAATAAAAAGCAATTTATACCTCGTCGGCAACTCAGAGAATCGGGGCTCAGAAAATTTGAATTGTCAGGTCGAGGTAGTAATAAATGGCTGTCCGTGGCGCTGTCAGTCGCTGGTGATTCTTTAAGACAAGTTCTCGAGTCAGTACCTGATGTTGGAGGTGCTTCACCGAATTTAGCTGTAAATGTGAAATTTGGCGTATTAGTTATTGAAATAAAATAACGTATTTTTAAATTATGTATACTTTAATAATTTTCAGGTAAAGGAGATGTTTATTAAAACTAAAGGACATTTATATTACAGAAATATTTAAAATCTTTAATAATAAAGAATTTTGTTACTAAGAAATATTTAAGCATCTTAAATTGCATGTAGGTCGGTCTACTTTAACATATCACTCGATTTACATGTTAAAATCTATATGACATTTTGATTAGAATGATTATAACCAATGTGTTTGGATTCACACTAAGGTAACTACGGCAAATTATGAAATATATGCATATGCAATTCATTGAAATAACAAGTAACAAATTCAGAAATGAGAAAAAGTGCAACGTTATGGCAAATGTACTAATTATTTAATATAAATAATTAATAAAATCTAATAACAAGGTTGCATTTAGCTATATTTTGCTATTTGTTAATATGAACATTCAATTAAAGAACTTGTTTTTCGAACATTCCTGGCTGATAAGTTAAATGCATCAGAATATCATCTAAACATGCAAGGAGCGCAATATTATTTTATAATAATAATAATTACTATCATTACTAAATTAATAATTATTATTTTGCTAAATAATAAATAATAAAACAAGGCAATATTTGAAGGCATTGCAAATTAATTATCTTACCACTGATTTTAGTGTAATATATTCCGAATTATATAAATGAAATGTGATTTCAAAATTTACCTTGATTGCAATTACCCATACGTCCTTTCAAATGACGAGCTGCTCTCTGTCCAGATCGGCCAATTGATCCAACGATCATGTTTAAGTATAAAAAAATAATAATTTGGATGACATAGAGCAACTTAAGCAACAAAATAATAAAGTAGGTCAAACGATCGCTAGCCATTGTAGTACGTGGATGTGGACGCGATCGAGTACGATCTACTTTAAGCACAATAATCTAACTGTGACACTCACAGCCAGCAACAGTTAAATTAGCGGATGATACAGTTTTAGCTTGGTTGATGCGTGATGGCGATGAAATTGACGTGGAACTCGGGGGAGCTTGTAGAACCACTTGTGGTAGGTCGAACTGAGCCACGCTAGTACCGTCTGGTCGTCTGTGCTGTCCGGTGCCGCCTTCTGCGTCCCCAGGTTTCTTCTCATTGGAAAGGAGGCTAAATGTTGTATGATCTTTTGGTATGGCGTTGGGTTTGCTTTCTGTTTGCTTATCAGAAACTACGAAGGCTGAATTTTCTTCTTTGGTAATGCTCATGTAATAGCATGTGTCACTGCTTTTCATAATATGGCGGGGGCCAGGATTGAGAAGTATGGTCTCTTCGTAAAATTCAGGCAATTCAGCTGGACGGACACCCACTAAGGCAACTCCATACCTAAAAAAACCGATACATAGAGCTTATATTCATCTGTACAATTTTTTCGTATATAAAAAGCTTCTACACGTTTTCATACTTCCTGTGTGAATGAAAGCTGGCATAAGTGAAACTTTTGCCTTCGTATTCTCCAAAGAATCGGCTGTCACCGAGAACAATATGATAAATTTCATTGCCAGAGCATTTACCGTACAGACGGTGCCATTCTTCGGGTGATTGTTGTCCTTCCCTACAAATGTCAAGTGATTTTCATCTATTTTCAATGTGACATATATTTTAAGTTGTATTATTTTTATTAAATATAAGTATAAACTTACTGTCCCCGACTTGTATGCAATAATAATGTAACAAGAGTAGATGCTCCTGGGCATGTGCAGTTGTTAGCAAGTAATGCATATTTAAATTCATCTTCACAAACTACAAATTCTGCAAATTTCACATGCAACTTGTTTTCTGGTCTAAATATCTGTACATATTGAGGAACATCTGGAGCAAAATCTTTTACAGCCCAAGATCTGTAATTTATGAAAAAAAGTACCATAAGCTTTTAGTACATCATAGTTTTTTTCACGCTGTATCCCGCACGCAGCTGAGTAGGCAGAGGGAACCTAGTGTCAAGACACTCCGCAGTCCACTTTCCGCTGAATTTTGGAGGTACTCGGCACCAGTGCGAAGAAATGAAAATATTTAATATTTAATTTCCTTGTATGGAATCGAACCCGCACGCCTTTATCCCTGCACCAAGACTGGCATGTAATATTAGTTTTTTCAATGTATTCAGATTATTTTGTAATATTACCTAAGGATTGTGTGCTCATCAGCAGCTGTTTTGTCCGCATAATTTCTTGCAGCCAATATAAAACAAGCTTCTGCTTCATTCATGCGGGCGCGGATTAAATCAGTATCCTTCAAGCACGACCCTTGGATGTAAATAACTCTTTGAGCCCAAATGGGTACCTACAAAATGAAATTGTTCATATCATTTAAATGTATTTATGTAATGTAAAATTTTATGAATTTTATTTATTTTTTTATATTTTTAACCTGTAAAATCATTCTCATAGTGGTATCAAGTTCCATAGGCGACAAGAGAACCACATAATAGTCTTGTAGTAACGGATGAGCATAAAATTCGTTTAGGAAATCCATGATGGTATCGGCATGTAGCGTCGTCGAACATACGACTACATGTTTCTCGGACTGGGCCCGGTGGGACGAGTACGAGCCTCCCAGTTTTTGTCTCTCCATCCATGTAAATGCGAGTTGTTCAAACTGAAAAGGTAATATTTTTTATTATTGTATTATTTTTTACATCGATTTCTATAAAAAATATATAATAGATGTAGGAAAGTTTTTTGATATGAATGCGTAAAAAGTTTGCTCAGAAATATATTGATATAACAGTTATAATCTAAAAGAAGATTCATCTAAATCTGCCAAGTATTTTTGCATGAAACGAACGAAAAAATTCTTCTGTTATATATATAATAAAGGACCCTGTGTCTTCCTTATTTTAAATTCAATTTACAGAAATAAGTGGTCATTTACTATAAAACTAAAGTTTTAAAAATTACTGATTTATTATACTATACTTATAGATAAATGTCAAAAAGTCGTAATGAGGAAGAACATTAAAGCTTTAAGATATTCTAGCTTAATTAATATTGCAAACGAGAAAGTGCGGCCTTCAGCGCTGCATTGTGTTAACAGCTTAAGTCATACATCCACTATGCATATTCTGTACATTTAAAAGATGGTAGTGTCGTCGCCGTCGTGTGAATGTAGCGCGACGGGTTCGATTCCCACTCGACAAAGTGAAATATTTATCTACATTTACATTTTCATTTCTTCGCTCTGGTGTAGAGGCAAAATTCTGCGGAAAGTGGTGAACGGAGTATCTTAACACTAGGTTCCCTCTGCCTATCCTGCTGTGTGCGGGATACAGCGTGAAGCTGATTTTATTAAAAAAATGGTAGTAGATGACATTAATGTGTTTAATCATCTTTCTAGAATAATTATTAAACTATAAAAGATGTTAAAAACCGACTTACGGTATCGGTAACCAATAAAATTACCGGTAAGTAAAAGTGAGACGTAAATGTCTAACCTGTGTCGGCAAAACGACGAGGGCTACTCCAATCATTATGACCATGAAGAGTTGGGATGGCCATATGTCAGGTACGAAGTCTCCGTAGCCCACGGTGGAGAATGTTACCACAACAAAATAAGTTGCTTGGAACAGGTTCAGGTGACGGTGGCCGGCGCGTTGGAAATGTTGAATCCCGCAAACGCTAAAAATGACATTTATATTAATACTAGCGGACGCGCGCAGCTTCGCTTGCGTATTTAGGGGTGAATTCTAATAACCCATGAAACATGTGTTCGATTAAATATTTTTAAGAGTCTAAATTTCAAATTTTATAAAAATCGGTTGCGATTTAAAGATTTTTCCATACAAACTTTCAACCCCTTATTTGTACCCTTAGGGGGTGAATTCTAGAAAACTATGAAACACATGTTCAATTAAATATTTTTAAGAGTCTAAATATTAAATTTTATAAAAATCGGTGGCGATTTAAGAATTTTTCCATACAAACTTTCAACCCTTTATTTGCACCCTTAGAGGGAGAATTCTAGAAAACGATGAAACACGTGTTCAATTAAATAATTTTAAAAATGTAAATTTTAATTTTATAAAAATCGGCACCGATTTTTATAAAATTTGAAAT
>JAAIXI010000214.1:786821-1018180 GCA_013403645.1 Heliconius nattereri | reverse complement strand
TGTTTCTTGTTTTTTTTTTTTTTTTTTTTTTTTTATTTTAACATCTACATCCACGGGCGCATAGTTGCCCGTGCCTTTTTTTATTTTATAAAAGTTATTTTAATGTGGCGTACTTAATTTTGGGACAATTTAAACTGTACTTATATCTAGAGCTTATACTAGAGGGGTTGGATGAGACCCCTACCGACATTTTTTTTTTTTTTTTAAATGTTATTAACATATATAACTTATTTTATATATATTTTATTATAGTACATTACATATAGTTATCTCTTATATAATTACTTTATACATGTATAGAACACCTTCGCCTATTAGATTTGGCCTGGCTTATGCAGAACGCCTGTACAGAACGCCAGTGGAACCAGCCAGGCAGAACGCCAGTGTACTATATTTATAGACATAATTTGATATTATTAAGAAAACTCAAGACAATCTTTTTACTCGATGTACGTAAAAGCTTCAAAGTGGTAGGGAAAATCTTGAAAGGCGTAAATTAGGAGGGCATGTTATATATATTTTCGCGGAAAATGTAAAACGGTTCTTTCATTTTTTTTTTCATTTTAATTCAGCATCGCTAAGCCTAGTTTTGCGAAGTAAGAGTCTTAGTTTCGTTTTTGTTTATAAAATAAAATTAAACTAACATTCAATAGCTGTTTGTCGTGGATTTTGTTGGGAATTTGACTTACCTAGTAAATACTAGACAAAGCAAAGTAACGCACAATATCATGAGTTGTTGCGATAGAGCCGATTGCGACTTCTGCATTGCTCGATGCAAATCATTCTGTAAGAGCAAATGTTAAATTAAATGTAAAAAAATATTTACAATTTCGTAAGTAACTACAAATATAACTATATTCATTCAAATACTTACAAACATATTCTCCAGTGACCTCTTGGCAAGCCAGCAATTTAAAAATACAGGTATAAACAAGTTGCGAAGAGGCGGGAATGGTATCTGGAAAAAAATATAAAATATAGCAAATTAAAATGATTAAGATATTTGATATTTCTTCTTTATAATTATATTAATTAGGAGAGTTATTTCATTTATAAGTATTAAGTGTAAGTACATGTACATTTTAAGTATTAAGTAATTTTTTTCTATTTCCGCTGTAATCAGATATACTTTATAATGTATCAACGAGAATACTCACAGTCAGCGCGAATGGAACAGTGTTCACCATTTCCAGTATGAAATGGAACGATAACACCTGTTGCCAGATGTTTCCCTTGAAACAAATTGAACTAATATAAAAACTATTGAACAATTGGAGCTTCTTCACATACTCTTTAATGTATGGAATATTAGTCTCTAAGTGTTGAATACAAAGTAAAAGTTTCAAAAAACAATTGAGTTGATAGCAATATGATGTAAATTTAGATATTTTATATCAACACATTATATAATATATTTTGTTATAATATAACTGTATATTATATTAGTATTTTACAGACAACTTCCTGAAGCTATGAGTAGAGAAGCACTAACCGATTACGGTCATCTCATAATTTTATTTATCAACTTCTTATTCATATATTTTTCCGGGGCCGTGCTTTTAACGTATTTTACAGTATTATCGTCAATTAACGTCTCTCATTTTTCTTTTAACCCAACTTCGCGCTGATATCACATTGATTATCATAATCAATTATAATTAATTGATTATTATAGTTTATAATATTATAATTAATAGACAGTTGTATTATTTTTTTACCTTGTAGCCGAGGTAGACAAGCAAAATTGCTTCTGCTAAAGAAATCATAGCGAGAACAACTTGGACACCCCAAAGGTACAGCGGTCGGTTTACCCATATTATTCCGTCCCAATTTATTATAGGGTGTTCCTGGAATTCTTCCTCAGTAAGATTAGCAGAATATTCAAATTCACTTTTATTTCCTGGTCTACATCCATAGCTGAAATATTTAATTTAAATTTACTGTATCTACCGCATATAATATATTGACTTAGTATATTTGTGCATATTTCAATCTATTATGCAGTCAATTTATTTTAAAATATATAACTTGAACCGAAATTAATAAAATACTTTCACAAAATAATAAGGTCCTGAGGTGAAAGACTTTCAATCTAAATATTTAACCCGTTAACGTTTGAGTCACGACAAGGATGTCGTGACTCAAACGTGGCGATATACACTATATATTTAGTGTTAACGTCATAAGTCACAAATGTAAAAAACATCATAAATGGCATACGATAATAGTAAATTCTGTGGCATAGATATTATACCTTTGTGGCATAGATATTATACGTCTGTCGCATAGATACCTTTTTATTTTTAAATTAAAAACACAATTATTGTTACTATAAAATAACAGCAACAAGTTCGTCGCTAATTGAATCCATGGCAGGGAACAGACTCATTCTGGTGAACGGCAAACACATGATTTATTTAGTTAGCTGCGCTTTACTGGTGTTCTAGTTCCACTTAATTTCATATAATGATTCTTGACATAATTTTACTTGTAATTATGTAATTGAGTTGCATTCGTGATAGGTCAATTGAATTTCTTTATTTATTATTGCAACGTACACGAGCACATACAGTCATACATACATGAAGACTCCATATTAGGGAGATCGATTGACCCTTTTACGAACAGAAAATACACTTGTGACCTACATATGTAAATGAAATAGTAAAATTCTTGTGAATAGCTTAAAAACGAAATGTTTTTTTTTGTGTCTTTACTTAAAATAGAAAGAGGTTATTAGCTCTGTTTATAGTTGTATTAATAAGCGAATAATTATATGTATAGGTACATTTAATTAATCATATTTTTGCAATACGTTAATAGGATTTTTATTTTAGTGACCTGCCATATCGGCGTAAGTTACTTTGCCAATTCCAGGTAATTATTTTCCATAAGTTAGTGTAAGTATATACAGTACTTACCAGCTAGCTGTTATGGGATGTCCGTCAGTACAAACGCGTAAAATGTACAGAAAACACGCTAGTAGTTTGAAAAATAGATTTACTATCCTAATCCGTAAACCTAGAACAAACGAATATACCTGTAACAATATGCAGTAGGAGCTCTTATACCACCACCACCATCACCACCACCAACACACCACAAAGATGGATTTCAAATTCAATTCAATTGTAAAATAGACGTTGTGTCTTTATATCAAACCAAAATAAAAATAAAGAGAATTATATTAAAAATACTCTTGAACAAATTTGTACACCCCTATATATATATATATATATTTATTATTAAAAAATACTTATATTTATGTATTATATATCTACAATTATACCCTTAAACTAGGATGGAAGAGAAATTAATTTGAAGAACGTACGCAACTGAATTACAAGAACGTATTGCTGAGCACGTGTTCTTTGATCTTTGAATGCAAGCAAGAAATTTTAGGAAATTTACATACATTTGAATTTTAATCAAAACCCAGTGAATTATATTGAAGCTAGCTACACGATTATTCTTAAAATGTAGGTATATATGTTTATTCCAAATATTATTATATATGTGGTATATATATGTTAAACTGGGGAACGGAGTGTCTTAGGACTAAACTAAGCCTAACCTGTTACATGCGGGATATGCGTGAAGAAGAAGATATATGTTTATTTCGAATACACATTTATTTTGTTTAAAGACAAGACATGGCAACTACAGGCTACTACTACAGAAATAATAGTGTTTACCGATAGCTCGTCTATTAAGAGGTTTAATTTGGTAAGTGACTCGCTTTCGTGTCTGTTTGCTGAGATAATTACTCTGTTTTTAACGTACATTTATGTATAACTGACATTGAGATTAAGGTTTTATATTGATTTTGTGATGAGTGCTTACATTGTCTTTAAAAACGTTATATTTGACCTCATTTAAAAAAAGATTTGTGTAAACTTAGATATAAAAATCAGCTTCAGGCTCTTTCCAGCACACATCAGCCTACCCTGCCTGCCTAGAGAATCTAGTGTTAAGACACTCCGTTCCCCATTTTCCGCCGAATTTTTCGAGGCATTGCATGTTGAGTGGCGGATATCCACGTAGGGCTTTTGCTCTTTTAGTGCTAGAGCGAAGAAATAAATATATTAAGAAATAATAATTCATTTTCTCGAGTGTGGATCGAACACACAACCGTCGCGATTCAGTCACACCCTTTTGAGACAACGACGTCAACTTAGATATAAAACTTAATTTTTCGAAATTACTCATTTTGCTGATAGCTAACATGAATCATATGTTATTATAGCACTTATATACATACATACTATATACGCAATGTTTAGTCCAAGACTCTACAACAACATATATATATATATTTTATTTATTTATNTATTCATTAATATAGGTTTAATTAAGAAAACTGGTATATGCAGGATTCAACGGTGGGATCTCAGTCTATAAGTGCTTTGCAAACATACATTATATGAATAATACAGTAGTTAAGGCGGGCGAAGCCGCGAGCGGGTCGCTAGTATATATATATATATTTTCCCATGTTTTCATTTATCTTTTATCTAATTAAAAATAAAATGACACATTTTAAAAATACAGTGCTACTTACTTGAACGTTGATTCTTTATAAAATATAATTGCAGTCTTTCTTTGAATGTATTTTCGTTTACATAATATTCCACTCGCACTCTGAAACAAAGAAACAAAAGCTTATAAAAACTCAATTCACCATACTTATGTAAATTTTAACATCAATAAAAATAATGTTTTTGTATGCAAGAGTTTATTTATTAAGTTTATTTAACCTTTGAAAGGATAGTAAATATGTTATTTGTATAAACATTGTAGCATTTAAATTATTACAGACACATACATACATAGCTTCACGCTTTATCCCTAGCGGGATAGTCAGGGAGAACGGAGTGCCAAATGCTACGGTCTTTACATGCCTCTTTCGCCTCGTCCACTGTCAACAACCTCTTCATACATGCTCTTCGGAAGGTCCTCATGATTTTTACGTGACTTTCCGCCAGTATCTTTGATACTGTGTTTTCGAAAGTCAACCGAGTTACTCCCCCTATCTCTCTCACCGCTCACTTTTCCATCATAGATCTTTTTGCCATTCTTTCATCACTCATTCGTTCGACGTGCCCAAACCAGCTGAGCACGTTCTTCATTCTCACGGTGACATCCTCACTAGTACCTGCCACTCCTTACAACTTATTATAGATATTACAGATTATATACAATTCACTAGCGTCAAATAAAGTTGATCGGAAAAATTACACTCGGTCCAAAAAGTAATTTTGAAATAACAATTCAATATAGTCTGCGTCCCTTTTTTATAAGGGCACTGTGACCTTTTTGTTATTTAAAAAAATTGGACATATTCTAAATTTGAATTATAGAAATGATAAAACGACTTTTATATTTCACTAGTGGACCCAAACGCGGCTGCGCCTGCTTGAACTATAAGAATATTTATCAAATATATTTATGAAATTATTTTCAGTTTTTAATAGAAATAGTAAGAAAATATAAGCCTAAATAATCAAAAAGAATATTAAGTTGAGACATATTATTAGAAAAAAAACCGTTTAAAAAATATCTGAGTTATTGAAATGAATCAACAAAAGAAGTAAAAGTAACTAAAGGATATTCTTAACATTAGAAAAAGTACCTAAAGATTTCCGTGCGCGTGTACATACTCGTAGATATAGACTCTCTGAAATAACTTAACATTTTTCTATATTAAATAGGTTAATTTTTGCGAGCAATATCAAATAAAATAAGAAGAGAACCAAAGTGTAGTTTAAATAAATTATAAACAACAAATAATTACTTAAAAAATTACAATAGTTCGAAAATGTATGAAAATTTATAAAACCCTCAACGTCATCTGCCCGTTCGCGTCGGTCATACTATGCCGCCCGAAGGCTAGCTCATTTCGAATCAGTGACATCTTCTTAATTATTAATTAGAATGTTATACAGTAAACTATAATTTCAATCTAGACACAATGCAAAAAGTGACTTTTATATTTATTTTTATAACGATGAATATCAAAATATAAGTTCATTTTGGGTGACGTTTTCTTAAAACAACAAACAAACTTTGCACACCGTTCCTTAGCAACGACGGTTGTCATAAACATGGTAGAATAAATTCCATGTCAAATTAGAAAGTATTTTAATTTATTGGTACATATGTGTAATGTAATGTTATATAGCCTATAGCACTTCTGAAGAATGCAGCTTTCATACAAAACAAAAACTAAGTAAATCGGACCAGTAGATCCAGAGATCTTAGCGTTCAAACAAACAAACAAACAAACTCTTCCGCTTTATTATATTAGTATAGATTGTTGTAGGTGTATGCCTAAAACTTATTTAAATAAATTCTATATACAGATATATTAAAATACATACGTTATATAATTTTTGAAATGAGATGAAATGATGAAAATCCATTGAACTACAATACATTTTCAATATATATTTCTGTATCTAAAACTACATTAAAATAAGTCTTAGCTCATATTTAGAATTATGCTATACTATGTATTTTTTTTAGTAAAATTGTACATTAAATAAAGCAATTGTAATTATAATACTGAGGAAATAAAAGAGAGTATCAATATTTATATGGAGTTTTTCATATATAAGTATTTGTATTTCATGAAACAATTTGATACGCGTTAACCGTTTGCTAAAATCAGTTATTTAGATATATTATTTCAGCAATCCCATAAAAATGTCTGGGCTGAAGTAATAAAACGGTTGTTTCTTTGTAACTTTTACTAATCCAGACTAAGACATCCATCGATTGTATTTGAGAAAAAAAAACATTTTTTACTTTGAAATAAAATCGTGAATTTTGTATTATAAACGTTACTTTTCCACAAAACATACAAACGAAGGTGACAACAGCCTATTTCTATTAATATTATATTAGTATGTACCTATAAGTAGGCTAATTAATTCGATCGATAGATATTGAAGTAATTTCTAGAGTGTCTTTAGAATCAAATCGAAATATATACTTCCTACATAGTAGGTTTAAGTAAAATGTTATAACAAATTACAACCATTTTAAGCATATACCTACTACTAATCATATGGAGTACATAAAAATATCGAATTAAATATTACTGAGTTCCTTGTGGCGCAGGGGCACTGTCAATGCGACGCTTGTGGGTGCGATTCTCACTCATTGGAATTAAATATTTAATATTTTTTATTTGAATACTTTTAAGTCAATATCAATATTAACAATTACACATTAAATAATATTTTTTGCAATGTAAATTTTATATACGAGCTTAAATCCAAGTTTGCGGGGTTACAGGCCCCTTGGGAGCTTTTTCGTTTGTTGGTTTATTTTTTTTTAGCTCCACGCTGTATTCCGCTTACAGTAGAGTAGAGTAGACGGAACTTGGGAAAATAGTGTTAAGACGAAGAGTCTAGTTCCTATTAAGACACTTCCGTTCTCTATTTTCTGCTGAATTCTGAAGGCATTGCGTATTGAGTGGTGAAAATCAACGCCGGAAACGGCACTATTTTTAATTATAAGTCCTCGAGCTAGATGGGGTTACGATATTCGCAAAGTGGTGGGCAACGGCTGAATGTGAAGAGCTAAAGATCCAGCTCAGTGGCGTGCCATTGGAGAGGCTTATGTCCAGCATTGGACGACGACAGGCTGATGATGATGATGATGATGATGATATTATTGTTTTAATTAATTTTAACTTTATTTTTTTATGAATGTTTAGATTATAGCACGTAAAGATTTGTGCACGTAAAGTATAAGTTCACGGAAACATTACATTTAGGTTAGCAGCGGGGAGCTTCATATATATGATTTTCGTGCAGGTGGATCATAAGTAACACACTAGGGAGTATTCTTCATCATAACAAGTTTCTATTTAAAGATATCATCTTGTAGCGGTTGGAAACCTCATTAACGTTGCTCATGGCCAAGAATCATGGGTAATATAATTTTTGTAAAATTGATTTTAGCTTAACTTGACAACGACTTTTGTGTTATTTATGTCTATATATTATAGTAATAAAAATATGCCGAATTATGTAGGCACATGATGCATCCTCGGAAAAAAAACCATTTTTTTGTTCGTTTTCAAAGTAGTCATAATGGAATATCAGAAGTGCTAGGGAACAATCTCCTCATATTATTCTTCCTCTCATGATATTTTGGCAAAGTGGAGGTTTTCAAAAACAAGCTTTCAAATCACGTCCTTTCATTTGGTATCCATATTAGTTGATAACATACAACTTTATTATAAAATAGAGTTTTTTTTCAAAATATAAGAACAAATTGAATTCCCTGGAGGTGTAGATGTATTGGTAGCTTTGCATAGGCAATGTGTATCTAATTCGAGGTATAAATTAGGTCAGCGTAAATGTATATTAAACTTTTGAAGAATTAGTTATTAATTGCATCGAATTATGTATGTAATGTATGTAATGAATAATATAAAAGTTCTCGTATCTAATAGTATGTTTTAGAAGCCTATAAGCCGTAATAGGGGATGCCTTAAGGTCCCCGTCAAAAGTCTACATTCATATCGTGCCGGCTATAAACTTTATTCAAGATTAAGAGATATGGAAATCAGTTTTTTGCTAATATTTTAACCTATCACTTGTTGTGTGGTTTATATTATTGTTTTTCTTCGAAGTACCAAAACCCTACCTACAAAAATTTTAAAAATAAATAAAATAAATTAGCTTTACGCTGTATCCCGCACGCAGCTGGGTAGAGGGAACCTAGTGTTAAGACACTCCGTACCCCACTTTCTGTCGAATTCTGGAGGCCTACTTCTGTATAGCTGTTATATAGCAAGGAATGGATATACAATTAATGTTAATATAGATTAATTTGTATTAGCTATAATACAGTTTCATGTAAGAAGACCCTCTCTTAACCAAACGAGAGCTTTACATATACTTAAGTATCTAGTATACTCTATAAGTCCGTATGCTTAAGTATCTAATAATATGGCTGAGAGCGCTAACGGACGCTTATTTTTATCTCAATCGCTTAATGCAATCTTGCTTTGGAGCATTAAGGCGGTCAAACTCACGTAAAGAGGTAGTCTCAATAATGTATTGCTGATATACTAGTATCTACATATTTATCGGTACTGAGAATTAAATAATATTATTTTCATAATAAAAATATTTCATAGCTTGACTATTTTCAGAATACCAGTTTACGATATTGTTAAAATTAAACAAATTCAAAAGTAAGTACCTATATTATTAGCTTGCCGCTTCATTTCACGGACGATGGGTGTTATATTCATATTTATCTGCATATCTTTTTTTTTTAGGGAAATACGTTAGAGATAAGGTAAATTTTCAGTGATCATACCAATGTTAAATATAAATATCCACATAAAGCGATTTGTTCTCTATTGTAAATTAATATAAATTATTAATTCGCGGCATAAGAAGCAGATGAACCTATCAACATTTTCTAAATTTTACAGGAGATCAAAAATACTGTGAATAATCACTACCTCAAACTATTATTATACTACATCTATTAATAGAGGTAGTATAATATACTAGAGGTAGTATAATATACTAGAGGTAGTACAATATACTAGAGGTAGTATAATATACTAGAGGTAGTATAATATACTAGAGGTAGTATAATACACTAGAGGTAGTATAATATACTAGAGGTAGTATAATACACTAGAGGTAGTATAATACACTAGAGGTAGTATAATATACTGGAGGTAGTATAATATACTAGAGGTAGTATAATATACTAGTGTAATTTTGTATTGAGCTACATCTTAATGAGTGTAGAGGCCGTCGTGGCGCAGCGGCACAAGAGTGTGACTGTAAAGCGACGGCTGTGGGTTCGATCTCCACTCGTGAAATATTTACTTACGTTTATATTCCTATTTCTTCGCTCTGGTGTCGAGGCAAAGCGCGACATCGGGTTCGCCACTCAACACGGAATGCCTCCAGAATTGAGCAGAAAGTGGAGAACGGAGTGTCTTAACACTATGTCCCTTCTGTCTTCCTTGCTGTGTGCGGGATACAGCGTGAAGCTAATACATTTTAATTAGTGTAATAGAACAAACAATTAATATACCTACATTTGGTTAAAGTAGTCGCTAATATCAATTAAATTTCTTCTTATATAAATTTAATAGATTATTCACAGGAATCGAGGCAACTTTTAATTGGATATCGAAACAATATAGACTTTACACAAAGTTAAATAAAACTTAATGTTGACTGACTTGTCATTTCTACAACATGGAATTGAGGGTGAGTCAGAAGATATTGGTTTCTGTTCGTTGATACGTTTTCCTTTATTGTTAATTACAGATAAGATTTAATTTGTATATACGAGTATGTAGGGGAGGGCCAGGGGAACCCTCGGTGGACCCCTCCGTGGATGATTTTTAGCTATAGTTTGATAACTACATTATTATTTGTTTGAGGTTAGCAGATAAGTATTGTATAAATAGTATAAGTTAATATTTTCTATTTGAAACTTATATTCAATGAATACTTGTAAATTGTCTTTCGTATTCTGCAACAGATGATCTTTAGATAGAAAAAAAAAGCTTTTCTATCTACTTTTGACATTAAACTCTATTTTTTGCGGCAACCTTATCATCAATAAGTAGAAGAAATGAACTCTCGATTGATACTCTCATACAATATACGCTTATGAAGATATGCAGATATAGATATGAAGCAACACCTCAAAATTATACTTCCCCCGGCCTCCCCTACTATCCCTATGTAGTTAAATAAAACTTTTGAATATTTTCCTATTATCTTAGTAGCAGCAGGAAGGTTGTATGAATGTCTTGTCAATCATTAGTTTCTAATAATACTCGCAAGAATTATTGTGAAGCTATTTCCTAGTAGAAGGAACATGGTCGGTGATGTAGGTACATATTAAATACGTATCTCTAGTTCGTCAATTTTGACAAGGTCCCTAAGTTATCTTATTACGCAAGATATATGTAAAAATAACATGAGCAGACGTCCTGTTTTGAAGGGGACTGTCCCGTTTTTCGCTTGTGTGTCCCGGTGTTCCGAAACATGTTACCGGGACGTACCGATGTCATATTTTTCCGGAATGGCGTGTATATTTGGTCGGTCGAAACAAGCTTACGCGATTATCGCAGTACGCTATTTTTGAAAGGTAACTAATTGGTATAGTCCACACAAATTTTTTTTTAAAGTGTCCTTCCTTTACCTAAGAAAATCCTACAAAAAACGAAAGCTACTTTTAAAAATACTTCGAAAACCACCCTAAAATATAAAAGCCACTACAAAATGTCCCGTTTTGAGCCAAACGAAGAATGGTCACTTTACACTTTAGGTATAAACGATATGTGTATTACGTTATATCCTCTTGGGATCGATCTTCAAACAACTTTGAGGCAACAATTAAACCGTAAAACTAGATATTTACTTTGTAGACTCTGGATGTCTTAATCTAGTAAATGTAAACATTTTTATTTTGCTTACAAACTAAGTATGTTCAACATAATATTATACTCTAAGTAATCGAGATAGTTCTAAACTTGTTATAAATTTATATTTAAATAAGTATGCTTAAATAAATTCACAATTCTGTTATCTTATTAAAAAAATCATTTTTAAGATCCATATATTTGTAGGGTTCCGTACCTTTTAAGAAACCCTTATAAGGGTTCCTTTTCACACTTTGTTGTTCATCCATCTGCTAGTCTGTCTGTCAAGATCCTTTATCTCAGTAACGTCTGGAGATATCGAGTTGAAATTCAAACTATATACTCAGATCTACGGCCCTATGATTTACTGTTAAAAAATATATTTCTATATTTACATAAAATATAGCCGTTGATATCGAAAAAACGCGTACTTTGACCCTATCAAGGGAATGAAAATTCATAGGGTATTTTTATCTACAGGTAGTACTAGTTCAGGAAATAATCTGAAAACTATACATTTGTGGTTAGATCCTTAAAAAATAATGGCCTTAAAAGAGGGCAAAGTTTGGTATTAAATCCGCTAGTTCAAGTGAGGTACCAAATAAAAGGGCTGTGGTTAAGCTAAGCCTGAATTTCAGAAAAATCTCAAGACTTCCAATTTTATACGGAACCTTTGATGGGCGAGCCCGACTCGCCCTTGTCCGGTTTGTTTTCTATTGTTACTTTTACTATCACAAGCAATACCTTCAGAAGTTAATATGCTTTATCGACAGAGAAACATTAAATTATAATATATATCAAATATTTATATGTATATGTCTACTTACATATATTTTATTTTTGAGTTTTTACTTTTTCAGTTGTCCTTTATTTTGTGTAGTAAATAAATAATACATACATCTCTTCTTTTTCTTGGTCTTTTAATTTATTGTTGAGCTTTGTATGTGAATATGATTTTTTTTAAATAAACGTAGTTATTGAACAACTATCAACATTAAATTGCGACATTTTTGTTTTTCTTTTGTTTTCAAGGGTGTCGTAGTGGGACATGTCGTAGGTTGCGTGCGCGGCCGACATACCCATGGGGCATTGTTATTAATTATGACGATTAAATACAAAGTTAATTTTCTATAGTGTTAAACATGATACAGGGATGGGCACCGCCGCATGGACACTCCGCATGGACACTCCGCGTGGACAATTCAAAGTTAGCAATCAAAATCGCTGCATACCGATAACGCTTATAGGCCCACAAAACATTTTAAAGGTCTTTTATAGGAAAGGAAAGGATATTTTTAAGGATTTTGCTTATATTTGAGTATTTATTATATGAGCTTTGTATTTCAAGTATAAAACCTTTTTTTTTAAATACAATTATTTATATGAAACTTAATGCTATACTCGAGGTGAGAGTTATGTAGAGACCGTAACGTTTGGCGCTCCGTTCTCTGTCTAAAACTCTCTTACTCAAAAGTGCTTATAATAGTCTACTTGAATAAAGAATATTTTGAATTTACCCCGCTAGGGATAAAGCGCGAAGCTGTGTCGTTAATGGTATACTTGAGACCAATCGTTGCGCGCAGTGTGACTGTAAAACCAAGTAGGTTCGATTCCCACTCGAGGAGATGAAATATTTATTTCAATTTATATTTGCATTTCTTCGCTCTAGTGTCGAGGCAAAAGCGCGGCTTTGAGTTCTGCCACTCAACACGCAATGCCCCCAGAATTCAGCCCAGAAAGTGGGAAACGGAGTGTGTTACTAGGTTCCCTCTGCCTACCCTGCCGTATGCGGGATACAGCGTGAAGCTGATTTAATGTTATACTTGACATTGGATTACAAATATTAGTTCTCGAACGTAAAATTGGGTAGAAACTGTAAATGGTAATGGCGTCTACTTGGCCATCATACTTTTGTAAATTTGAATTTTTTCACCATCACATATGAAGAATTTATATTACATTTCATGTCACGTCCGCACTGTATTTTGACTTGGGTCCCTATAAATAAGAAAGTATCACGGTAGATAATCAATCGGTCACTCCGCTAAATGTTTTCGTTCGATGAAAAGCCTATATTGACGTGTTTTTTGTAGGTATAATAAAGATTTCAATCTTTTTAGTTGGTAATTAATTATTTGATCAGGAAAAAAGTATACTTTGTATGTAAATGTTTAGTTTTTTAGCAAAATTGTGTTTAGAAAAAGAAGAAAAACAGTTTTGAAAGTCCAAAAATATATTTATTGAGTTACGAATTTGCTCTACCAATGCTGCAAGTTACGTAGCTAGTGCTCATAACCACGGTGGAATGTTGTACGAACGCTAATTACATCACGTCCGTCTATCAATCATAATCTATGTTGCCACTGACTCCAACATATGATAGTTGTTTTATATATTATCTAATAATTAATTAATTATTTATTTATTTAGAAATCATATAAAAATCTGAACGTAACGGTTTTGAACCCCCGCCTCTTAGAAACCGTCCAAGAGGCGCGGATTCAAATTCCGCTACCTTAAAATCTTTATACGTTTTCAGTGTGGAAGTATGGAATAACACTAAAAATATCAAAAATAATTAATTAATTACTTGGCAATATAATTTTAGTGGTCATTTGTTGAGGAAAAAATCTTAAAATCAACTTGACGCTGTATCCCCCACACAACAGGGTAGGCAGTGGGAACCTAGTGTTAAGACAGTCCATTCTGCCGAACTCTGGAGGCATTACGTGTTGAGTGGCAGAACTCAACGCCGCGCTTTGCGTCCACGCCAGAGCGAAGAAATGGAAATATAAACGTTAATAAATATTTCACATCCTCGAGTGGGGATCGAACCCACAATCGTCGCGTTACAGTCACACCATAATGCCGCTACGCCACGAAGGCCTCAATTTTGTTTCATCAATTCCCTAATTAAATTTGTGTAATTAAGAAATTAAATTAAACATACTATTTATAAACTGCGATAAAACACTAACACCTAAATAATATTTTTATTATTCATGTACAAATATTATTACATATAAAATAACAATGTATGACAATAGGTAAAACCAATATACAAGACATTTTTTGTAAAAATTAAATATAAGCTGTATGTAGTAATAAATAAATTATAAGCTTCTGTGCTTAGTATTATTTCTTTGAGTAATTATTAATGAATGTAATTCCATTAGGAAATTCTGTTTTTGGTAGAATGTTTAACAAAGATAAATAGAAATAACATAAAATGCTATGCGTAAATGTTTCCACGCGAAATATTACCTTGGTATCCTGTCGTAGCTGTCCCATCCCGTCAAACAGTTGTAAGAACTGTATCTGCTCACCCCCGCCATATCTATGTTTATACAACTAGAATGTCCCAGCGGCACAAACTAGAACTGTTTCATTCATAAACTTGTGAATAAATATTAAAAGCTTATTTTAATTAATTTTATTAATTTATAAATTTAATTAATATTTAAGCGCAATAGACAATTAATTAAATTAAATTTTAATTACTAATGGAGCCTAGCCTTTGCAAACTGCTTAAGCGGCAAATAAATAATTTAGCTATAAAGGTTATTTTAATAAAGGTTATTTACCATTTTCGTTATAGAAGAGAGTAAATATTCACAGGTTTGATTTCCTGTAACGAGTCGCTCGTAGTATGAACTATGAACGCATAAACGGTGTTTATTAAAGAAATGTCACATTGACGATTCACATAGGATGGGTCTCTAGTTCTAATATCTGTTATCATTACACGCAAATGTCTGTTCGTTCGATTCTTTGATTCTAATTTAAGTTTCAACTAAATAAACAATTTTAATGTATTTTATAATTGTTATTAGGCTTGGTTATATAGATTTTACTTACTTAACTAATTAAGTGGTAGAGTTAAAAAATATAATTATATGTTATGAATTTCAAGTTAACAAAATCAAATTATAGTTGGCTGATGACTAGTACTTATGTTTATTCACTTTAAACATTAGTTTCTTTTTTAAGAAACATAAATAAGTAATTATGTGATAAAAACAATACTATTAGATACCAAACCGAAGCAGTTATTTGTACTAGACGCAAGGGAAGCTGATATTTCAAGTATTTGAACAGCTAAATATATGATCGAACACACTAGATGGTTCATAAACAGTATAATAATAAGGAAATGCAAATTGATATCAACAATTGAGTCCAAGCTGTACCGAGCGAGACGCGGGCGGGCAGGCAGGCACCGCCACGCCGGACTGTATGCGACTGAGTGGCCCCGGGGCCCCCGGGCCCGTCGCCTCTCCTGCCGCTCGTCGCTAGCTCGCTACAACGCTACAGCGCTACAGCGCTACGTTACCGACAAACTGAAGCTACGAAGAATTCCGCGTCACTTTTTTATAGTAGAGTTGGTATAATTCGATTTTTAATTGCAATTACAAATACGAATTATTTGTAGCAAATATTTGAAATATAAAGTTAAAAAGTTAAGTAAATAAAGAATAATATATTTTTTTAATAAAATATTATTGTAATTGCTATAAAAAAATATACATAGGTATACGTTAGTATAACGTTCGTTTTTATTAGTTTTGATAAAACGGACGGACGGATAACACATCCCTCTATTCTATATTTATACACTCCTCATAACCTGTTACAAATCATATAGAGAAGAGACATCAATCGGCTCTCAACCTCTCTTATGTCCGTAAGCGTCTCATTTTGCCTGAGTAGTTTTTGAACCCAGAACCTTAGAGCAAGCAGCTAAATATAGAGTCTTTGTTATGTTATGGATAATATCAATTAATTATTATTATTGAGGTCATTAACCAATAATAAATATCGACATTTAAATCTTTTTTGTTTCACAATTATAATACATATTACGTTAAATTCCCCATTCCCGTCCTTCCGGTCATAAGATGATATAAAAAGAATATAAAAATATATTTTGAAGTATACTGGTAACAAGAGGAATCTACTACGACATAAAATGGTAGAGCCGTTAAAGTAGTATTATTTAATAAATGTACATATATGTTGTTATTTGTTGATACGACCACCTGTGGAAAGTTAAGAGTGATTTTTATGCTTAATAAATATTCCACCAGTTGTACCTGTAAACCCAAAGCTGCCAACTATATCTTGGCATATGCCAAGCTATTTATCTTTTTATGTAGACAATGCCAAATTATTGGCATCTTTCATTATTGTTACGCCCAGAATAATTTAGTTTTATTCTAAGATAAAATTTATCAGTATTAAATATATTTATTCAATATTGACTTTTTTTACACCACTAGAAGATTAGAAAACTTTCCTTGGATAAATTGATGAAAGTAGGATTTACAATTTATAGATTATGTTACACCTACTTAAACAAAGAATTCAATACATTAAATTTCAAATTAAAGTCTTTGAAGATATTTAGAATCGATAAACATGAAGAGTTTCCCAAACAGAGTTTTCGTTTGCGTAAAAGCACTTTAACAAATTAAAGATTTGTAAAATATAATCCAATCTTTTTGACTTACCTTGATTACGAACGTCTAGATAATGTGATAAAATGGACGCATAAAAATATGTTATAAAACTTAGCTTTTACCGGTACTAATATTTTTTTTATATCGATTTAGTAATAGTGTTATTTGTAATACTTATTTAAAAGAGGCCTGTCGTGGCGAAGGGGCCCAACTGGTGACAGGTTCGATTCCAACTCGAGGAAATTAAATATTTAATATTTTCATTTCTTCGCCATGTTGTCGAGGCAAAGCGCGGCGTTGAGTTTAGCCACTCAACAAGCATTGCCTTCAGAATTCGACGAAAAGTGGGAAGAAGATTGTCTTAACACTAGGCCCCTTCTGCCTACCCTACTACATGAAGGATAGAGCGTGAAGCTGAAAAAATCTGTTTTATGAACTCTATCGTCAAATTTCTAAGCTTACAACGATCTATGGGTCACCGTTGCACGTTGTATTTCTCAATCGGAAATAGACATGAGTGGAAAACATCAACACTAATGTTTTTTATTTGGAAATAGGCCGGAAACTGATGAATTCGAGTGTTATTTCTAGACACTCCTACAACTCGTTCTATTTATAAGGACCGCAAGGAAAACGAGGCGGCGCGTCGTTAGCGCGGTGTTCCACCTATCGAAGTTGGCTATATATGATCACACTATGATCAATTGTAATAGACTAATCATACTAAAGGTTGCACAAACTAAGTAGCTTGAACTCACTACGGTGAGTAAACGATCAATATACGTAAACATTTTATAAGACGTAATTATGAGGTGTACTGTACATGACTATTTGCTTAGAGCAAGCCACGGTTTTCATGTTTTAAACTTATATAATTTTATGTTTTAAAGAAAACATCATTATTCTTTAACCAATTAAATATTATGTTAAATATGTCCGTCCGTTTTATCAAAATTGACTTTTTCAGCATATTAATAAAATTGATATTTTAGCAGCTTGGTCGTTCGTCATACGATTCGCTGGTGACAGCGTGCGTCGGTCGAAGTCCGTATGAATCTATAATGACTTATGACCATACTAATAAAAGGAGGGACTGCACCGCACTGGTTTCAATTGTGAGGAAGACTAAAGGGTGGTACGTTCATTCTGGCCATAAATATTGTTAAAATTAAATATAAACAAAATGTTACTTTTGAATTTGGAATCTTTCATTTTTATCCGATTGTTTATTGTGTTTCTTATTTTCGCGCCAATATACCTATTATTAAATATTTTGTGGTGTTAAAATGCAGTGGTTTGATAAAAAGTAAATATGGAGAAAAATATAATTTTTTAAATCTTCATGTTAATCCAATCTATTCTAAAATTAAATGCAGGCAGGCAAGGTATGCAAATCTTACGTTTATCATGAATCTGGTGAATCCTTAATCTCTAAATAATTGTACCTTTATAGTTAAATAATACTTGTAAATAATTGATTAGTCCATTTTTCAAACATTTATGTTGTTTATGAAGAACTTAATTAAAAATCTTAATTGATAAATGTTATAAAATCATTATTAGTGTAAAAAAGAAAATGGTCGCCATATTGCACAACGCTCTTTAAGACAACGCACGTGTATTAGATAGGTAAAGGAAAGTATTTTTATACTAAAACCACTAAATCGATCTTAGATATTAATGCTAAGTTACAATATATACGATGTATAAACTTTTTTATTTTTCAAAATCCTTATGAAACTCTATTAAACTAAAAACTCCTTGGAAACTCTATTAGTGCGCTACAAACATAGCATAGATAAATATATAAAAACACGACATCCATCGTAACCATATAAAAAAGTCGCGGGCGTGTCGCTAGTATAGGAATATAAAGCATTTTAATATAGTATTAGCATTATAAAATTTACTTTTAAACTTAGAGATTTAATTAATAATTAATAAATAAATAATTAATAAATATTTTTTAATTAAGCAAAAGTATATAAATGTTAGGCAGTAGGTATTATACAATTAATTACTTGTTGGTGAACGAAAATCGTAATAAGGAAATTTAATCGCTTGACCAGTGTGTTCGTCATAATTAATTAGAACCGCACTGAAGTACATTGATTATACATTTATAACTCTTCTTAATTTAGCTAGCAATACATTTGGTACCATTGTTTTTCATTTTAAACTTTAATTTTTATGTATCTGAAGTAATAGGAGAGCTCCAGTAGAGATTTTGGAATCTATGTTTATGTGTTTTTTACATGTATATATTCTCGGTGTTCCAGTAGTATGGCATTATATACATTTTTTCTATTTATTATGTAATCTTCACAATCCAATGGATTTCGACAACGCTCAAGTAACTTATTTAACATGTTCGCCTTTCCTACTAGAGAAGGGTAATTTTGAATCTGAGAACTCTTAATAGGTCACGTTACGGATACTACGTACGGGTAATAATAATATTAAGACAGTTCGCTCCATACTTTTCACCGGTTTCAGGAGACATTGTGTGTTGAGTGACGGAATTTTTGATTTCATTTTCTCGAGTGGGATTCCAACCCACACCTGTCGTTCTAACAGTGACATGCTTGTGCCCCCGCGCCTCGACTGGTCCTAATAACTTATATGTACATCAATTATTTTAAACATTTAAAATACAACAGCAAAAACCAAGTTAAAAAGTTATGGGTGGGATGTGTGTAATAACGTAAAATTATCCTTGCGTGTATTACCTATATCAGTTTTTTATAAAAAACAGATTATTATCAACAGCACGTACTATTAAAATAATTATTTTATACACCAATTTAATGAAAAAATAAAAATGGCATTGTAGAATAAAAGCCTGTATTTAAATGTCTACTGTATTATGTTATAGAGAAATTGGTTGCACTTTTTAAACTAATTTATTATTCTTTGCAAATTATTATAATGTGCAAGCAAGCGCACAGTACCTACGCTAGTAATTTCCATTTTCTTTCTAGTAATTTAAAAAAAGTGAATACCAAGCTTAGATATGCTTGTAAACTTGCAAAATACTTTTATAAATTGTAAGTTTAATTCTAAGTTTCCGGTCAAGCCCATAAAAAATTGCAATTTTGAGTACCAATGACCAATAGGTCATTACACCACATAGTAGTTTGTTTGAAAGTGCAGAAATAATTCAAAGTTTTATTATAATTATCATCACTCTACATTCCTCACATAGCAGGTTAGGCAGAGGGAGCCTGGCAACTTACAGTTAAAACACTCCGTTCCCATTAAGACACTGTTGTTACTACTTGTCGCCGAGTTCTCGAGTCATTGCATGTAGACTGGCGGAGCCCTACTCCGCGCTTCTTCTAAAGCACGCGTTTGAGCCCCTGCGCCAAGACGGCCCTAGGGCCCCAGAGGTAATTAAATTTGGTAATTATTTTTAGTAATATACGACAAACAGCACTTAACTCGTAACTTAACACAATTTACTATTTTATTCTTTATTGTTTGGAAAAAAATGCGTTTACGAGGGGAACAATAGACTAGTTATTTATACGAATATTCAAAATAAAGCGTATACACAATACTGTTGTTGGAGCTTACACCAACGTACTTCATGAAAGTGAAGTGGTGGTTATACCAATTAGGTTCATATCGATATTAATGCTTCTATGAACGAGGCGTTGTTTTCAATTTAAATACAATACAATATAGTTCCAGATTAAATTTATCTGAAAATCATGAATTTATAAAAGTATGTCGTTTTCTTGATTTTTACGCTTATTTAATTTTTTAAATTCTTTTATCAATAAGGATTCTAACCCGCAGCCACATGATAGTCTGTCAGGCTCGTTTCAACTATGTCACAGGTAACTGGTGTCCAATTAGATGTTCTACTGAAATATTTAAAAAAAAATAACTAGCCATATTCTCCTCACAATCTTACTGGCTCAAATTTACTGGCATTTAACAATGGTAAAATTCTAATTTTATAGTTTGCTTATATATATATATATATATATATATATATATATATATATATATATATATCACCTTATTATAATGTAAATAAAGCACGCTTCACATATTTGCCTTCCGAGTTAGCTTTAGATTGTATCCATATATTTTGTCATACAATTTATTGCGTTAAGAAAAATATGTTCTATTTGTTAGCAGAATATTTTTAGCATAAGTTAAATAAAATAGGTAAAACTGAAACCAAAACGATATATCGAATAGTTGGACCTGTTCGTTCTTAATACTATCATAAGTCAAAATTAATTTAAATCAACTTCACGCTGTATCCCGCACACAGCAGGGCAGGCAGAGGGAACCTAGTGTTAAGACATTCCGTTTTCCACTTTCTGCCGAATTCTAGAGGCACTGTGTGTTTAGTGGCAGAACTCAACGCAGCACTTTGCCACCACCACCACCAGAGCTAATAAATAGAGACATAAACGTAAATATATAATTCACTTCCTCGTGTGGGGATGGAACCCACACCGTCGCCTTACAGTCATGCGCTTGTGCCGCTGCGCCAAGACGGCCTCCAATAATACTATCATATACTTTTTATTTTTAGCCCTCTCAAAAATTGGAAAGATTGCAACAAGAACTAGCATGAGAGGACTAGGTCTGGGAAATGTGGAGGACGTGACGTGAAAACTTGACCCTATAGGCGTACATCAAGATATATGTATAACATTCATTTTATTGAACACCAATGACTTTTCTGGATAATCCAATTGTAGAGAATAATTTCCAAGGAGTTTTTTTTGTTACATTTTTAAAATCGATTTATTGATCATTAAATTTCTCTTTTAAACTGTTTTCTTTCCGAATTTTCTCTCTCTCCTCTTCTTCCTTTTAAATTAATATTAGAATCTAATATTCTCTTTTAAATATATATACATTCTCCTGTTCTTTTTTTCCTCATATCCTATTATTATTTGTTTTACACCGTACACACGTACGTTCTTCGTCAATATCCAATATGATATTGACGAAGTGTTTAAGCGCTCAACTAGCTCGAAACGTCATAATTAAAGAACTGAACTGACCTGATTGTTATTAGAGTCTAATTTGGTAGAAACTACTAGAACTTTCTGCTATACGTTAATTTTAAAATTAACCTAGAACTTGTTAATTTTAAAATAATATTTGTTAGAATTTAAAACGTATTATCTATATATATAAAAGGACTTGTCCTCACTGACTGAGGTAAGACGCACGCACAGCCGTAACCGCTGATGGTAGAAACATGAAATTTGGACAGATGTTTACTTTCATAATCTGGACATCCACTAAGAAGGGATTTTGAAAAATTTTAACCCTAAAGGGGTAAAATAGGGGTTCAAAGTTTGTATGGAAAAAAAATTAAATCGGCACCGATTTTTATAAAATTTGAAATTTAGATTTTTAAAAGTATTTAATTGAACACGTGTTTCATCGTTTTCTAGAATTCTCCCTCTAAGGGTGCAAATAAAGGGTTGAAAGTTTGTATGGAAAAATTCTTAAATCGCCACCGATTTTTATAAAATTTAATATTTAGACTCTTAAAAATATTTAATTGAACACATGTTTCATGGGTTATTAGAATTCACCCCTAAATACGCAAGCGAAGCTGCGCGCGTCCGCTAGTTTTGTAATAAAAGGGTGCATAGGTCGAGCAAAACTGTCACAACGTACGGCCTTGGGGTGGTGGGAATGAACATATTTCAAGCAACTGTTCGTCCACCCACAAATACACACGGTGACAACAAATTTAATACTTCTGGGACTCACTAGTGCCAGCTCAACTACTGATATACTACATGTATTCCTGTTAGAAGATACTTTGCAATAAAAAATATATTTTAGCTTGGCCTAGTTTATCTTCATATTTTAGAATAGTACATGTGTAGTAACTGCTTAAATAAACTAAACGACTTATAAATATTTATTTATAACTACAGCAATAGAATGCCAATGTTTTTGTTTTTAAAATCAACGTCCTTCTTGTTTCTCATTTTGAATATATGGTACGTTTTTATTGATAGCCTATCTTTGCTATCGCCTAGAAAACATTCCTAACAAAATACACACGGTATAAAAGTGTATTTACAATGTCTTATTTCAGTTCGCGCCATTACTGACTGACATAAATCTTGACATAAATAGCTGAAGATCGAGCTCAGTGGCGTGCCATTGGAGAGGCCTTTGTCCAGCAGTGGACGAGGACAGGCTGATGATGATGATGATGATGCGCGATGGATGACAGATCTCGAAAGCCATAACTCCGACGAACCATAATGCACGAAACGTACATTCAGACATTACTTTTACTTTACTTTTTTACTACAGAAACGACATTATAATTTCATTTCACTCTATATTTTATTCTTGGCTACAAAGCGAATTGTTGAAATATTCATAGTAATGTTAGATGCGGTAATAATATAGATAGCATCCACATTCATTTTAACCCTACAAGGCCCCCAGTGTCACATGTGGGACAACTTATTTTATAGTTCCGATGGCTCTAACAATATGACCAGCGACGACCTCCTGACGTACTCGTATGTTAGAAGCGTAGGATAGTTAGGTATAGTATATTGAAAGCCATATAAGCATTTATTTTATAGCGTTTTATAGTTTCTTTCATTTTTGAAAGGAAGGGAGGCAAATTTTATATTTTTGCAGCCTGTAACTAATGTCAAAAAAACTTGGTTATAAATATTTTTCCAACGTCAAGCCTAAATAGGGTATTTCTCTTATACGAAATTAATAAAAACATTTATATTTTGCTTGGGACTTTGCCTCAACTCTATTTAGAAACAAAAATTTTTTGGCTGGCTAAGATTAAAGAAACCATTGGATTGAAGCAACTGCGGGAACGTCGAGCGATGTAATTTGTATTTGTAGTTTACAGCTATCATCTCCACCTATAACTAGACCACGAACTATATTTAATCTTTCGTGCCACTGATTAAAAATAATTTGGTAGGATGGGACAAGTCATGTTAGGTACGGAGTCTACGGAGCGGTAGTAGGAATAGCTAAAATCTTTCTAGTAGTGTTTTACCATACAAACCACCTAAAACACGTAACATAAGCAGAACTTGTGGTTCCATGGGAAACAAATATCCTCAGGGATAACAATACTTTTGAAGTAAACAAGTGGTACGGACTTATGAACGTATTGACAAGAAACATTTTAATTTGTATCGATAGCGATAGATAGATTTGTAACAATTGTCAATTGGTTCTAATTATTTAGTTCATTTTTGTGATATTTGATTCATATTTCATGTAGAAGTGAAAAATTTTAGTTAAACTTTTAATTAAAATGTAAAAGTCGTAGAGTAGCTGTATAATTACGAGGTCACGGTAACAAGCGAAGCAAAATTATATATAATACTACTAGCAACCCGCCCGCGGCTTCGTGCGCTTGAACTACCCGATTATTTAATTAATATACCGATGTGCTTGCAGCGCACTTGTAGTAATTTATAATGTGAAAGTTTTTAAATATTTTAGAGTAACATTATCGTATTTTTGATTATTTTATAAAACAAATAATAAAAATACTTGTTATATTTGAAAGAAAATGTAAAGTGCATTTTTTCCAATGTAACTCTAACATATTAACAAAATGTACGAGTGTGTTATTTATATGAAAATATATAACTAATTAGATATTCAAAATATTTTTTAATAAATGATTGAGATATAAAAATTACTCTCCTCTCCCTCTCCCTTTTTCAACGATTCCCTGACGTCCATTGTCATACCTGTCAGTGTCTGTTAAGCCGATAATACTAGCCTTTGAATCGGTTCGACTGATTCGATTCTTTTGTTCGCTTATAGTTTGTCCTAATCGTGTTTCTGACGTACTTATTATTGCACTAAATACGGTATATTAGGATGTATGCCCACATTTAAATGATATTATTAATTGTAGGTATATATCGCATAGAAGAATATATCCAATAATTTACTAATAATATGTAGGTACATTTGCTGTTTATATTTCGCATTTAGAATTTTTATGTTTTATTTTTGCATAATTATTCAAATGATCATAATTATAATGATTATAATAGATAAAATATTATATCTAAAATATATAGTCTAAGTGGTCGTGGCGTGTAAGTCATGGCTTCGATTCCCACTAGACAGAATGAACTGTTATATATATATATATATATATATATATATATATATATATATATATATATATATATATATATATATATATATATAAAAAAAATACTATACATCCCAAAATGTTATATTTAAGTACTGTTTTTCTAAAGTTATTCTAACATTTGGTACACTGGCCCTNTTTGTATGAAACTTCGTTACTACAAATGCTAGGAGTCTCAAATTTTGCATGGACGTCACTTATAGGACGTAGGTACTCATGGAGACAGAAATTAATAATAACGTAGTTTACGCAGGCGAAGCCGCGGGCGGGCCGCTAGTTTAATAATATTTTTATTCCTTTGCTCTGGTACCCAGACAAGAAGCCGCGAGTTGAGTGCCGCCACTCAACATGTGAAAATTCGGCGGAAAGTGGAAACAGAGTGTCTTAACACTATTTTCGCTCAGCCTACTGTGCTGTGTGCCGCATACAGCGTGAAGCTCATAAGTGGAAAGTATCTTAAAACTTTTAACAATATAAATTTAAAGTTAAATTCGGTCCAGCCCACTTGACTGTGGTATATTTGAGTTGCAGACGCAAGCCGTGTATGCATAGCTGCGGGCTACGACGCTACGACGCTACGAGGTACATTTGTTGGTTCGTTTAATTTTCTAAGTTAAATAACCTACAACTTGTACGGATTGGTATAACAACATTAATAAAGGATCGAAATTTAAATTTATGACATTACATTGATTTTAAATAATTTTAATAAAACAGGATTTTTTAAATGGCATTTTTATTTACATTTAATAAAAATATGTATATCTAAATATAATGAAATTTGCATTATTATCTATTGTCTGCACTTTCTATAAAGTCCAAAAAGCAGTTAGAAACGTATCTCCTCTTTATTATCCTACTTTCTATTTAAATATATCCAACAGCGGGATTGATTTTAACGGAGATAGACATCATAGGTTTATTCTCGCCAAAACGTGAAGGGCTAAAAATATTATACTTGAAATATAACCGAATATGTATATAGTATATACCTGGTATATCTATGTCCAAAGATCGATTTAAGAAAGTGGAGACGAAATATTGATAGTTTGTCTTTTGAGCGTAATGTTTTATCCTGCATACGAAGGTAGCTTATGAGAAGCACGACGGTCTGATCTTCAATTTACTCCCGATTTCAAGATCTTGTGTATTAAATGGTAATTTGTTTAACCAGAAAGTGATAATGAAAACAATGATTTACCCAGAATATTCTTGACATTTCGTTACCGTACCTAAGAACTCTGTCGGATGCAAGTGCCTTGCTATATCAGTTCCTGGAGTGAGACCTCCTGGACGCCCAAGGAAGCGCTGGCTGGATGTCGTGAAGCAGGACATGAGAGCCAATGGTCTAACCACCGAGGAAGCAAAAGACCGTGAAAAGTGGAGTAGGTTGAGTAGGAGGGCAGACCCTGGCAATAGCCGGGATTAATGCCAGGAGGAAGAAGATTCTTGACATTTCGTTCCCACCACATGTATTAAATTCCATTACATTTATTTATCTGTGGTGAGAACGCTGGTTATACTAATTAGTTGTTAATCAAAGATATTAATTAGCTCGGTATCAGAACTAAACAAACCTTCATATTAATTAGCTATCGGTATACTAGTAAGTACCGTAAAGCACGTCATTGTCCTGTTGTCTATTGTCAATCGCTTGCTTATCGGGGTAATATTTCTTGTAGTTGCGATATGTTCGATATCTTTTAATCTATACTACTTAAATTTATGTTTCCGTTTCCTCGCTCGGGTATCGAGGCAAAAGCGCGGCGTTGAGTTATGCCACTCAACATGCAATGCCTCCAGAATTCGGCGGGAAGTGGGGAACGGAGTGTGTTAATATTACCTCTGCCTATCCTGCTATGTGCGGGATACAGCGTGAAACTGATTTAATTTAATTTTAATTTATATGTTTATTTGGTTTAGAGTTAACTTAATATAAAATAATTACACCGTTTAATGTTAACGATGATTTAGAAACGGATATATAAAAACAAATGTATGTACATATAAAAATATGAACTACAAGAATAAGGAAAATCTTAAAATCTGAATAAATTTAACTTTCAATGACTTTGTCATCCAGACCAGTCGCGCCACAAGAATGACACACGGTGTGTGTTTTAATGGGAACGGAATGTCTTAACAATAGGTTCCCAGGTTCCCTCTGTCTACCCTGCTTTGTGCGAAATACAGCGTGGAGGTGAAAAATAAATCAAATTATCGACAGTTTTAGATTTTTTTTTATAGTGCCGAGGTGTAAACAGATTCCCGGTAACATAATGTACTAACTTATTTTGGCCGTAGTTCTAAAGACGGTAAATTACGTAAAAAGCATGAGGACCCCCCGGAGTGAACGACGCGGAAGAGGTATCTAGAGACCGTAGCGTTTCACTCCGTTCTCTCTGACTACCCCGCTAGGGATAAAGCATGTAGCTTTGTTGTGATGATGTTTAGTTTCTATATGGGAACCTATACCAACGCTAGAATTGCAATGCATAGAAGCAATGTACGCTTACAATTCTCAGTTTCAACTAATTAGCTTTCCAGACACACTCTGGGCACATCTCGGTATTACAAACGAAGGCGAGTAGTTGGCGAAGGTGAATAATTTTCGAAATGATTTCAATGTTAGTTGAAATTCAATTTGTACCTGTTTCAATCCCATTACAGTTTATATGTAAATCTTAACCACTTTAATGCTTCAGGGAAGTTCGAAGTACCATTTGTGTATAACGCGGTAATCCATCTGTCAAGTGAAAGGAGTAGTGGAGTTTGGGAAAGCCAAAACAGTCCAGTTAGTTTAGTTCCAACAAAATGGATAGGTACTTGCATCTCGACCGTCTGGTTAATCATTACATTATAATCTTAGTTGTTATATTAAAATTGCAAAAAAATTACGGGTCGCGAAGTCTCTTAGACTCGAAGTCGAAGTCGCGAACCTATATAAGAACTAACTTAAGAACTTAGTTCTTAATGGTGAAGAAAATTTGTTTTTACTTGTCGTTTCAACTTTTAGGGTTCCGTACTTAAAAAAGAAAAATACGAACACCTTATAAGATCACTTTGTTGTCCGTCTGTCAAAATCATTTATCTGAAGATAACGTAGAGGTATAAAGCCGAAATTAACTTTAAATATTCAGGTCTACGCTCCCTTGGGGCACAGAAAAAAAATCAAGCTTCACTTAGAAGCTGGTTTTTTCTATGTTCTCAACGATATCAAAATATACGAGCTTTATACATCGTTTTTGCTGCATTTTATATGAGATTCGCCGCGAGAAGCAAAATTATACATTTCATACAAAATCACCACGTAATAAAAACCTATTGGATATTTCCCATAGACGTATAATTATTAAATTATGCAAGAAGTTAGATCTTGCAGAACAAATACAGAAAAAAGTCCAAAAATGGAAATTTATAGTAAAGATAAAAATTAAACTTATAATTGTAGTTTACTTAAGTCTGTCAACTTTTATAAGTTATACTTCTCGTTGACCTACAATCCTTGAATTGTCACGGAACCCTAGGTGGGCAAGTACGACTCGCACTTTTGGTTCGATCGGTTTTTTATAAAAAAATATTATGACATTATAATTATGTAAATTTTTCTTATAAGTGTGTGCGCGTTAATTCGTCTTACTATCGAAATATATATATATATATATATATATATATATAATTTTTATAAAAATATTTCGATAGTAAGACGAATTAACACAATTAATTATATATCTATAGAAGATGATATGACAAATTAATGTAACAAAAATGACGTAAACATTTTTGCCGTCGTTTGTGTATCTGGCTTTTACGACATTGTAAGGTCCTATTCATTCTAAAGCCCTGGATAACAAAAAGGATGGCAGTAAGAAGTAGACGAGATGAAGCCGAAAGCCTATAGTATTATTCTTGAGGGTACTAACATTGGGCCTTCCGTGAGGTACTATTAATTTGGCTCTATTGTAATACTATTTTATGTGGTTATAAAAGAAAAACAAAAAATATATTAACTAAAAATATTTTATAAATTTCATCATTCATTTTATTATAGTTTATTAGGGATTGCTCTATAACATAATGTCCCTTGCCTCATATTTAATTAACAAATTAGCTTGCTTAAAAATGTTAATTTTAAATCAAATATATATTGTATTATCGTCCCCACAGTATATTACAAATTTCATACGATGATTTTTCTACAATCTATACGTTAAAGTCGTAATTTTTCAATATTGTTGATTAGAAGTGTTTTTTTTATACTGACTTTTATTATTTAATATTTTAATAATGTTTGCGCATCATTGAACAGTATTTTCAATGTTATTACACAAAGGTAAATTAACATTTCAATATAATTTAAAAAGAAGTAAATAAATTATTAATTTAATATTATTAATTATTCCGTTTTCAAAATTACAAATTAATTAGACGCCAAAAGGTCTTTAGTGCCTATTATTTATACTTTCATATATTTACTCGTATTTGAATATCACATGCACATATCTAATACAGCAGAAAATACATGTGTCCTCTGACAACACTCTCAGCCCAAAAAATGTAACATTTCAATGGACTTTTGCGTTACACAATTATTAAGATTAGATTCAGTAGATATATTTTATGTAATTAAAATGTATGGAATCCACCGCATATTAAATTTCTAATAGATCACTTACAAAAGAAACAAAAAGGAAACAAGTTATAAAGCTAAAGAATATTCTCTGTTAAGAAAAATGAAAGAAAATCAGCTTCATTTATAATCCAGAGTGTATTTAAATGTAGTTTATTCCAGAGCACTCAACGAAGTCTTTGATGTTACTTGAATCTTGTATGCCCTAAAAGATGCATTTTTAAGAGTTTTCAAGATCACGCCGGTACCTATTGCAAGTTATTTACATGTAAAGAGTACTTCCCACCTCGGTAAGTTTATTTTATTCTCGTAAAGATGAGGAAATGATGGTACGTGTCATAAATGTGGTTTGCTATGTATTTTCACATAATATGTATAAGTAACATATTATGTGAAAATAAGTAAAATCGTCGTATTCTTCTTTAAGAAAAAGAAACAAGATAGAAACAAAAAGATAATGTCTCAATTGTAAGTTTTTGATCTCCACATTAGAAGATAGAAACGCTATAACAAATTCTATTGCAATGGCATCTATTCCAATGTAATTTAATATCGTTAGCATATTAATAAATATAATAATATGCACATATATTTGTATCTCCTCTACTCACTAATATTATTTTATATTTTATATGTCATTTATCTACATATTCTTATAATTTTAATATATTATATGCATTTAAAATTTATATTAACTTTATTTAATTTATAAGCATTTGTTTTAACTAAAATCCAATAATAGATCCGCACGGCAATCCTTGGATATCTCCGCACAGGGAATCCTAGTGAGATATCCAAGGTGCAAATGTCAGGACATTCGAGCGATTTTTTTGGCGGAAAAAATAAAAATAAAATTGCCCTGATTTAATTTGTATTGGTTTCGTAAATAAAATAATAATAAATTAATAAGAAAAAAGAAATGTAACATTTTATATAGGCCAAATATCGACTAATAAAAGCTTCTATTTCTAATATTAAGGCTAGAAACAAATTCACCTATATTATTTACGCTTTCTGTGTTTATTGTATATAGAATAAGTGCAACTAAATATGAAAAAATAATTATTATAATTTTTTTTCTTCTGTAAGTAATTTGTATTCAATTTTATGGACAGATCGATATTTAGGATAACTTCCAGAACCCAAATTAACTATGGAAATTTGTTTGGAAATTCTATTAATATGCATGCGGCAACTACATCGTACATTTTTGATGTAATAGCTCGGGATAGTTATGATTATTTAATACTCTGAGAAATACATAGACCTCGTTACATAAGTATCTCCTTGACTTACTAAAATATTTAAAAAAATACCTAAAGTTGTAATTTACTGCGGCAATATTCTTTATTAATTTTAACAAATTAATTTTAAGGCTAATAGGCCTTATATTTTTATTGAAATTTGATTTGAATTCTTCGATTCTTTCAAATTATGTCGCAGCGGCACAAGGGTGTGACTGTAACGCGACGGCTGTGGGTTCGATCCCCACTTGAGAAAATGAAATATTTATTTACTTTTATATTTCCATTTCTTCGCTCTGGGGTCGAGGCAAAGCGCGGCGTTGAATTCTGCCACTCAACACGCAATGCCTCCAGCATTCGGCAGAAAGTGGGGAACGGAATGTCTTAGCACTAGCTTCCCTCTGCCTACCCTGCTGTGTGCGGGAGGGATACAGCGTGAAACTGATTTTTTTTTCAGTAGATTAAAAAATAAATACAATTTAAATATAAACATTGCTCCAATTTTTAAGGCTATTAATATTTAATATACTTTCTAATAACCATTTGAAATAGTATCTGGCTGTTGATGGTCAAAGTTAACGTTGAATATTTAATCAAGTCTGGTAGTATAACCACAATTCAACATGTACCTAAACAAGTCCTTATAATTTATGGGATGTATTAGTACATCCCATAAATGTATTAATACTATCCCATCCCATAGATGTAGGATGGGATAGTATTAATTTATGGGATGAAAACATCAAATTTCCTAATAAATCTTTTGGTCAGTTATGAGCAGTTTTTTAATGACATAACAGTTTAAATTATTATAGTATTAGAGTTCAAATATTATGGTTTTCGGTATTTCCAATATTTTTTGCCTTTAAAAGGCAAAAAATATTATAATATTATTATACAAATACAATTTTCTTTTTCACCTAAAACTTTATATAGAAATATGAGTGTACCGTCACTTATATAATGACCTATTTCAATTGCATCCAAACAAAAAAAAAACATGAGCCTGAATTATATAAGGACAGTTAATCACCTAAGTGGAAAGGGCGACACTATATCACCGTAAATCCAATAAGGAAGATATAGTGAGAGACAGTCAGTTTACTTTTTTCTGTAATTTTAATACGCATGTATATATATTCATATTACCTATTGTATTATTTTTCATTGACTCCGCGCTATTTCACTATTTTAGAACCTTTTCTTCACCTCTGTGTTAACGGAAATATCTTATCCAGAACAAAATGAATGTTTATTTTATTTAGATACAAATTATATATTTTTTCTATTCGGATACAATTAGATTTTGTAAATTGTAACGGTCGCTATATCGTCTTGCTTAGGTATAACAGTAAAAAATGTGACCACTAACAGTTACTTTTCTAAGATGAAGAAGATTAAACATTCAAATACTATTATATGATGCTGAAGATGTTCCATGAATATTTAAATTATTGCGGTAGAAGATATCGGCACGTACCACGTACGCTACGTATATTATAAGTATTTCATACAAAGATAATATTTGACCAGCTATCATATTCATCTAAAGAATCTAGCTAGTTACAATTTTGGATATGTTTGTGTTGTTATGTAGAACATTGACGAAAAATCTTAGTAGACACTTAGCTCTAATATTAATAAAGGTATTATTGTCAATAATAATAATTGGTTTTTCTGTAGACCTAATATACTACTAATAGAGCGAGTGGCGTGGCAGTGACTGTTGACATTACTATTTCATATGATCAGAATCTCGTGAAGGCCGAAAAAGAAAAATTATTTGAGTTCTAGTTCTCTTAGATAATAAAAGTGTATAGTTTAATTGTTTGAAGTCCAATTTAAAAACAAAGTAGTGTAGACTTCTACAAGATTAACCATCTTACACATTGAGTGCAGACAAAGCGACTAGAAAGCAAAATGTCTCGTCAGTTTTGCTCAATTAGCAAGACAAAGAATAATCTTAAATTTCCATTATTGGTTCTTACATCTTCTGCATACAATTATTGTGCACAAAAATTCAGTTCATGATACTTGAATTTTAACTAAATAAGCACTGCTAAAACTAATTACAGTGCGCGAGGCTTAAGCTGAGCTTTGCATTTTTTGTCACTAAAAGTGAGAGCCAGAAAAACTTTTAGTTAAACTTTTATAAATAAAAAAAATAGAGAGAGAGAGAGAGATAAATAAGACCTATACATAAGTATCTACATGTAAGTGCAATAGAGTATGAGGCAATTTATAGACCAATCAGAAAAATATAATCTGCCAAAAAAAACAGTATCGGTGTACGAAAAACATTTGATTACTATGGAACCTAATATGTCATGCAGGAATATAATAAAAGAATAATAGAAGTAGTCTATCGCGACAGGACGCGGCAGAAGCAGGACGAATATTCTTTAACGATATCAAAATCACATCTAAAACAGAAAGTAGCGGGCACCTGGGTATCTGCAGCGCGATCTCGTCCAAGCTGTCCAGGGGCTCGCTGGGCGGCCGCTCATGCAGGCGCGAGGGCACTGTGAGTGTGTCCAAACTCATTGTTTGTCTACTATTAGTATTTCTGTTGTGCTTCTTCCTGGTCTCCTCAGCACGGCGAAGGTTGTGAAATCGGAAGAAAAATATCGACATTATACGGCATGGACTACAGCGCTCATTCGTATCCTGACGCGGAAGTCCGATGCAGTCTGCTTCATCCACATTTACTTATTCACTCACTTTAAATTAAGAGAAATCATAAAAATATCTGCGTTTAAACTAAAAAAATATATATTTTCGTTAGTGTTAGACTGCAATTGCGATTTTATCTAGAATAGCTTGAATTAAATGTAAATATTAAACAAAAATCCCAACAACAAAATTAGATTATTTTAACTCGGTTTCATGACCTAGTAATGTTCCGGCCCGCTTATAAGCCCTGCATATTTTATTGCTTTCACTGAATTTCAATTCCGTACGCGTACCCTTACACTCTTATATATAACAACTTTGTAATTACACTTATTGACTTTAAAATTAAATTATTTTCGCGGTATATTTTTTGTTTTGGAAGCGTATATAATTATATAAAGAAAAAAGAATCAGATATGTGAATATCTTAGATATAAACGTATTATTGCACAATATTATTTATTAGCACATTTTAAAATAAAAATCATTTGGAGGAATTGCGTGAATCTTCAAAAATGTTTTTGTTTATTCTCGGCAAAACCCTTTTGTTTATTCTTAACAAAAACTTACGTTAAAACAGACACCAAATGTCAAGGATACCTGACACCTGAGCCTCACGCGACAAGGGCATCTGCTCCTACTACACTGTACGTGTGTGTACAAATATAAGCCTGCGAAAGTACTTGCGATGCCTTTTATTATACTTAAGATCGTTGGATTCTCGCGGGTGAGTTTTGTACTCAAATGTTGAAATTATATTTTCAACATATTATTCATAGAAATATCTGTAGCCACCATAGAATCTACACTGCAGACATAATGCAGATGATAAAAGTCAAATCGTTCCTATTGTACCTACTTCTTAGATATATTTAATTTAGAAGATTTAGAATTTGGAAGGTTATCCCCAAAATAGCATTAACTTAAAGCGTCCCAAGGTGTGACGCGAGTATTACACTTGAGGCTGTCTCTCATTAGCGGAGCCCCATTGTATGCTTAAACCATTTCGACTTCGCGTTGCATATAAAAATTATTCTTTTATTATGGAATCGGGTCAGGGTACAACCACGTTTGTGGCTATTTTATCTTCATTTTGTTTTTCTTACTAAGTTATTTAGTTTTATTATTTACTAGACATTTTAACCATGCCTTAGATTGAGAATTCTTAAAGAGAATATTTTCATTTACGTTTCAAGAGTTTTATAAAATAAGAACATTTTTAGAATGAGTTAGTTGTTTTCTTGACTGGTAGTCTTATTTTGTGCTAGACTGGTGAGTTGTCTGACTAAATGCCTATATTATATTTTTTATGTACTGATATTTTTATCCTCATAAAAAGGTAAGTACTTAGATGTATGTAGTACCCATAAGAGAAGCCAAATCCGATATATTGTTTTTAATTAAGAATCTGCATGTTTTTTATCACATAAAATATACATAAAGTTTTTGTTTAGGAATTAATGTTACTAGAGGAATGACAAAATTCGCCTCTTTTATTTTTTGTATTCAGCTTGTTCTGAAAAACCCAAGCTTCTTAAGACAAAGTGATTTATTGTTATTAGCGTCAATGAATTTGGCGAGTGGTCGTAAAACTAGACGAATATCGTCGACCGATTGTTTATATCTATATAATAAGAGTAGTATTCATTTTAAATAAGCATTATTAATAAGAAAAACTTTTAAGAATTATAAATTATTGTTATTTTAGTAAGTTATTTCTTTATAATTACAATGCTTTCCCGTTAACTAGTGGAGAGGCACAACAAAGGTGTTATGTTTGTGTGGCCGAGTGGCAAACTCCAAAAGAAAAGAATATTGTGTCTAGGATGGCGCGTCGCTGTACAATGGACTATTCTCTTTTTTACTACAACTTGTTTAATACTTGACCTCGATAAATTTAAAGTCGGTTAATATATCCATGTATTCTATTTATGAATTATAACTAGAACTGCATCTAAGTAAGTGAATGAACTATTAACAAAAAGACGAGTAGAACACTCTGAAACTGAATTTTATACAATTAATGACTAATATTCAATAGTGTGACAACCAAAAACACTAATTACTACCTTACTGGGATTTAAAATATTAATATAACACGAGCTTATGTGTATCGACTACTGGATTATTTTTAAAAATTACAATACGATAAACGGATGTAATACAAACCCGTTGCGTCCGTAAATGAAAAATATTTCGTCGTCTAATTCGTCGTCCATACCAGCAACCCACCATCCAACTCGTTTACTCTATATATATCCGCAGTGTAGAATATGTAGAGATAACGAAAAATAAATAAACTTAATAACGAGTACCTCGTGGTGTTCAAATGCTTAAGTAAACAAGTATAATGTCACAATACGGCTCACTCGGTCGTGATCGCGTCGGACGCCGTGTGGCGCGGGAATGCGTGGCGCGCCAGCAACGCCGAATGTGATTTAAGCTCCGAGCCCGCTTGCGAGGCGCCATGAGATGCCCTGCCCTGCCCCCCGACCCACCGACGAGCCCCCCATCCCGTTCCTCTCATTGTTGCCTCACCACGCCTCACCATCACCCCCAATGCCCTAACTAATCTCGTCGCACTGTGATCCTTCGATATACTTGACTTTTCTATTCCGTATTTTATTTGGATTGGCGTTTTAAGACATTCGAGAAATATGTCAATCAAAATGACTACCATTTTCGTGGAATATTTTTATAACTATGGTTAATTTTAATATGTATAAACCTTAGTTTATTTTGGTCTTAACCAAGAGCAATAAAAAAGATTTTTTGTTATATTCATATGTGGGGACTTTTATATATTTAGGTATATTAGTATTCTCGGGGCTTCACCCGCGAGGGCTGTTCTAAAATAATACGGCTCTATTATACATAGGAAGACGTTCCTCTTGAATCACCCTGTCTACTACTGAAAACCATACTTATTGAAATGAATTGGATAGTTTCAAAGGTAAGGGAGTACATCGATTGGAAGCATCTTTGTTTTACCTACTTTGTAGAAATGTAAATCGCGAAATGATAATTTGACTCTTATTTAACAGTTCCACTGACACTACGACGGCGTCCATACTATATTTTATAATTTCTATCATATCATAGATATTTAATTTATTATAACAACCTTAAATCAGTTAATAATATATTTGTTTTCATCAACTCTAAACTAAAACTCAAGCTATGGGCAAAACAAAAGTTTAGTTAAGTAAAACAAAGTTTCAAAACGTTTAAATAATTATAAACGTTAATATATTTGTGAAGTAGGGGAGAACGGGGCCAAAAGTTCCGATTTTCTTTAACCTCAAATATTGCTACGAATACGAATACTTGATTTCAGTACTTATATAATATAATGAAATTCAATTTACATATCTAGACTTGCAATTAAAACAGTAATTTGGTATTCTTTGTAAGACTTTTTTATTATGATTTTTTTTATGACTGAAGTCGGAAAGTAACAACTTACCCCGACTCAGGGCAAGTTGTTAACAGGCCGGGGTAAATTGTTACCATATTTTTTAAAGCTATTATTTGCAAAATAAAAATAAATAAATAATCGGACAAAGCCTGTTTATATATATAGGAATAATCAACAGTATCATAATAATCACCAGGCGCAAAAGTAAATCTTTTTAACCGACCTCTATAATAAAAGGAGATTATAATTTGACTGTTTCTTTTAATGTAAGTTAGTTACTTCACAACTTTTGATTAGATGAACCGATTTTGATGATTTTTTTTATTTGAAAGGTAGTGCTTCCCATGTGGGAACCAAATTTTTTTTAGTCTATTTTTGACACTGGTATCTATGAGAAAATCACATAAGTATTAAATTTGCATTGGTATGTGTGCGACAAAATGACGAATAAATCAATATCACGCCAACCGATTCCAATGATTCTTTTTTCTTATTTGAAAGTACACACTCCAAGGATACTTTGATGAAAGTTTGGTTAGGTTCCGATACTAAAATCCGGTCAAAATTAAGAAATTTTGTTTTTATTTTGGTAAATTTTAATTATACTGGAATAGTTACAAGGGAAAACTTTGTTAAAATTATTGTGAGAAGTAAGATTCCCCATCGTTGCATCTTTTCAACCAACCTCAAAAAAGATGTTTTCATTTTCAACCGACTTCAAAAAAGGGAGAGGTTCCCAGTTCGTCCGAATATTTTTTATGTATTTTCTTGTCAATATACCAAAATGTTAGATTCTACGAAAATAATACCTAATTGAGTCAAGTTTGACATATCACAACAGATGCCACTCGTTAACAACCACTACCACCACAACCAACACTCGTTTAAGAAGTATCCTTTTAAGGTTACTTATCACTTAAAATCGTAAAAAGAATTTATCTTGAACAAAAAAAACCGAACCGAAAAACAACAAACTAAAAAGTAAAAGATAATTTTACATAAAATAAAACTTATTTTGATTTAGTTAAACCAAAATAATAAACAAGGATTTTATAGCTTTAGCTTTTCGCGCTCAATATGTATATGTAATTCTTTGGTAACAATTTTTATCTTATTGCTGCAATCTTTGAAAACTACATCCGCTGCTTTTTGCATCAACTCATATGACACATAACCTCGAGTTGATTTTCGAGCATAAGTCTGCATTTTACTAAATTACAATATTGTTTAGTATGAAAAATTACAATATTTACATCCTATTATTGGTACAAATGAATTGGCGAAAGTTTTTCCGAGGTCATAACATGCCCCAAAAAAAAGGGAACATCTAGCCCCCAAAAACACGTGTTGTAAAAAAAACTAAACATAAATAAGATCAGGAAAAATAAATAATTTACAAATAGTGTTTCGAAATAATAGATGATATATGTAAAAAAAAACACTAACATACTCGAGGCTAATCGTGACTTTGTGAGACGACACAAGTGTGCTATTCCATTGGTATCGGGTGCCACTGGATTGTTCAATATGATGACCATGGGTGCGCTATCACATTGCATTTCACTATATGTTTACTAATTATTCCTATCACTTTTCCCCGCGAAATTATTTCCATCGGAACAACTTACCTCGGTATCTTTTAGCCCCGCTCTCCCCTATAGCTTCTATATGTTCGCTGTTTTGTTAATATTAAATCAGCTTCACGTTGTATCCCGCACACAGCAGGGTAGGCAGAGGGAACCTAGTATTAAGACACTCCGCTCTCCACCTTCTGCCGAATTCTGAAGGCAGTGTATAGATAATATTATGGCCGTTAATATTGAGGCCGTCCTGGCGCAGCGGCACAAGGGTGTGACTGTAACGCGAAGGTTTTGGGTTCGATCACTGGAGGAAGTGAAATATTAATTTACGTTTATATTTCCATTTCTTCGCTCTGGTGTCGAGACAAAGCGCGGCGTTGAGTTTCACCACTCAACACACAATGATTCGATAATTGGGCAAAAGGGAAAGTGGGAAACAAAATGTTCTTGACACTAAGCTACGCAGACCCTAACCTATGGGATACAACGTGAAACAGCTAACAAAATATTTTCAAAGGCATTTCATTTTTATTAGTTGAATATTAATAAAAAATATATATATGATGTTCAAAGTGTAATTACGAGTCGCAAAATGGTTAATACAATAAGTTTGCTTATTATAATTTGTTTTATTTACAAGTGTTTCGACCGACACTGCGGGCACATTTGAAACAAATTATTTTTTCTAATTTGGTTTTACTTATTAAATATAGTGATTTCAAGTAACTATTACTAAACAGATATACAATATTTCAATTAATATAAGTATTACTCGTTCGCTTTGCTCGCTTCACTAAATTTCGCTATAAACTATTAACCCTAAAGTGTTTCCAGTTTATAACCCTACCCTCTAACCCTACCCCTAGTCTCACTTACATAGGTATTATATATTTAATATTTATATACTTAATTAAGAAAGCTACGTAACTTGTTGTAGAATCAGCTAGCTTAATAATAATATAAAATGTATTTATTGTACATTTTTAATCGTGTCAATCTATCAACGATTTCGGAAATACGAATTATCGTCAGAGAAGAAGCTCGTCAAAACTTTTGTATATTAGCAGCCTAACGGAGCTTATAATTGAAAATATAACAGCAAGAAAATTGAAATTTTCTACAAACGTTGATGAAGGATTGTGTGAAGCTATCAAAAATAAATACTTTAAATAGTAAACAAGTAGACTTTAGTATTAATAAATCTTTTCTTCGAAAGTATTTCAAATAGTGGGTAGTCATACTCGACAACGGACGGATGAATTACAATTACGTGTTAAAAAAACTTACTTGTGTTGTCAGTGCATCATTAACTGCAGTTATAATTAAATAACACACTATCAAGCGAAATGAATTTGACCCCTTACTTTACTTATTTAATTTATGTCTCAGAAGGTGTGGTATTGGTGTTACATTTATATACTTTGTTATTATGTTCTTTTATTTATATGTATATGCACTGTTTGTTTACCCCAATAAATTAAATAAAAATAATTGCAATTTGATTTTTATTTAAGTTTGTGCATAGAGTGTAGTTTCGTATGAAACTAAGGCGGTTCTTACAATTTACAATTTTAAAAGGAACAGAAATGCAAATCCGTCAATAACCTCTGCATGCCTCTGCAGCCTTTTTGAAGTCGGTTAAAAATTAAATCAATTCATTATCCATACCTATACTATAAATTTGAAAGCAACTCTGTTTGTCTGTCTGTCTGTCTTCTACGCAATCAGGGCCAAACCGCTAATTTTATTGTGATATATATATTTTTTTAATATTTGTAATATTGTCGATATATATTAATACATTAAAATAGTTTTTAATTTGACATGCAATTTATTCCGCCATGTTAATAACAACCGCCGTTGCTAAGCAACAGTTTGCAAAGTTTGTTGTTTTAAGAAAAGTTCACCCAAAATGAGTTTGCGTAACGCATACATGGCGCGCGCCGACTCAACCTTATGAGACACAAAAACAATGTTCTACAAAAATATTGTCCCTTAAATATTGTTTAAAAAAGTCCGCGTTGATAGATATAGATATAGATTCGTATGCATTAAAAAACCGAAAATAATTTCATAAATATATTTAATAAATAATCGTATAGTTCAAGCGGGCGTAGCCGCGTCCGGGCCCACTAGTTAGTTAAAAATTAAATACCTACAATCATAAGCTTACCCGAACATCTTGATAAAATACAACTAACCTCCTATAAGTACCTATAATATTTAAAAGATTATTCTCTATTTATATTTATTTATTAGGAGAATAAATAAATATAAATAAATAAATATATGATTATTATAAAAAAAGTAATGTTTTTTTTTATTTGGAAGGAAAGCACCTAAGCGCTTTCAAATAAAAAAATAATCTTTAAAATCGGTCTACATATGACGGAGGAATCGATGGACAAATAAATAATATAGTTAACGAATATAGAACCTCTTCCATTTTAAAAAAAAAGTATCTCTGCTTTTTGTCTAAAAATATATTTGTCTCACGGCTTCGCGCGCATGAAGTCGATTGTGGCAATTCCATTATTTCTAATTTTAGTGGTGAGCGAACAAAAATTGATTGATTTGTCGTAAAGCCGACAGCCGCTGGAGCAGACGTGTCTTAGAGTAGGGACCCCGTACAAAACGACCGGTGACCCCCTGCCAGATGGGCCGACGACCTAAAGAGATTGGCAGGAGGCGGATGGATCCGAAGAGCTGAAGATCGAGTGTGGTGGCGAGAATTGGGGAAGGCCTATGTCCAACAGTGGACAATCGATGGCTGTTGATGATGATGATGATGATGATGATGATGATGAACAAACATATGTATGCTATCACGACATCACATTACAAATCTTTGATACTTTTGCCTCTAGTGAAATGTAAATAGTTTACCTATATACACTTTCCTTTTGAATTCTTTTTTCTATCTATTAGTAAAAGTAACGCTAAAATGAGTATTACTTTAAAATATTTTTGCGTACGTTCGGTAAGAACTCATTTTGTTTTATACCTACTATGTAAATAATACTTGAAGGTTAGAGTTTATTTTCAAGCCAGAATTAAAAAAATATAGTAGGTATTACTTTGTTTTATAAACTTATTTGTCCAAGTACTTGTAAATGAAAGCGTCATAATAAAAGTTTATATTACGAGATCCGACCACTTGAATCTGCAATTCTGCGGGTACTTTTTTGTTTGTTGTTTTTTTATAAAACCATTTTTTGTGAATTATACATGACAATAGAATAGATTTCAGTGGGGTGGTTTAGTTTGCAAAATTTGCACATGATCTATTATCTTTATTGACCAATATTAGTAAATTTTAATTGTATTCGAAAATAAATCAGCTTCACACTGTACCCCACACACAGCAGGGTAGGCAGAGGGAACCTAGTGTTAAGACACTCCGCTCCCTACTTTGTGCCGAATTCTGGAGGCGTTCCGTGTTAAGTGGCAGAACTCAACGCCGCGCTTTGCCTAAACACCAGAGCGAAGAAATGAAAATGTAAACGGAAATAAATATTTCATATAAAATGAAGGAGCGGCGAAAGAGAGGTTGAGATAGATTTGTTGCATCGGATGTGGATTCGATTCCCACTCGAGGCAATAAATTATTATTTTCATTTCTAAGCTCTGGCACCAAAGAAAAAGCCCTGCATTGAGTTCCGCCACTCAACACGTAATGCCTCCAGAATTCAGCAGACAGTGCGGAACGGAGTGTCTTAACACTAGGTTCCCTCAGCTGCGGTGTGCGGGATAAAGCGTGAAGTTGATTTATTTATTTTTGAATTTTGAATTATTCTATGAGTTTGAATTATTTTTGAATTATTCTATTATAAATCAAAATAGTACTATGTATGTTAATTTCAAAATTTATATGGCTCTTATCAATGGACATTTAAGTTTGAATTTGGTGTATCATATTTATTAAACGTTTCTCATTAGTAGTTAAAAAACATGTCTCTTCAGTTATCTGAGTTCCGAAATCTGAAAACAGAAATGTTTGCTAGCCGAATATTAATGACACAGGGGCGTCGTGCGCCGTGGTCCACTGCGCAAGCCGTGGCCCGCGTCTGAGGCCTCCCGCTGAGTGCTGCGAGCTCGTGTTGCTCGCGTGCTCCTTGCGCCCGCCATGCTAATGATACGTTTATGGCTTTGTCTAATATAGAATGGTAAGTGCCTGTAGAACCCCCTAGTAAATGACGTTGTCACTTTATAGAGGCAACTTTACCATACCGGCACACTTTTCGATCACTTCTACCGCATGTCTGTGTTCTTCACTTCTATATATCCTGAAACTAGCTGAAATAGCTCAAATAAATTGTCACTCACCTTTCCTCAAATCGGATGCTAGAACGACTAATATCGCTCCACGCGCTCATAGAACGGCCGCGGCCTCGGCGAAACGCTGCAGCCGCAGCGCTCGCAAAAGTGCCAGTGGGTCGGCGTTCCAACTGTACCTCGGGTTGAAAGTTAACCTTTGCGGAACCTCTAGACGAGGGACCTTCTGCGGACTCTCCGCCTCCAGACAGCTCCATCTCGAATGGGGCGTACTCCGGCGCCTCGTCGAGCTCCTGGTCGCTACCGTCGCTAGCCGCAGAGAGCGCTTCATAACCGTAGCCAGGGCGGACGCCGCCGCCAGCGGGCGCGCCACCACCGCACTCGCTGCCCGCGCCCGCCCGCGATCCGCTCTCGATGCGGCTCAATGACGCTGCTTTGACCGACTGCTCGCGCGCTCTCAGTGGTGACCCTCTTGATGGGAAGTGGTTGGAGTAACGCAGCTTGCTGTGGCGGAACGTGGTGCTGTTCTCTTCGAGCAATCAAATAGAATACTTCGTGAGACGTGCGTCGATATCACTTCACATTTATAATGTCACCATTGGATAATAACAAATCCTATATTAAATTATTCGTTCATTATTTATTTATATATTAAAATTATATGTGAAAACGAATGTATTTTTTTTTTTCACAACAACAAAAGTTCACAGATTTACAAATCAAAGCTTTACACTTGTGAGATTATCGACATGTCACAAACATTAATGTTGATTTACGAGGTCCTCGGCGGCAGCACGCGGTGTACTAACTGATGTAATGATAGATCGAAACAAGTAGGTATTACACGTAGATGAATTAGTATTTCCTGACCTTCGGGTGTCAGATCTTTGTTAATGGAAGTAGCTAAACAAAAATGCGTATAGATAGTACGTTTCATACATGAAGCTAAAGACGTGAAGTGAGCAAGAGAAGTTTAACATGAAGTGCGCGCAGACACTACAGGGTGGGGACCTAGCACCGATCGATGTTACTCGCTGTTTGCCCCATTCCTTTATAGTTCATATTTTGTCCACTTACAGGAAAGGGCGCTGATGTCCATCTTCAATAGTAACATTTTTGAACGACCAATCTTGAAAATGTTAAGTGTTCCAATTGATGCTCTTTTAAGAGGAAACAATTTATAAGTAAATTTTGATTCTATTCTCAGGGTAGGCAGATGAGACAATGGTAGTGTTACTCAGTACCCCATTTTCCGTGAATTCTAGAGACATTGCGCCTTGAGTGAGAAAACTCGACCCCAGAGCGAAGAAACAAAAATATTAATTTTAATAAATAGATCACTGCCTCGAGTGGGGATCGAACTCGTAATGTTTACAGTCACACACTTGTATTCCTGCGTCACAACTGACCTCAATATTTTTTTATGCTACTGCAAGTATAAACATAGATGAGTATATTTATCTTGAATGTCCGTTGATGCAGATGATATTACTTGCTTCATACTAGCAATAAATGGGTCATTAAAAAAAAAAAATAAAAAATCTCACAGTACGTGGAATAAACCATGAAAGGAGATACTATGTTTGTCCCTTTCGGAACATTTAATTTCGGACTAAAAATCGGGAATTGTGCCAACGCTGGTTTAGAGCTGCTTATCCCAAGGTCATAAAGTGCTTCGCATTCCTAGTTCAAAATCGCCATGATATAAGATGAAACGCTAGTTCAATTTAAGAAAATATATTTAAAAATTTAACATTTAAAAAACAATTGCGACACAAAAGAAAATTAATTCAATGAATATCATCTACGATGAAAACATTGTATTGTAGCAAAATCAATTTCCCGGCCTTAGGAATTTATTGTGTTCATAACATATGCATATCGCATTTGATACTTCATATGACCGCAGACGACTGTGATAGCCGTTTCAACCGGTAGAGAACTTTGGAGAGTTTTAATATGTCCTACAAATTATACAAGATGGACTGTAAAATAATTTTTTATTTATTTTTCATCGCTATTCCGATGGCAAAAGTAAGTATAAGAAATCAGTTCAAAATATTGTTTTTAAGAAGAGTAGGGAAAAGTCATTGAAATATAATCATTCCCCCTAAAGGTAAATCATTGTGATTAATATATATTATAACTGTTATTCTTGGTTATTTATTTTTCTGTGTGAATAATTTATATTCATCAAAGATTACCACATACGGCAAAATGAGTATATGTCTCTATAATAAAACGTATATTAATATAATAAACATTTTATTACAGAGAGGTATAGCAGTAAGTTTTTTTAGTAACTGTAAACAATGTTAACAATGAAAATTTATTTTTATGTTCAAGAATATCTATCTGAAGTACAAAAATACGTGAAATTAAATGTCATTTCAATTTTATATAAGACTATTAAATAATGAAACTATAATTTTTGTGTTGAAAGAAATGTTGAGCTTTATGCCATCTTTTCCCAGCAGAACTCCGTAGTAACTTTACGTTGTTTTGACAATTCAAAAGTGTTCGAAAATTCGAATTAAAATTTAATTTCCAGTAGGTACCAGCTATGTTAAAAAGAATGTATATTTTAATTTGTAATCTGGTAACATTCTTTTGCAGTGTGGTGTGCCAGGGACATTTTTCTGGAGACCAAGACTAGGACTCGATTTGTCCATACCGACCACAGGTTAAATATTATTGAATGAATGGCTTTCTTTAGACTTCATTAGCATCGTAAACTGAAGGAACCTAATGTTAAGACACAAAATTAGTAGACTTTGACTTTGAGTTCGAGCGACCACATTGCCACGGCGGCCTCTTAATAATACTTACTATAAAATTTTGTGTTAAGCTTTGATAGGCTTATACAATAGCTAAAAGCTTTGAATAGCTTTGCCATAGTAAGAAGAGAATCATCTTTTCTTTGTATTCATCATCTCTTCGTAGCTTTGCCATACTAACCCTAATAAATCTATTCTACCATCATGTATCATTCTTAAAAATAAGTTTAATTAAAAAAAACAGATGCCTGCAGATTTAAGCACTGAGATCTTAGACCACTACTCCAATTGTTTTATGGAAGCTATGGAAACTAGTTCGTTTCTAAAGTATGGCAATAATCAGTATATTATAACAACTTTATATTATCTCATAGTTGCCAATCTTCGTTGGTACGGATTTTATGATCACCCTTGCGATGCTACTTTAATTTACCACCCGTTTCGCACCTATTCATTTTTTATTAATGTCAATATAGATATTTTTAATACTTAGATAGCTATTAATAGAGATATCTCTAGTTTATTTCTACGTCCTGGATTTCCACATCAGATGTTCTAAACTTATTATTTTCAGAGACGAATATGGACGTACATCAGCCAAATAAGGAAAATATCATAGCGGGCCTGGTAACGATGGTAGAAGGGTACCAAGCAGGCATGACCGTTGTGGCATTAGCTGCCGGATTATCGAGTGCACAGCCGTACCCACATCTTAACCCTATCTCTGCTTACTTTTACACGAATGCGTATCGGTGGGCTCTCAGACACTTCAGCCTGTAAGCTACCGTATAATAATTAAAACGTAAATTTATTGCTTACTAGCGGCCCGCTTGTACTATGTGATTATTAATATAATAAACAGAGTTGACTGACAGACAAAAATACTATCCAAATCGAATCGAATCCAAAATAATTAATCGAATAAATGAATCGCGTATCGAATCGAAAATAATTAATTGAGAACTTCCTTCTTGTTTTGAAAGTCAGTTAAAAATACAGATTTAATACAAACAAATATAGATTTATTATAAGTATAGGGGAGAACAGGGTAATGAGAGCCTACAAAGGGAAAGTGTTGATAAAAATCACATTTCTCTAAATTTTTGTAATTTTTTATTAGGAACTAAGTATACCTTGATTACCTATTTAACAATATTTAAATATTTAACACTCATATGCGAAATGGGAACCTTTATAATTATTCTTAAATATAAAAATAACAAATCGTACTTTAAACGAGATCTTTCGTTATTATAATTATCAACAGGTATAAAACCATTTGGCTTTCCCTAAATTATGTCTCTTTTTTAAAGTACTATAAGGAAATTAGCACTTTTTGTCAACGTGGAGCGAAAAACACACAATCGTCCTTTATGCAGCACTAATGGCACTAATGACTGGTGGTTGACGGAAACAGCTGTGTGCTCACGGTTGCGCGTATTCAAATCCTGCATTCCGTGAAATCACCGTAGCTCCCATTGCCCGACCGCTCTCATTACCCTGTGTTCCCCTACCTAAGTATAGTCATGGATTTCTATATATTCGTAGGTAAAGTAATGCCTTAATTTTTTTTAATGAACCGATTTTGATAAAACAAAATTTTTGATTTAAATGTTAAGATGAGTTAAGACAAAGGAATTGGTGAAAGTTTTATGTAAATCGGTTCAGCACTTTCGTGATCATACATACAGACAAGAAATTAAAAAAAAATATTTTTGCTTTCTATTATTCTTTTTAAATGTACCTCTATCCATTTCAGTCAAAAATACTAAATGTACAGACAAAATATTCTTACGGTATTATACTTAGAGATAAGATAAGATAAGATTGTCTTTGAATTTTTTATTTAATTATTTTTAAGCATTTTGTCTATTTTATTATTCCAGTATACCTGTTTGGGTCGGCGGAGGCCGTGGAAGCTATTGCGATACTCATAAGGTCTGGCGACGTCGTTTCTTTTACATGGATGAATTTGTTCCTACTTGGTTGCGACATCTTTTCCCTTTCGTTGATAAAAACGAATGGAAGAAAGAAGAATTGGAATTTAAACGATTCAAAAAATACTCAGAACCAGCTTTTGGTAAACATTATCGTTATCCAAATAAGCGTTTTAATGATTTTAAATCGCAAGAGACCAAGGAGTCCGTAGAAGTTGTGGATGCTTCTAGTTCAAGTGGCTTACAATAATATATTGTGACGAACAGAATTGAGTTATTTTTAAAAATAACGCATATTTTGCACATATAACTATACTATATTATTATTCAGGGATACTGCCCCACGCTCGCTTTCCTCCCCAATCCCTCACTGTTTTAATGATGAGTAATAAAATATTTAAATAAAAGAACAATGACATATTATTTGTATTATGTACCTATATAATGAAGCACTTAAAATACCGCTTTATCAGATACGATATTCTTAATTCCTAATTAGGGTTCCGTACTTTTTATAGAAAAAAGAAACTCTTGTAAGATCACTCACGTCCGACTGTCTGTCTGTCTGCCCGTCTGTTTGTTTGTCAAGATCCTTTGTCTCAGGAACGCTGGGACATATCGAGTAGAAATTAAGATCATATACGCAGATCTACGGGCCTATGATTTCCTGATAAAAAACATATTTCTATATTTACTTATAAAAATCATATGGCCGTTTTTACCGCCAAAAAATCTGAAAACTGTACGTTTGTAGTTGAATCCTAAAAAATAACAGCCTTAAACAAAAAACGCGTCTTTCGACACTATAAAAGGGATCAAAATGTACTTTTAGTTGACCTATAATTATTAAATTTGGCAGCTAGCATCTACCACTGGTACTAGTTCAAGAAAAAATCTTTACAAACTATACATTTGTAGTTGAATCCTAAAAAATAAAACACCTTAAATAGGGGACAAAGCTTGGGTCCGCTAGTTCAAGTGTGATATCAAATGAAAGAGCTCTGGCTAAGCTAAGCCTGAATTTCAGAAAAAGGTCAAATCCTACAATTTTTACGGAACCCTCGGTGGGTGATCCCGACTCGCGCTTGTCCGGTTTTTTTTTAAAACACACTTTTTACTAGCCATACTAATTTCTACTTAAGACCTTGTGTTTGTGTAAAGACATAATATGCGTGATTATTCGAATAATACGTTATAGGTGAAGAGTATAATTGATGTCAATCTTTCATGTACCTACTTCACATTGACAGAAACTGCTAATTTTCTTTCTTAGGTTTATAGTGAACCAACATATCCTCCTATAGAGAGGAAATATTAACCTACATACAAATATAACATCATTTATGCACCTATCCTCAAATCTTATACTGACTACTTATCTATGCTTTAATTAATATGGCTTAAAATCCAATTTGTCATGCAGATGAGTGCTTTATATACTTAACATACCTTATTATTAATAAAATTTTACATGTGCCTACTTATTTTAGCTTCACGCTGTGGCCCGCACATAGTAGGGTAAGCAAAGGGAACCTGGGAACCCAGCATTGAGTGACATTTTATCACTCTTCTTTTCACCTTCTTGTTAAACCGTTGTATGTCAAGAAACGTTTCAAGTTCTTTGCTATTTAATTTAATGTAATAGTCCCACGGTGCTATAAATCCATGTGATAAATAGATAGGGGCTTTTTACTCCGTATTTATATATATTTATACGCAGTAGTAGAGTGGTCTGATTTCGTCGATTTCTAGCATTTTGCGAAAAACTAAAGTCAAACTGAAGTAACTATGAGCTATAATTCCAATTCAAAAGTAATATTATAAATGCGAAAGTACTTGTCTCATTTTTCGCTTTAGCTTTTAAACCAATAAACCCTTTTTAATAGAAATCGATAAGGAAATATAATTAAACATGGGAAAGGACATATTTTTTCATTTATCGTGAAAAACGATGGTGTCGTTCTCATAATTTGAATTGTGATATCATAATAAATATATATGTACATACGTTGTAACCCCGCCTACAAGATAGATCAGGTTAACATATAAAAAAAATATACATCTTAAAAAGATGTGCAAAAAGGTCCGCTATCATATATGGCCTATCTTTTTAACTACTTCAGGCCGTCGTGGCGCAGTGGCACAAGGGTCTGACTGTAACGCGATGGTCATGGGTTCGACCCCCACTCGAGGAAACGAAATATTCACTTAAACTTCCGTCTCCTTGGTCTGGTATCGAGGCAAAAAGCGCGGCGTTGAGTTCAGCCAATCAACACGGAATGCCTCCAACAATGGGCGGAAAGTGGGGAACGGAGTGTGCTAACACCATGTCCTCTCTTCCTACCCTGGCACAAACCATCAACGATGCGCTTTTCCTCCTTATCAAAGCAAGGAAATGAAAATATTAAATATTTCATTTCCCGGAGTGAGACTCGAATCCACAATCGTCGTGTTTTCAGTCGCACGTTTTTTGCCCCCAAGTGATGTCTGCTTGTAACAAGTACTTGTATATTTATTTACTAAACACAAAAAAAGGAGGGTAAATAAAACAAGTTCTTGCTCTACTACTATTAATATAATCGATGCTCCCATATCTTTGGCAAGTAACAAAATACAAATTTAAAACAATATATCAACTTATATTATAAAAAGTAAAATTAATAGGAATCCATATAAACAATCGTTAATATATAATTATTAACTAAATTATATAAAAAAGAAATCTGAAAAATATAGAAAGAAAAATATAAATGAGTATAATAAAAAAACAATTTAATAAACAATTATAATTGTTAACTTAATATTAACTATCGGTCGTCTCTTACGATCTAATTGGATTATGCATATTATTTGATAAGATTAATTACATTATTAAGATTAATTATGAGAAAAACTGAGTATCCTGGACCTGGATCAAATGTCAAGCAAATGTCTTGTGTGGAGTACTGTGGGTGTTGGGAACTTCGGGGGTATCCAGGATATCTCTAAACTACTTTTATAACTTGCATGCGATCAAATGTTACTTATCTTAATATTCAGAGTCAGTTTAAAAAATAAATGCAATTGCAAATTATTATATTTAACAAGAAGTTAGCATATAAAATATAAATGTAATTTTAAGAAATAACAATATAAATAAAAATGTAAAAATAGTTATTGTGAATTTTATACGTATGTCGACCATTGTAAAGTAATTATTTTAAGGGAATCTTTGCTGTAAACTTTAATTATTTATTAGAAACCAAATTTAAACCAAAACTAAATTTCAAATATATATATAATTAAATTTGTGCGTGTTTGTCACCCTATTCCTGCTAAGAGACTGTAGGGGTATTGCACAAGCATTAATATTATTTATAAAGATAAATTGTTAACACGCTATATCAGCGTCCTGAATTTATTCGCTACAAATGCAATTGTGAAATTATGTTCCACTATTGTTTTGTAGCGTATAAATAACCAAATTAAATATACAATAAAAGAGTTGAATGTGAGGTCTCATATTATTAACATCGTCGTAATACAATTCCACAAGACTATTGTGCTATTTTAATAAATTACTTGATGAAAGAAATCATAGGTATTTCATTCATACATAAAATATATATTTCGTCTCGCAAGAAACATACTTTAATGACATTATATATGATAAATTCACAATAACATTTGGCCCGATAAATACTTTATGAATCTTGTCAACACAGACATGAGTTAATCTCGCGAATGTACAGTCGATTGTAAAATATTCGATATACGGAGTTCGGCGTCACTTTGTGTCATATAAATATAGAATGGTGCAATAAATGACTCTTAGCGTCGCTCTCTACTGTACTTAAGCGTTGCAAGGGCTCGCGGGGTAGCGGTGTGAGCGGGGGCGGCCATATATATTATGTATTTAAAATACGCATTATCCCATAATTCATAAAGTTCTTGTCGGGCTATACAAAAATAAACATTTACGGATCAACAAAAGAGATCATGATATATCTAGTTCCCTTAGTGACCTTCAGGCCTTCGTGGTAGTGGGTGAGGCGTCCAGGGTGCATCAGCATCCAGCCGCGTTTTGTATCGCGAACTGAGCAGTTGTAGCGTATGAACCTGCACCCACCGCCCTCGTAGTCATCGTCTGTTTTAAAAATAAAGAAAAGCGATATGATATATGTATGGTTTAAAATTATTTTTTTTAGCTTCTCGCTGTATTCCGCATATAGAAGGGAAGGCAAAGAGAGAGAATACTCCATTCCCATTAAAACACTCGTTTCCCAATTCTCGAGGGTACGCAATAGTAGTGGCGGAGTTCAACGTCGCACTTCGTCTCATAGCGAGGAAAAAATCACGCATACACTCACACATTTAAATTTAGATTAATATATTATAATTATATTAATACAAATGACTGTGTATTTATATTATGGCCCCCCGTGGCCTAGCCGACAGTGTCCGACTGTAAACGCGAAGGTTGTAGGTTCTAATCCAACTCCGGGGAATGATCGGGTATAATGACTCAATGCGTAACGCCTTGTAAATTGGTGAAGAAAAGAAAGGAAAAGAAGAAAGAAAAGCGTGAGGCTATTTAAACAAATGAAACAACTTACATGGAGTATTAAGTGCGATATTAATAGTATATGTGGATGAGTCATGATGGGGTCGTAGTGAGGGTTGCTCGTCGGGCCTGTAGCGTACCACGAAGTTCATCACCGATACTGGTGGCTGTAATGTCAATAATATTAATGAATTATTAAAGCCGTTGAGAACATTTTTACAGTCAGTGAACGTGATAGTTGTGCGTTCGATTCACGCTCGTGAAAACGAATTATTTTCATTTTTCCCCTAAGATATGACCACAAAAATATCTAAAAAAACGATTGGTATATATGTATTATGAAAAGGATTAAAAATTTCTAAAATTAATTTGTTACTCTACTATAAAACTACTACTTCTTTACTTTTTCTTTTGTATTTTTTTACAGTTTCAAATCGTATAAAACTGTATAACAAAACAATCAAAAATGGAATTTGCAGGTTTACACTTTAAGGGTCGCCTTCGTCCGTAAATTTATTTATAACATAAAACAATATTATACTTACATTATGGTAATACCCTGTAAATATGAGTTCTTGTAAGGGGCGGACGTATTCCTTAAGAATATATAGCCATTGTCTATCAAGGCCAACTTGTTTCATATGAATATCTCGAGTTGGTACTGCTTCATATCCACCTTCGAGTCGTTTGTCCTGAAATGATGAAGATGGTTATACATTTCACTTAAAAATATAACACAAAATTGATTCTTATATATTTTGAAAGCACATTTAAAAGCAAAAAGTTTGGGGTCTGAGGTCTTGGCCGTAGCGCAGCGGCACATCTGAATGTAAACGCGACGGTTATGGAATCGATTTCGACTCAAGGGATTGAATTATTTTCATTTCCCCGCTCTGGTAAGAGCCAGCGCGGCGTGGTTTCCGCCACTTGCCTTCCTATATGCGGGATACAAAAAAACAAAGAGGTTTTACATTATTGGTCCCGTCACTCCATTTGCCATAAGCCTCCATCACTTCTATCCACTCTTTACAGAATCTTGCTGACATTATAGGGAACCAGTAGACATCTGGACAAGGCTGCGAGAGCAACAAAGAAATAAAATAAAGAAAAAAACATAACAAGAAATTGAAAAAACAAAATAAACATTGTAAATTGTTTAGGCGTAGGGATTACGTTTCAGTTTGGCCAGAGACACCTTCATGGTAGGTGTCTCATCGATCTATAAAGAGAAAAAATATATTATCAGATTATACACATTTTGACACGACAACGACAACACAAAGCTTTATATATATTATTTTACATATGAGTAAATGATATTTTGTGAAGTCGTAGGTAAAATTAATTATATAAATTAATTATTATTACATATTAATGAAATCGATTAAGTAATTCTCAATCAATTTCATTTTGTTAAATTAACGCGCAGACACATTGAAATTCCTACATACAAAAAAATCATTTATATGTACAAATATTTACAAAATTCTAAGAACTCTCTCTCTCTCTCACTTAATGTTTTCTTTGGCAGCGGCATATTTTAAAATTACCATGGAATGATTACGCCCTTCTTCAAAGCTAGAAGCATATTCAGGGCTCAGATAGCGTTCTTCCCATTCAGCTTTGTTTTCCATAACTTGATACACGTCAGGGTTGGTTTGGGCAGTGTCGAATGTTTCCGGGTTAATGAGATGGCCAAGTGCTTTCTCATTGCTAACATACATCATTATTCCCTGAAAAGAAAGTAAAGTCTTATATAGTTCTTGCGACCTCTCCGTGGCTTCACCTGCTTGAACTACACAATTATTTATTTACAACTGCGTAGAATGGTTATTTAGATACCAACATAGGGACGTTCCCCTCGCGCTGCACCGCTACCCCGCGAGTACGATCACAAAACTAAACTACAGTAGAGGATTACTCTAAGCGTGATTTAATACGCCATACTGTATATTAATAAATAAAATAAATAATGTGACCAGACATCCTGCTTTGAACGGGACAGTTGTGTTTATCTTGTGTGTCCCGGTGCCGTCATTGGGGACACCGGATAAGAATTAATAAGGGATAAGAAGGTCCCGTTTTTTAAAATGGCACGAAAATTTCGTCGGTCGAATCAAATATGCATGGGCTCATTGTAACTATGGAGTCAAAAAATAACCGATCAAATTAGCCATTGAAAAAACGAAAGCATTAAACTTATTTATTGCCAACTAAAAAAACGATAGTACTATACATTTCTGCAGCTAGCCACGCCACGCCATAAAGGCATAAACAAAAACAAACGCAAAACCAAAAAAGAATTGTCGCGTTGAGTATGACGCAAAGTGAATATTATGCATATTAAAGTACATGCGTGACTTTGATACGTTCCTGTCTCAATGATTGTCAAGATCATCGAAATCTATTTGTCGTATATTACGCACCTTACTCCTCAGGCTTGCGCAGAACGCCATATCCGCATCTTGTTCGTCCTTGACGTAGGTGACGCCTTTGGCATACTCTTCGCGGAATATAGAAATTTTCATCAGATAGCAGTTTGTAATGAACGGAACATTCCAAATTCCCCTGTAAAAATGTAACAATTAATAAAAAAAAATTTAAACAGCAATGAGTAAAGATAACCAGGCCGGTCGTGGTGCAGGGGCAAAAAGTGTGACTGTAAACGCTGGTTATTGGTTCGAGGAACTTCCCACTCGAGGAAATGAAATATTTATTTAAATGTATATTTCCATTTCCTAGCTCCGGTGTCGTGGCAAAGCGCGGCGTTGAGTTCCGCCACTCAACACGCAATGCCTCGGAACGAAAGTGTCTTAACACTAGGTTTCGTCTGCTTACCCTGCTGTATCAGCTTCACTCAACTCTCACTCACTCCCTGGCCTCAATTCAATGTTGATATTTTAATAATAATACCAATATTACTACTAAAAATACAATATATCATGGCATAAGTTTGAAAATTTTTGAATTTGAATTTGAAATGGCATGCAAGCCTTTTTGGTGTAAAAATATTTCTTATATTAATTGTTATTTTTAAATCGTATATAAGTTAACAAGACGTTAGACGTTACTTTATAGCAGCAGTCCGCCGTTAACTATATATAAAGCAAGCAGCCTTAATCAAAAACTAGAAGTATTATTTTTATTATATAAAAGATACATAAGAATCCATTGCAAGTATTAGGTATATACTTAGAATGTAATTTCAAGCGCTGAGGGGGCCGCTAGTCTGCTCCCTCCCTCACTTTATGTCGTCTGTGACGCAACGTCTAGATCTATCTTTCCCATGGGCAATTTACCAATAACACAACAATAACACTATTAAAAATAAACGTAACATATATAATGTTATATGTAAATTAAAATAAATGTAATAATATATTTATTATTTAAAAAAACCACCGACACTAACGGATGAACGTATTTTTTAGAATCACAGCTTCTTCGAGGGTGTTCTTATTTGAAATGCTTCTCTTACAAGAGAACAATCTCGATTAGGTAATCTTTCAAATATAAGAAAATTAAGCACAAATGGGTTCATCTCTTTGGGAGACAGACATGTCAAACTTATAACACCCCTCTGATTTCGTCGGGTAAAATGCAGAAATATTGAAATGGAATCAGCCAAATCCCAATTTATTTATCTAAGCTTGTGTATCGAATTAAAACGTGATTTATAACAAATATTTTTTTTCGTAAGTCAATAAGAATTAAGATTGATACATTTCTTATGTAAGAGGGTAACCATTCGTTTTTATTTCAATAATGTCAAATGAGTTGCATTACTTGTATATTTTTAATACATTATATTTTCGATGTTTTACATTACTGCGCTTTTATCTGGATCTTAATTGTATTTAATTTTATAAAATAATAATAATAATAATTGAAGTAACGTAAAATTAAATATTTTGCAGTTAATGAGGAAATATAAAATCTAAGATAAAATAATTACAAAAAGTTGAAAAAAAAAATTTTTTGAAAAGAAAATTTTGCACAGATACCAATTAAAGAATCTGCAAAATAAGGTTCCGTTATTAACAAACGATACTAAAGTGTTAATAAAAAATTCTAAAAAAATAGTGTCCATCGTTTATCATGTGTATCAATGACCCCATCAAACAAATGAGAGCACGTCGTATGAATCGCAAAGGAAATCAACAGTACGAAGCAAAAGGGGAGACAAGGGTCCCAATTACGAATGCTATTAGGCAATCGACGGCGGCCGCAGTATTTGAGAGACTCCCGCGAGGACAACACCTGGCTGTGAACACAAATGTTGCTGAAACGCGCTGTCGTCGCGGCACTAATGCTCCTCCTCATCGTGATGGAGAGCGATGCACGCCGCGGTCGTACGAGATCAAGAACCAAGTCCAAGGTTTGATTTGAAACATACATTTAATACAAAACGTTCTATATATAGACCTAATTCAGAAAAAAAGAATAATTTATTTATAAATTGAAACCCGCTCATAATGTTTATAAATATCTCTCTAAATTTCTTCAAAAAAACATATACAAATATTCCCCGGTATTTGCAGGTACAAATCGGATTACCTATCACAGGCAAATACAGGGACCCAGAATCGGATCAGTACTACAATAACAACGATGTAAGTATGACACTATGACACTTGCCACTGCGACAAATAATGATGAAATAGATGTATAGCGAACTTAACAATAAATTAAGCTTATAAAATATTTTATCACTCATAATGGCGAATTCATATAAACAAATTATAATGAAAAATACGTTCAAAATCATTTATTTGATTTTTTTATATAAAATAGGGAGCGAAGATCCTCCTGGCTTCGCACTTTGACCTTGAGTACGTATTGGGTCACAAAATAGCCTTCCTCTGCACCGCAAAAGGAACGCCGCGCCCCCACATCACCTGGTTCAAGGATGGCGTCGAAATATACGCCCATCACTATTTACACGTAAATAAATACATAGTTATTCTGTTATATAATTACTCTGTTATAAGTTTCTTTATTGTGAAAAACAGGTATTACCCCTTTAGCTATCATGACGTCATATATTTTGCAAATTTATGTGTAATTCTGTAGATAAAAATAATTTTCGGATTTTTTCGTCGGTTTTGTGTTTTAATACTTAGACATTATATTTTGAAATGTCACGAATCCTCACTAACATGTCACACTTCGTCGGCCTCTACCACCTTAACCTAATTTACGGATAGCCCTTTATGTGGTGTGTGTTATTGAAATATGTAATACTACATAATTATTTATTTTTGGAAAACAACATTTTAAGCCGTTTCAATTGTCACATGGACTATTAACTATAGATAATTTAGTTAACTTTTTTCCTAGCTTCACGTTTTACTCCGAACATTCGGAGCATAGCAGGGTAGGCATAGGAAACCGGGGTACCTAGTGTTAAGACACTCCTATTAAGACACTTTCGTTCCTCATTTTTCTCCAAAATCCTGGCTTTGCCTCAGTAACAAAGCAAGGAAATGAAAATAATAACTATTCATACCCCAGAGAAGGAACCGAATTCACAACCGCCGCGATTAGTCACGCTTGTCGCGCAACGAATTCATTTCAATACAATTGTTTTACATATTCCAGATTCACGAGTGGCTTATAGACGATGATCGTGTGAAATCTAAGATCGAGATCGATCCCGCTACTCAGATGGACGCCGGCGTTTACGAATGCACAGCAGATAATATGTACTCTATTGACAGACGCTCCTTTAAAACTGATTTCTCTATTGCATTTGATTAAACAGATTTAATAGAACACTCCATTAGAATAAATAAAATAATAAATATTAATAGATTTTAGTAATATATAAATGTTCCTATACAAAAAAATACCTTTATGCTTATAATAAATAAAAATGTGATTTAAAGATTTGAATTTGATAATATACATTTTGCTTTACACTTCATTGTGTATCTTTATAATACAAATATAATTTATTAATTGTAACTTATTGTATTTGCAGAATAATAAAATGAACTGTTATTTTATTCATAAATGCTGTCAATAAAAATCAACATATAAAATTAAATATATTTTTTAATATTTCATTTATATTTCAGGCTATAAAAATATTTCCATAATGTATTGTTATAATTTAATTATAAACATGTGGTATCTACTTTTTGTAATTTGATTTAATTTTATATAACCATATAAATTCCTATGAGCCCAGTCAGCCACAAAGTGTTACTATAAACACACGTGTAAACAACGACAGATTGTGAGTTTGATTAGGGAAGGAAGAAGGTGGAATATTATATTTTACAAATTTATCGGAGTATTACATTGAAAATTATTATTTTTTAAATAAATTTAGAATTGTACATTTTTTTCAGTACCGTAATGTTTATTATGCTATAAATTGTTTATATGTATAATTTGTAAATACATACAACACATTACAGCACCTACATTATAATAAAAAATAATAATTAATAAAAAACGGGACAAGCACAAGTCAAGCTCGCCCACCATTCCGTACAAAAAGTCGAATTCTCGAGCTTTTTTTGAAATTTAGGCTTAGTTTAGTAGAGTCCTTTCATCTCATATCTCAATTGAACTTAGCGGCTTTAATACCAAATTTTGCCTCCGTTTTAAGACTATTATTTTTTAGGATGTAACCACAAATGTATAGTTTTCAGATTCAGAACCTAACTGCCAAATTGCTTAATCCTAGGTCAACCAGAAGTACTGTATATCGCCCATTCCCAATATCTTCACACAAAAAACAAAAGTCTAATACTACAAATACTCACTTAATATTGCGATTAACTATGTCGAGATAGTCAGAAGAACGTGCGTAGAAGCCAGACGAGTTGATAGCACCCCAAAAGTTGGACCACGCCTGACCACCGCGTACGAGGAGAGGCGCTACGACGTCATAACCACTGGACAGCAGGTAACGTAAGGTGGAAGACTCGACACGCGAGAGACTATCGATGGAAAACACGTATTCGCATGCTGAGCTCACACATCGGTCCCTGGAAATAAAATTTTCTTTTAGCTTCACACTCTAACCCACATATAGCAGGGTAAGCAGAGAATATCTGGTGTCAAGACATTCTGTTCCTCACTTCCCATCACTAGGCAATGCGTGTTGAATGGCGGAACTCATCGCTTCGCTTTACCTTGTTACCAGAGCGAAAAAAAATAAAGAATCAATACTCTATTTCCCCGAGTGGGCGTCGAGCCCACGACCGTTGCATCTACAATCACGAGCTTGTGCCATTCCGATGCGACGACTTCAACAGCTGGATAATTAGGCATTGAAAATTCTAATTTTATAATATAAAATAGTATTATAACATAGCACTTACACAATTTTTAGATTAGTGTAAATTATGATATTAATATTATAAAATTGAAGTTTGATTAGTTGAAACGCGCCAATCTGAAAATATTATTTCAAACAAGAAAAATATTATTTTGTTGGATAGCCTATGTATTGAGAAAGGGTACAATGCATTATATGATGTTTATTCATTTCGATGTTGGTTACATCGTCATCATCGTCATTACGATATTGGTCATATACAAAGTTATTCAATTTTGTTATGCGAGCGGCGCCACAGGCATAAAACTAGTCGCATTATATAATTAACTTAAATTTATAAAATAATGGAAATTTTAGGATAGTATTACTTACTTGGCAACATTCCTAGCTTCCGCTTCGGACATGAAATCGGAAGGCTTAACCCGCTTGGCGCTAAGATATTGCTTGCTGCTTGTCTTGTAAAACTTGTCAATATCTTCTTCATGATACTCGACGTTGTTGTGGACAAAGAGGTGAATTTTATTCTTGGGATAATCAACTTTCTCTATTTGAGTCAGAAATTCTTCTAGAAAAGGTGTAGGTTGTTCAATGAATACCGCCATCAGGACATTAGGAAGAGCATCCTCCTGGAATATGATTATAAATTTTAACTGTAAAAAACCTTTTACGTAAAAATAATCCCACTTAAACTTAAATAGGAGCCAAGTTTAATATAATAATGTGTCATAAATGAGCCTTTGACCACATGTTAAAATAAACTGAATGGTCATATCTGTATTCTACAGAAAACATTTACTTCATACTGAACTATCTTAAGGTTAGTCTTTTACACGTGTATAAAAGTGTATATTGTCAAACTGTCAAATTTATGGCCGTGTGTTATGTTTATTTTATTAATTTAATGTATCTTTTATGCATTATTAAAAAAAATATTAGCACACTCCACTCTTTCTCTATATATCCTCTTTCATCCGCACAATTTTCGTTAAAAAGAAGCACAAGGTTTTTGCTTCACATATTGATATATATATATTAACAGAACTAATATAAAAAAGTACCTTTAGTGCAGTACGTTTTTCATCACACATTATGCATCCTTTTGAGACTGACCAAGCATTAGCTAAATAATTGGAAAACTGGTTCAGTTTCAATTTCGAGGGCCCATTACCGTGAACAATGAGGGGACGTTCGTTTGACACCACATTCTTAATGTACGGATAGTCTTCAGTAGAGTTCAATACCAATTCTACGTCAGCTGTTATAAAATAAAAAGAATTTATTGATTACTTAAACTTTAAATGTACCTACACATTCATACGTGACATACGTTAATAATATTTATATCACTTATTCGATTTTAATTTAAAAATATAGTTGGACGTTAATACTTCAAATTATCGAGTTAACATTATATTTCAATTATAAAAAAAGTAACTTACAGAGTGCGCCATTCAAGTTTTGGAAGATTTCCGAATCGTGATCCAGAGCAATTCTATGTTTCAGCCTGTATTCCTCATCGAGATAAACCATTGTATAGTAAAGTTGGTCGTCGTCATTATTACGTACTTTCTTGTAATTCAAAATAGCCATGACATCGGAGTAGTATCCTGTGTTACAGACGGAAGAACGTTAATAATAACATTAAATACTTTTTTTATTTTAGTCCGTCAACATATTCAGTGTTATAGTAAAAATAGGGAGAAACATAGGAGTAAAAATAAAATAATAAAAAAACATAGGGAGTAAAAATAGGGAGAAACATACGATAAGTAGAAATCGAACCCACAACCGTCGCGATTATAGTTAAGCGCTATGCGTAAGGAAAGTAAAAGTCAAGAGACCATATCTCAAAATCAAACAAAGATTTCTTTGATTAAAAAACTAAAATAACAGGCAAAGGTTTTAAAATTTTCAATACAAGTTAAATTAAATCTTTTAATTGTTATTCCATACTAAGGGTGGAAAAAATAACCCTCCAAGCATTCCACCTATGTGCTTGTCACAACTTATTTATGTTGTTAACATTAAAAGCAGAAGCATATTGTGTCATTTTATACATAAATGTATATTGCCAAATATACTGTGTAATGTTTGTCGTACTTATTTCAATTATTTAATGAATCTTTAAGGCTGTATTTTAAAAGAATATTATCATTCTTAACTCTATATAAGTTATAATTACACTACTCTTACATATTAAAACATAATAATAATATGAAACACTTACCAATGAAACCGCCAGAGTTCAAGAATGCATTAGTCATACTCGTATCTGGATATTTGCTGGACAATGTGGGATCAGGCCAACAGAAAGATTCCGCCGAGAAGAGAACTCTCACAAACATGTTGGTAAATTTGTCAACTATTTCCTTCAGATTGGCAAGGAACATCACGTCGAAGCTACACACCAATATATAAAACTATTGTAAAAGTATATTTATTATTAATAATACATAATATATGATTTTAAAAATTGTGTTTCGAAAACTAGGCATAAATAGATAGTATTAAAATCACTTAAAAAAAAAACAATACATGAAAATCTACTAAACTATTAATTACAATGATTTTTATTATATTATATTAAATTATTATAACATGTATGTTATGTTGTTGTTTCAAAAACTGGGCATAGTATTTAAGTCACTGAATTAAATTGGGCCAATATATATCAATCATTTGCATCTCCATCATCTAATTGAAGCAATCACTAGGTTGCTATATGGTAATTTAGTCCTACATTTTATAAATACACCAAGATTGTGTATTCAAAACATTTTTATCAAAGGGACACCGATCAAGGACACCACACTATATGTATAATAATAATACTGCATTTTTTTTAATTAAGCCCAGAGTAACAATGACTTTAATCATGGAGTATAAATAAATACTTTAAAAAGTTATCATTAATAAATATTCTTATTATTAAGAATGCATCTTAGTCAAAAATCATATCAGCAATATGTGAATCGTATGAATTATAACAAATTCATAATTACTATCTGAATACTATTAAAAAGTGATAAGTCTTATTTTTTAAAGTATTGTTAAATAGGGGTTTGACCTCTGTTGTTTTTTATTACTGATACTGATTGTATGTATGCATGTCTCTATCAATTTCCAACAACACTTCATAAAATTACATATTTTATATGAGTTCATCACTGTATATGACTATAATGTGACAGTTGTGAGTTCAATTCCCAATTCATAGGAAGGAACTATTTTCATTTCCTTGCTCTGGTAGCAAGACAAAGTGGAGTGTTGAATTCTGCCATTCACCACACCGTCCCAATGGGACGTGGGGAACAAAATATCTTAACACTAGGTTCTGTCTGCTTACCCTTCTCATATGGCATACAATGTAAACCTAAAACGGCATATTTTAATTTAGTAGTATCTATATATTTATATCTACATTCTATTAACTTCACTCATACCTGTCTGTGAAGAGAATGATACGGTCTCTATCTTCTAATTTTTCTAGGGACATTAGTTTTTGTTTTAAGAGATTTATCTTTTGACCACCACCGGGATGCTCCATGTTTCCTCCAACCCATTTTTTCCCCATTCCTAGTACTTCAACATTAATTCCATACACTTTAGCCGAACGAAGAAAGCGTTCCAGTCCATGATTGTTGTGAGTTGCTACAGTGAAAACACTTATTTCTGGCTCTGTGGAAATAAAATAAAAAAACTTATGCATATACCTAATGACAACATGTTACTAACATACACATAATTAGAATTTTGTATGAGAATTATTTATTTTTCACTTGCAATATAGAAAATTCGCACTTGCACTTTGCCAAATATTACATAATTTCTATTACAAGCATTTAAGTGATGTAGCAGCATCTATAAATATTTTTGGAATGTAAACTTTTCCTTCACATTTTAAGTAAACATTTACTATTCATTTCATATTATATCATTCGCTTAAGTCAATGAAAAGTGCCTAAATATTCTGGCATGTTTTTTTTACATTTATGATTATTATGACATTAATATAATGGTTATTTACTAATGCCATTTTTTGATTAAGCCTTTTAATACATATAAAGTGCATTAAAATTAACTATATAATACAGCAGCTTAAAACAACTTTAAGGCCACAAACAAAGAGAAGAAAAGTTAGAAGAAATCATATTATTTGTTTAATTACATTTATTGAGATTATATTTCACATATAATTACATGTATAAGAAAGTATTAAGAAATATATATTGTGGACAAGACTATAAAGTCTTTGTTTAAATTTAAAACTTAAAAGTTTTATACAATAAAATAAAGCTCTTTCTAAATCATAACTCAAGAAAAAAGGTATTAAATTTTAAAAAAAATCTTACAAATATATTATACACTACACAATATTTTTATTTTACTACATCAGTGATTTGAAATGATTTTTGAAGTGATTGAAATAAAAATACAATTATTTAATGCAATATTTTATAACTGGTACATTTATAAACTATATCAGTGACTAATATAAGTTGCAGAGATATGATATGTAATTTTAATAATTTTTAATACACATTATGTTCATATTTTAAAGTTGAATCTTAATGTATTCAATGATATCATAGAATCAATAATATTTTTATAAGTTCATCACACAAGCTTTATGTAAAAGTCAAATTAACATTAACTTACGTTCAGAAGTTCCATCTGATTTTTTACTGAGGAGAAGAATTAAGCAGCAAAATTGAAGAAATGTTGTCATTTTCTAGACTAATCGACGCACGAGTTCAACGGACTACGGCAAGCTTGTTACTCATAAAATTGGGAGCGGTGTAATACTCGGTAATAAAATATTTTATGTCGCCCCACATAGGCAGCCTCGCTTCCGAAGCGATAAGCTCCAATAGTGGAGAAACGTCATCCAAACGTTAAGATAACGCACGCTTCCTCCCGGTGTGAGGGCCCCAGTGCCGTATCTCGCTTTAATTATGAGATCATCAAACATCTGGTTTTATACATCAATTATGTCTTAAAACGATATAACGCTACAACTGCCGGCTGCCGGTACAAAAGTAAATAGTCAACAATGTACTGGTTTTGCTGATTAATGAACATTTGAACATCATATATGTAAAAAAGCAAGCCCTATAGCCATACATATTGTCTATTATAAACGTTGTTTATCAAAGTGGACTTGTACCGCTACGTTAACAGGGCATCCATTTCAAGTATTAGCTAAAAATATCATTGGAAAGTCTAAAATGATTATATATATTTTTTAATGTGCTTTATAAATTTTAAGTGGTACGTAGACATGGGCGTTACGTAGCGTCACTAGTTTCAGAAACTGCTTACAAGCCAAATCACGGCATCACTAGTTTCGGGCTGTCGTCGAAACTAGCTACGCGTTATTCGAAACTACGTACATGTTACTTCACATACGTAGTTTCTTGAGAGTAAGCAGTAAGCCCTAATCAAGTTACATCGACACTAGCACAGTTGTATCTCGCTCTATTATAGTACGTGCCGCAACAAAAAAAGAGACGAGAATAGGCGAATTTGATTGAAACGCTACAAACATCGTACTTTTTTGTTTTATACACCCAATGAAACGAAAAAGCGATTCTAAAATGTAAATGCAGAAGTTAAATTATAAATATTTTTTATGAAAATACATATTATTGTTAATAGCTACATTGACACTTATATAGTTGCATCTTGCTCTATTTTAGTACGTTCCGCAAGAAAAAAAGAGACAGCAGTAGTTTAATATATATGCATTAATTCAATTTGATCGATTATTATTTTATATCGATAATTAAAACAAACCTCTGCCTCGAAACCAGAGCGAAGAAATGAAAATATAAATGTAAATAAATATTTAATTTCCTCGATTGGGGATCGAACCCGTAACCGTCGCGTTACAGTCACACCCGTGTGCCGCTGCGCCACGAAGACCTCTACAAACGATATAATTAAAGTAAATATATTAAATTAGAAAAATATTTATTAGAATTATACGCACGCAGCACATATGAATTGTTGACCAGTTCCGAGTTTTTTTGCTATGCGTGACATAGCTTTCTTAATGTTTATTATTTATTAAAAGAGGTTTGGTTATAATCGCTTGCAGCGTTCGCTTCACACTTGTATATCTTAAGCACGTTGGGATTTTTTATGCGATCTACTGAGACTTTTAAGAATTCCAGTTCAGTTATTATTTTATTTAATTCATTAATTAAGAATCAAATAGAATATTGTTCAACTGTCTGGAATCCATATTATGAAACACATAAAAACTGATTAGAACGAATTCAAAAAAGTTTTTAAAAATGTTATCTACCAGAGATCACGAAGTATGATGACTTATTAAAATATTATAATATGTTAAAATATCCCATCGCAGAATCCTTGTACACTACACTAATTAGTGCCTTGATTGTTCAAATATTTTAGGTGAACTTAATATTATTACCCTTAGATTGAATGCAAGATGATGTACCCAAAATTTCAAAACGAGGTTCGCTACAAAACATTGAGGCCTAAATCCACCACTAGATAGAACTTTGAATGTTGATAATAAACTAGCGCAAAAATTTGATGTTTTTAATGACTCGTTAAAGCTCAACAGAAAAAATATCGTACGTACGTAACGTAATAAAGAATCCATAATTGAGCTTATCATTTTTATAACTTTTTTTAAGATCTTAAATTTTGGTTTTGTATTTTGTTATTTTTTTTTGTTTTATGTTTAGCTATATTTAGCAGTAATTTTTACATTTAATTTTAATTTAAATACAAGTTATACTTTTATAACTGTGTTTATGTTACAAGTTTAAGTTTATAAGACTGTTTTTGTAGTATGCAACGTTGGCTTCCTAATAAATAAATAAATTAATCTATTGTGCCCTGTGCTTACATTCAATTTTAAAAAATAAAATAAATAAATCAGCTTCACGCTGTTTCCCACACACAGCAGGGTAGGCAGAGGGAACCTAGTGTAACACTCCGTTCCCCACTTTCTGCCGAATTATGGAGGCATTGCGTGTTGAGTGGCAGAACTTAACTCCGCGCTTTGCCTCGACACCAGAGCGAAGAAATAAAAATATAAATTTAAATAGATATTTCATCTCCTCGAGTGAGGATCGAACCCATAACCAGCTGGTTTTACCTCAAGTTTAGTCTTAAATTTCATCCAATTTTAAACCTTATTATCTTGGGTTTACAGTTTCGCTTTTATTTATTTTTTTGTATTTTTAAATTTCTTTTTCCATTCTGTAAGTGTAAAATGATTCCCTCTTTTTGTATGTATCTTGTATGTTAAAAAAAAATCCTTATAATTTGGAATTTTAATTTTACTCCGTAATTAAATATAGTTTTTTCACTGATCGCTATTTAATATTATAGTTATATAATAAATAGCGATCAGTGAAAACACTATATAAAATTCTGTTATTAAAAAAAATATATATATATAATAAAATGTAAAAAAAATTAAAGTGTATATATAAAATTATTGTATATAAAATAAATTAATAAATAATTACATTTTAGTGGAAAGATATTGTAATTTAACCTAAGACGTTTTCGTAATCATAACTATAAAACTAATCGTATTAAACTTACAAATGGTGATGAATGGCATTTGTAACTAGTTACAGAAATAACCAGTTTCTAAAACTAGCTACGCCTATATCCGAAACTAGTGATCACCGGTTATGCTTAAAAGATGTTACGGTACATGTCTAGTGGTACGCGCGGACACCTGCGCAGAATTTAATGCAGTGTTGCCAACTTACCATTGGCAACTAGTCAAATCTACACTAGACAATTAAAAAAGTTACATTTTCACATTGAAGTTGAAGTTATTAGAATTTTTCCATTAATTTGGTAGTCAAATTATGTACATAAAAAAGTCAGTCATCATATTGCATCATTGACATTATGTTAATTTTATTTTTCACTTCATTATCGCCAATTCCGGTCACTTCCCGGTAATTTCAAATTTCCCGGAAGTAAAAAAAAGATTAAATTAATGCTCGTGTAAAAAATATTAGAATAGCTAAGCTTTTATTTTTTTTTCATCAAACCAGTTCAGGGTGTCTAAAGATAAGTTTAAAAGATATAATAAGATTTATGTATCTCAACCGTCTTTTCTCAAAGATAATTTCTAATCTAAAATTTTCAATAACTGCAAACATAAATTTATATAGGTATTTAAATTCTCAACGTTAAACTTTGACAAGCAACTTTTTGACATTTAGCACAATGTTAACTTCCCCGCCATTTGTTTAAAGATGGCGAACTGAATCGTACATAGAGCTTATTCTTTCACGAAAATATCTGTAAATATTTCTTGAGCTGATTCTTAAGAAATTATTAAAAAATAAGAAGAAATTATTAAAATATGATATTTTTAGAAATTTTTAAAAAATATTTAAATCATCACTGATTTTTACAAAAAAAATAAATGCATTCTCTGAAAACTATTTTCGTGATTCGTGGTTTTTTAGAATTCACCCCCTAAACTGAAAATAATTTCATTAACATGTTTAATAAATATTCGTATAGTACAAGCGGGCGAAGCCGCCCGAGTCCGCTTGTAATATCATAAAACAGTAAAAATATTGAAAATTGCACTTATAACCAAATAGCTTCACGCTAATCAATTGATCATTACAAATCCAACATAATTAAAGTAAAATCTATCTATTAATTTTTATCTCTGTCGCCCGCTGAATGCCTGAAATGTGTTACCCGTACATAGGTGAGAGGAATATTTTTGAAATTAAATTCATGAACTTGAAGCCTTTTCATGCGAATCCATTGTCTTACTCGTATACCCATATTCCTATATAGGATGCCCGTCAAAGGCTATTGAAATAGACAAATGAATTCACAAAGCAAAAATGTGTATCTTTAGGTTCTGTACATCACTCTGTTGTCCGTCTGTCTGTCCATCCGTCCGTCATAAAGGGAATCAAAATACATAAGTACCTACTTATGTTTGACCTAGAATTATGAAAATTGGCAGCTAGCATCTACAGGTAATACTAGTTCAGGTTCAGTTATATATAAAAGGTAAAAAACAAACTAATGGTAAAAAAAAAAGTTTAAGTTAATCAATAAATAAATAAACAAATAAAATGCATAAGGAGCTTTTTATGTACTTTGAAGATTAAAATGAAATTTAATAATATTTAAATAAATAACGTAAAGTATTGTAACCAATAAAACCTAATATTTTTATATGAATTATTTATATCATAAAGACTATTCTGTAATTTAAAACAAATTAAAATTTAAATCTATCAGTAATTTAAAATAAAATGCGCATATAATAAAACCATAATTGAAAACAATTCCTTTTTAGTTAAAGAAGCTGTACTTAATTTAAAAACCACATATATTAAAAAAATACCTGTATCAAAAACGTCGCGCTCTACACAATATTTGTTAGCATATTCTAAAATATACTTTTCGGAACTTGCAACATTTATAACGAAAACCACTAATAAGAGTTCAAGCAGAAAAGTGCGAAATTTCATATTACGCGAGCGATGCATCTCGCCGGTGAATCACCGCGCGTCTGCACGTATGCACTGAAAGTTCGTAACTATCAAATTGATCACAGGGGTTGGAGGAGAGGGTGGATGGATGAATGGATAAAATAGGTATATCTTGCAATAGCTTTTAAATATATAATCTTCACGTTGTATCCCGCACATAGCATCGTAGACCGAGGGAACCTAGTGGTAAGACACTCCGTTTCCCACTTTCACCAAATTTTGTAGGTATTGCGTGTGAGTGGCTGAGCTCAACGCCACCCTTTACCTCGACTTTGCCTAAATATATAAATCTAAATATATAAGAAAGGAATAATCCTTATATTCCTTTCAACTGAAGTGGGGTTAGACAGGATTATGTTTTTTCAGATATCATGCCTACATTGAGTATATTATAATATACTTAGGTATATTGTAAACAACGTTTACACTTATTTACAGTACAAATCAAGCATCTCTTAAATATATCTCTAATATTATTCCGGACCTTGGGGTTTTTTTTTTAGAAAACTAATAAGAATTTAAACAACAAAGAGAATAACATAAATAAGTTGTAAGAAGCGTACCTATAAAATATTTGACGTCTGTAGCTTGATAGGAACTTAGGTATGGCTTAGTCGTCAAAGCGCTTAGACGGTTTCCAAGAGGCACAGTTTCAATTCCAGCTACGTTCAAATTTTGTATGATTGTTAAAGATAATTTTTGTAATCAGGTCCTTCAGGTTTTATTATTTTAGATAAAGTTTACAAACATTTTTTACATTTTTTACTTTTTTCAAGTAAAAAGTAAATTCTATTGTCTGGTTCGCTCTACGATGTGAACAATCGAATCTTATTAAAAAATTCCTTACTCCAAGATCTCGCTTTATTCGTTTTAATCACTTGCATAGGGTATAATTGTACATCTATAATAATTAATAATGTATCTTAAAAAGTAAAAAATGCGTACTTCGATACTATAAGGGGAATCCTAATTAATTAGCCTTAAAAGGGGGCAAAATTTGGTATTAAAGCCGCTAGTTCAAGCGAGATATCAGATGAAAGGGCTAAGCTAGGCCCGATTTTCAGAAAAAGATCGAGAATAAGCCCAAGCGAGTCCAAGTCGTGTTTGTCAGGTTTTTTCATATCTTTAAGATTTTCACATTTAAAATAAGTAGTAATCATTCTTTTACTTATACCTACACAGATTAATAAATCTCTAACAGTGTTCATTTATATAATATTTATATAAAATGTATAGAATAATCAATATTATTTATTATATAGTACAATACAAAAACAACACAGCAATAGTTATTTACGGAGTTCATATTAAATATTTTATGCAATGTAAACATATCAATATTGAATATCGTTGAATCGTTCGTTCGTTCGTTATAACAAAGCAATCGTGAGTATGGATGTATACGTATAATTTTCATGTACATAAAATTAATTATGTTATTTATGTTTGTACACAAAAAAATTTAGAGGCCGTCGTGGCCGTCGGCACAAGGGTGTGACTGTAACGCGAGGTCTGTGGGTTTGATCCTCATTCGAGGAAGTGACTCGAGGACAAGCTCTCCAGAATTCGGCAGAAAGTGGGGAACGGAGTGTCTTAACACTAGGTTAAGTACAACGTGAAGCCGATTTAATGAAAATTATCAGACCGGCAAAATTTGTATTTATATTAATTTGCAACCTTTTCTTTTAGCTTACAATCAAAATTTTGACAAATCTGCTTTGTGAAAAAGTCTTTTACTTTTATTTCAAACAAATGGACAACAAGTGTAAAATCAGCATTCATATGTGAATATGCACGTGTGTAAAAATGCCACATTTGTTATGTTTATGGCATAAGTGATTCTATAAGGGTTCCGCTTTTTCCTTTTGATATACGGAACCATAAAAAAACAATAATACAAATATAAAAACAAGAAATTCATATCTGAATTTCACTATGATTATTATGTACAACATTTCCAAAATAACTGCTTCAGTATATTATTTTAAGCTCCCCAAAGTCAGTGAAGTCCGAACATGAATAAACAAATTATACGTAGACAACATGCGAAATTTGAAATCGTTAAAAAAATGTCAGTAACATTTGGTTTTATTAAGAATTTAATTGAAAATTATATTAAAAATATATGCTACAAATATATCATAAATTAAATATCTATCTAATTATATACAGAGCAGTTCGCTTCGCTTGCAATGTAGCCAATTAATAATTTATTTTACCTTTTTTCAACAGCGGGCGTGCAGCGGCTGTGCAGTATTCTTCATCATGTCCGCCGCAAGTTTCTTCCGACTTAATAAAACGGAGAGTAATTGTCAAAATGGCGATGGACCAATAAAAATACGAAGACATCGTGTTCCTCGACGTCTCAGCCGACGACTGCAGCTGTTCAATACTCTCTATAATATCATCAAATGATTTGGTGAAAGCCACTATAACGCTTCTATTTGAGAAAAAGTAAAACTGTACAAGTAACTGAAAGCTTAAGCAAAAAATTTAGATTATTTATATATAATAAATAGCAAATGATACTATGTCCGTTGCTATAGAATAAATACAATCCAAGATAATTTATTAGATAGAAATGATCGCCGTCGTATCGAAATGGGGCAATGTGAACGCGAGAGGAGAGTCGTAAGTTTGGTCACTTATTTAGTTTTCCCCAGCTCAGGGAAAATAAAGTACGGTTTGGGATTTAGCAACTGAAGAGATCATGTCTCAAAGGCCTATTCCAGATGATCTAGATAGTTGAAAAATACTAGCAAAATGTTTGCGTCTATACAAAATAAAGACTCAAAAAATATGTATTTCGCTTTTTTCATAATTTTTTGTGTTTTGTTATTTTAGAACTTTTGCAGCTAAGAAACCGTTTTTATTTGCCCTGATTGCTATCGTAAGAAGAAATTAATAGTACTCTTCAAATACTATAAGTAGGTGCATCTATAGCGATTTATTAACGCTTGTTGGTATTTGTGCAGAAGCTCTTGCCTTTGTTATTAAAAATAAAAAAATTGTTTAGTAAAGTATTTCTTTACGAAAAGATGATATCCCATAAAAATCATAAATGTAAAAGTGGATATTTTTAATGAATATTTTTAATCTCAAATACATATTTATGTTAATACCAGTGGACCCGAACGCGATTACGCCCGCTTTAACTATACGAATATTTATTAAATATATTTATGAAATTATTTTAAATTTTCAATAAAGAGATCCGTTAGCTTATTTTACGTGACGTTTTCTAACAACAAACTTTGCAAATCGTAAAATCTTAGCAACGGTCGCATAGCGACGGTCGTTATTAACATGGCGGAATAAATTAAATGTCAAATTAATAAGTATTTTAATATATCAGTATATATCGAAAATATTACAAATATGAGTAAAAAAAGTATCCTATGTTCATCCCGAGACCCTCAAATATCTCTATATGAGAATTTTATCTTAATTAAGTTGGCGGTTTGGCCCTGACAGACAGACAGACAGACAGAGTACTTTCGAATTTATAATATAGGGAATGGATGTATAAAACTCTATAATATTTTTAGTAATTAATCATATTATATTGGTAGTATGAAAAAAATATTTACGTATTTTATTTTAAATATTTATGTATGTTTAGTATATAGTATACAATATACCATGGATGGGTGATTTTTAGTTGAACTGGAAGTGAAACTGTATTCCACGAGCAGACTTTTAATTTTTATATACCAACGAACTCCGTTACGTTAAGTTAATTACAAAGATTACAAAATAAAAACGAACTGTCCTAGTTTTTCGTAGATAGTCGATAAAATAAAAAATAAAATTAATTTGTTACAGAGAAAGTTCCGTGGACTGTTACACTTCAGTGGACATCAGCAGTTCTAAAAGACATTGTTATTAGAATGAAACCGTGACAGTTAGATATTATACCGATAGGTACTTAGTATAGTCGTATTGGCTATAACAAAAAAAATATATTTGTTTAGCTAAGTATATAATATTTGCATTTCTTACCAGTCTACTATAATCAATCAATGTATTTAAAGCATAAATATTTCAATATTTAAAGCTAGCAAAGCACAGCATGCTTCTTTTTACATTATGCCAAAATTATTTCTTTTAATGTATTAATGTTTTTAGCGCTGTAGTTCCTAAAGTATAAAGTTATATATTTTAATGAGTGTTTTGTTGGTTTCGAGCAGCACAGACTTGTTGACACTTCGTCGACCGGAAACGGAATCAATAACACTTTCAATGAATATTTTTCTTTCCTAAGTGTGGAATAACACTTTAAAAACGTTAAAAATATTTAATAAATAGCATTCTCTCTTGCCAGACGGTATTATCAGCTTCACGCTGTATCCCACACACAGCGGCGTAGGCAGAGGGAACCCAATGTTAAGACACTCCGTTCCCCACTATACTTACTATACTTATTTAAAAAAAATAATGGCCACTATAAAATTGTATTATTTTCGCATCAATAGAGTAAATAAGCACTCTAATTATGAATACTGTTGCGATTTAAATTTCTCGTCACGCACTCACGCATGGACACAAATTAGTTTCCAGTATATTTGTTGCAAGTTAACCAACTCGCTTCATGCTTATTTTTTTATAGATAATAAGGATTAAAGTCAGTTATTTAATCTTTAAATTTGTTTACGAAATTGTGAAGGCTTGAATAATCCAAATTAGTACTTATATTCTTCTTTAACATATGGTCATAGTAAAAAATAATAATTTGTTACCATATTGCAAAGCTCTCTAAGCAAAAAGACGTTCGTATATTATACAAGAAATAATAAATAAAATCTTAAATAGTAAGTAGTAAGTAGTAGTAGTTAATGTAGGTGGCATTTTTTTAAACCATTAAAAATTATACGCTTATAAAAATTACGCGAATATGGCACCCAAGTTAAGTTATTCAGTATATGGAATAAATAATCGTATACGACAAGCGAGTGAAGCCGCTGGCGGTTGCTAGTATTAAATATTTATGAAAAAAAAAACCAATGCTTCGTCGACGAACGTAATCACCTTTATCTATTCAACTTAAATAAGAAATATAGAGTAAAGTAGGGCAGCTGTAAAGCTTCTCTACCTAATAACAATCCAATTAAACTAATTGTATTAGCACTGGTTACCTCGTAAGCTATCACAAGTGCGAACACTGTGCTACTAGCAACTAGTCTCTCTATAAGCACAGCAAAATGCCTAAGGACGATCCAGAAACAGCGGCCCTTAAAAAAGAATTGAACGACTTAATTGCCAAAGCGAAGGTAATATTTTATATACCATAATCGAATTTATAAGGCGAATGAACATATTTTCACTGCTTAATATCATATTTAGATATATGTTTTATATCAAATTTATAATATACTATACTATAATACTATAAAGTTCTTAATATATTATTCATTGCGACTCCATCGTCTTGCTTACTTTAATTAATTTTTATTTGTTACTTTCATTAATCTATTTGCCTATTGAGAAATGGTAAAAAAGTATTTAAATGCTGTATATTTTAACAGGGTGAGCAAGAAAAATGCGCAGATGCCAAACTTGCTGAAAAATGTGGAGATATGGGTGATATACCAAAGATAAGGCTCATGACAAAGAAAACACTAAAAGGACATATTAATAAAGTTAATTCTGTCCACTACAGTGGGGATTCTAGGTAAATATAATATATGGAAATTTGTTATTTTTATACGTTTTATTATATATTTTTTATACATTACGTAATATCAAAATGGAATGCAATCAACAGAGGTAAAGACATTTTTTGCTACACCAATTTTTCTCTCTGCTTTAAGGCACACACAAAATTAATTTATTTCTATTATACAAAAATATGTCTCATCGTCGCGGGTGACGTTTATTATTTTTTTAAAGCAAATTCACGCCCAAATATCATTGCGGCGGACATTTATTATTTTTTTTTGGTCATTGCAAGCTAGGGGTATTGCAAGCTGACAGAGACCTAGTCATTTATAGAAAAAATGTTACATTTACTTTTTAGTTTGGAAAAAATGAATCAGTTATTGTCAATTATTCCATATCTAAATCCATATTTTAATACTTCACAAATAGGTTAGTACTTTCTGCAGGAGTTCTCATTATAAGACGTGTATTTGTGTATTTTATGATATAAGATAAAAAAATATATTTCTATTTTCTACGTACAAGTAACTTATTATGTAAGAGTATTTTTTAAATTGTTTTCAAATTATTAACAACTAGTGGACCCGGACGCGGCTACGCCTGCTTGAAATATATGAATATTTATTAAATATATTTATGAAATTATTTTCAGTTTTCAACAGAAATATAATTAATAAGAAAATATAAGCTTAAATAATCAAAAAGAATAATAAGTAGAGACATATTATTAGAAAAAAATATCTGAGTTATTGAAATGAACCAACAAAAGAAGTAAAAGTAACTAAAAGAAAATTCTTAATATTAGAATAAATTAATTTTTAACAAAAACAAAAACCGACTTCTAACAACGAACTAAAAAGTGAAAAATAATTATACAAAGATTTTATAATTTTGAAGTCGGTGCCAAGTAAAACAAACAGGCTTAGTAATTAGATATTGTAGTACAGGTGTTGTAGCATTAGCTTGACAAAATAAGAGAACCAAAGTGTAGTTTAAATAAATTATAAACGGCAAATAATTACATAAACATTAACAATAGTTCCAAAATGTATGAAAATTTACAAAACCGTCAACATCATCTGCCCGTTCGCATCGGTCATACTATGTCGCCCGAAGGTCATTTCGAATCAGTGACATCTCCTTAATTATTAATTAGAATGTTATACAGTAAACTATAATTTCAATCTAGGTGAAATGCTAAAAGTGACTTTTATATTTATTTTTATAAGGAATTCATCCATCAAAATATAAGTTCATTTTGGGTGACGTTTTCTTAAAACAACAAACAAACTTTGCAAACCGTTGCTTAGCAACGACGGTTGTTATTAACATGGCAGAATAAATTGCATATCAAATTAGAAAGTATTCTAATTTATTAGTACATAAGTGTATGGTAATTTTATATAGCCTATAGCACTTCTGAAGAATGCGGCTTTCATACAAAACAAAAACATAGTAAATCGGACCAGTAGATCCAGAGATCTTAGCGTTCAAACAAACAAAGAAACAAACAAACTCTTCCACTTTATTATATTAGTAAAGATACCTCAAAATTCGCTTGCATTCGTATTGGATTTTGATGTACAGAGGTGACAGAAGTTACAGAAGCCTGTACGTTCTAGAAAATATATATTTATAAATTGCGAACTATCTAGAATTATCAGTTGCAAAGCCTTAATCTAACATGCGTCGGGCCTCTTGTACCTGGGAGAGAATTGCTATCTCGATGCGAATATAACCAGAATTAATTATAACCAACTGTGCTTGCTTTGATTCAAAATCAAAATGTATATTTCAGTAATACAGATATTAGGGGATAGCAAAGTACATAAATAATAAATGTGTTACTAAACTCCTTTCGAAACAAGTAAATGTTATTTTTTATATAAAATCATCTTCACACTTTATACCACAGTTTAGAGAGAGAGAACCTAGCGTTAAAGACTCATCTCCACCATAAGCGTAGTGGACTCATTAAGTACTACGTTGATCTCACAATAGGAAGCTTCATGTTTGTATTCCCACCATTAAATAGTCGGGTCTACTTATAGAGTCGAAATAATTACAAAACGCAAAATTTTTGTATGTGGAAATCTTAACCTATTGTATTTCAAAAGAATCCATTCCGTTTGAGCATCACTCCCACTCCCACTCTTTTCTCATTCGCGATGGAAACCGGGCTTGAAAGTAAGACACTCCGTGATGGTGCTCCGTAGCAAGACCATAAAAACACAACTGTTTTTAAATTATACTTTTATGTTTATTAATAATCAAGAAAAATTTAATCTTAAAAGGCAAATCACAATTGAAGAAACGTACCAAAGATAAACAAATTTTAATAAAATACTATAAAAGATTAGTTTTATTACACTCTTACAAGCGTCCCGGTTCTACCCCACTTAACCAGACTACCCAAAAAATTGCCTTCTGATGTTATAGTTTATATCTCGTTATATTACGTAAGAAAACCCGAACAGCACATAAGCTGCATTATAGACTTACGCAGGTGAAACCCTAGTTTGTATATAAAAGTTCGTTTGGAAGCCGTATCTACAGAAAGAAATGAAAGTTGGAAATATCTTCTGTAATAATTTCTCATCCATTGCAGACACTGCGTAACAGGTTCCCTTGATGGCAAGTTAATTATATGGGACACCTTTAGCGGTAACAAAGTGCAAGTAATACCACTTCGGTCCGCTTGGGTTATGAGCGTTGCTTTTGCACCATCTGGGAATTTTGTAGGTAACTATCAATCGAATGTATCGCTTTTCATATATAATACATAATATGTAGATTTATTAACGTGATAGATTTAAATATATCCTTCTATAGTATCACTTCACCTTATATCCAGCACTTAGCAAAGTAGGGAAAAAAGAATGTTTTGATGGGAGGTGTAAAGACACTCTGTTCCAATTAAACCACTTCTGTTCTTCATTTTCTGCCGTATATATATATATATATATATATATATATATATGATATTTTGTTTAATATGTCAGCTTGCGGTGGAATGGATAACATGTGTACGATATACGATGTCAACAACCGAGATGCTACTGGGTCCGCAAAGATGGTACGAGAACTTGCTGGATACGAGGGCTTTCTTAGTAGCTGTCGTTTTCTTGACGACACTCATATTCTTACAGGATCTGGAGATATGAAAATGTAAGTAATTTACTTTTTTAGAAAACGTATAAAAATTTACATAGCGGGATTTGAACCCACACCCTTTGGAAACAATCCAAGCGCTCTGACCACTAAGTCATACGTAAGCACAAATGAGTGATCGTATAAATAATTTAATAAATTTAATTATTATACTTAAAAATCACAACAATTGCTTTGCATATACATTTTTTACCACTACAGATGCGTTTGGGACTTGGAAGTTGGTAGAAGAGAAGTGGAATTTGATGCTCATGCCGGTGATGTTGTGACTATATCTTTATCACCAGGTACGTGATAATAGCTTTTTTTTTTTTTAATGTATACTTTATAAATAAAATTTAAGTAAACAGGAATCAATGTGATTTTCTTTATATTTTTTAACAATTCATACGTAGATATGAAAACTTATGTAACTGGATCTGTCGACAAGACTTGTAAGCTGTGGGATGTGCGTGCTGAAAAAGAAAAACAGACCTTTTTTGGCCATGAGGCCGACGTGAATAGTGTTTGCGTAAGTAATTACAAATTATAATTATTTTATAAGAGATATACTGGTAATTATAGAACATAATTATATTATTATTCCTTTACAGTCAGGGTGTTTTTCGTTCATATTTTACTTTAATCCCTAAAAGCCTTTAATGGTTATAAAAGCTAGTCGCCACGTCCACGTACGTTTTTCAATTTTTATACATGAAAAGGGGATTTTCTACCACAACATGTGCTATATTAAGCACGTTGAAACTTTACCAAAAACGTTATTGTTATAAAATTAAACATATGAGGCCAGTCGTGGCGCATATGCATAAGCGTATGACTGTAAACGCGGTAGGTTGCGTGTTCGATTCCCACTCGAGGAAATTAAATATTTAAATATTTTTCGCTTTCGCTCTGTAGTTGAGGCAAAGCGCGGCGTTGAGTTCCGCCACTCAAAGTGGGGAGCGGAGTGTCTTAACACAAGGCTAACACTATCTACCCAGCTACACATGTACAGCAAACAGTATACTAATGATGGTCTACTTATAAGATTCTAGACTTTTAATGTAAAAAAATAATTTCCAATACAGTATCATCCTAGCGGACAAGCCTTTGCTACTGCTTCGGAAGATAAAACAGCCCGTCTCTTCGATATACGTAGTGATCAACAACTCGGTCATTACACTCCGCCCGGCGCCAGCGGCTTTACTAGCTGTGGTATTATAGAAATATATAAATACATATTTTTAAGAATATAATTTTAATGTTCATAAATCAATGGTAAAATGAGAGGATCTTGAGCTCTACTTTTATTTTTTATTTTCACATAATTTTATTCTGTTTTTATTAAGAACAATTTAATAGATTATGAAAATCAAATTAAGATCTGCACTAGTACAGTTTTTTCGTTGCAGTGACAGATTTAATTACATGTTAATCTCTAATACTAATCTTAGGCATAAGTTCCTTAGTTAAAAAATTAAAAGAGGTTAAGACGAACTTTCAGAGCTGAGACTAGACTAGGCGAACCTAGCGCTGAAGCGCTGATGATTCATTTTCCACCACACTTTTATATATTTAAATTTAAAAAAGAATGATAAATAACAAAAATAAGTTATTTAAATATATATTCAGGTCTTTCCGTCAGCGGCCGCTATCTTCTTGCTGGTTCTGATGACAATACTGTACATTCCTGGGATACTATGAAAGTTGCTCATACTGGTATAGCTTAAAAAAATATTTTTTTACCTTTAAAACTAATAGTTCAAATATTGTAATGACAATGCTTGTCATGTTGTATACATGTGTGATATTTGTTGAGTGTTGAGTAGCGGAACTCAACGTCGCGCTTTGCCTCGACAGCAGAGCAAAAAAACGAAAATCTATATGTAAAAGGACTTGTCCTCACTGACTGAGGTAAGACGCACGCACAGCCGAAACCGCTGATAGTAGAAACATGAAATTTGGACAGATGTTTACTTTCGTAATCTGGACATCCACAAAGAAGGGATATTGAAAAATTTTAACCCTAAAGGGTAATAATAGGGGTTGAAAGCAAGTATACAAAAAAAATTAAATTAGCACCGATTTTTATAAATTCAGACTTTTAAAAATATTTAGTTGAACACATATTTCACGGTTTTTTAGAATTTACCCCCTAAGGGTGCCAATAAGGGGTTGAAAGTTTGTATGGAAATATGTTTAAATCGCCATCGATTTTTATAAAATTTGAAACTTAGACTCTTAAAAATATTTCCTCTAGGGGTGAAAATAAGGGGTTGAAAATTGTATGGAAAAATCTTTAAATAGCCACTGATTTTTATTAAATTTGAAATTTAGACTTTTAAGACTATTTCATGGATCACATGTTTTATGGTTTATTAGAATTCACCCCTAAAGGTGCAAATAAGCATGCGAAGCTGCGCGCGTCCCCTAGTGTTAAATATTTCCTCGAGTGGGAATCGAACCCACAATTTGTCACGCACGCATACAGTCACACGCTTGTACTCCTGCGCGATACTTCAAACACGTACATAATAAATAATCATGCTCTTTGCAGGGACGTTAAATGGCCACGAGAATAGAGTGACGTCTATATCTCTGGCGCCCAGCGGCATAGCGCTTGCAAGCTGCTCCTGGGACCAAAGTGTAAGGGTATGGGGCTGAATCGCTATAAATCCTTCAAACTATTTAAATATTTACTTTTCCTATGACTATGATTTTTTTATATTATTATAAATATATTAGGTTAATTCTTACAAAAGAAGTCCACGATATTGTTGTATTACCTGCTTCGATGTTTAAGAATATTTTGTCTAATTATGTTAATAGTCAATGAAATATGATAAATTATAATTTACTTTAAAAAAGTTAATTTTGTTTCTTAATTTTAAAATAGATTTTATTGTAAAAGGCTTAGGTATGTGTGGTGATACTTAAACTATCCGATATATGTATATATATATGTATAAGATATACATATATTTTCCTTTTCTATTTGTCCTCATTGTGTAGTATTGCTTAAATTACAATTTATATTCCTAGATATATATCTATATTATAACTATTTTATGAGTAAATATCTAAGTAAGTAAGTATTCAGGTTTCTCTTTTTCTGGAAAAAGTTTCTGGTTTTCTGGTAATATCTCTAATCACTTTCATTGAAAAACAATACTTATAGTATTTACTGATTTACTAACAGATTTATTATCATAACAGAAGTTTAAATTATACTGTCACATATATAGAAGTATAAACGTGTGCATGATAACTACTAATATGAGATATGGAGATACGGAAATAGAAAATACTCTGAGGTCGCCTTGCAATCTGTAACTAGCGATTAACAACTAAAATCATACTGAAATATAGTTTATATCACTTAGATAAAAAAGAATTTATTTACTATATATCATATGTCTAATGGAAACTTTGAAAAAATAACTAATATGGTAATATCTATTTATTTATACATTTCTTATTATCTCTATTATTATAATAATTTAAGAAGTGTAGTATAATATATAATAATATTTTTTTTATTATGTGAAAAGAAAAATACGCTTTATAATTATTACTCGAGTACTTTTTACGCCTTCGCTTAAATTAAAGAAGAAAAAAAATCATAATTTTAATGTCTAATAGGAATGTTTTTTTAAATGTAAAAACATACGTTTAAGTTGCAGCCATATCCTTATTTTTCTTTTAATTATATACAAAATAAGAAATTTTATTTTAATGATATAAAACGGTAATCTTATGTTATAGATGCTAGTATATTATAAAGTACTTAATAAAATTAAAATATTTCAGTAAGCTATATTATTTTCAAAGTTCCGTTAAATTAAAATCGACATTTTAATTTGGAAATAGTGTATAAAAGAGGGAGCAGATAGACGGGTATACTAATTGACTCATCGACTGACACGTAAACGACTAGTGTCTGAAAGCCGCAGCTTAAAAGGTAATTATATAGAAGTTTAAAATGGAACCTTTGAGAGATTAAAGGGGAAATTTATGTATTTTTTTTCAGCTTCACTCTATGTACCCTGCAAGCAACAGGGGAGGCAGAGGAAACCTAGTGCTAAGATACTCCGTTCCCCATTTTCGTCCGAATTCAGGGCGCATTACCTGTAGAGTGGCGGTACTCAACGCCGGGCTTTTGCCTTAATAACAATATAATAATATTAAATTCTAAATATTATTACCTGAGCAAATGAAAAGTAAAGGAAATTCCTGATATTAAAAATAATACCACAGACTATTTAAAATTAACAAAAAATGATAAGTAAACGTAACCATATATACATATATAGTAGTATGTATAGTAGAAAAAAAGTAGCCATATTACATCCCAAGACCCTTAAAACTCTATAGGAAATTTTATCACAATCGAATCAGAAGCTTGGTTATTGCGTTGCGCACAGACAGACAGAGACAGAGTTACTTTCGATTTTATAACATACGTATGGATTTTTATTTCTATTTCGCACTGTTGAGCACCAGTGAGGCTTAATAGACCAGAAATTAAATCCAGAAATAAAAGGCGAAATAGCCCAGAACGGAAGAAGTGGAGAGAGGCCTTTGCCCAACAATGGGATAGTACACGCTAGGGAAAAAAAACGTATGGATTAAATAAATGTTCATTCACGTGTTTGTTACTTACGTATTATAATAAACATACTTTTATGGTTTTAAATGAATAACAACATACATAATCATATTTACTTGCCAAGTACATAGTTGTTCTTAGTATATACATATACGTCAATAAACAGCTCTTCGTAGCGAGGTCGTCGCGCAGAGGCATGAAGATGTGACAGGGACATTAATTATTATTTATTAATATTTTAATTTCTTCGCTCTAGTGTTCAGTTCAAATATCAGCGTTGTGTAACGTCAGCATAATGGATTCAAAATTCAGCACAAATTAAGGAGTGGAGTGTCTTAATATTAGGCTCCCTCTGCCTACCCTGCTACATGCGTGACTACTGCTATTCCTAATAGTTCATTAGACCTATCTAATACTAGCGGACGCGTGCAGCTTCGCTTGCATGTGTTCAATGAAATACTTTTAAGAGTCTAAGTTTCAAACTTTATAAAAATCGGTGGCGATTTAAAGATTTTTCCATACAAATTTTAACCCCTTATTTGCACCCTTAGGGGGTGAATTCGAGAAAACCATGAAACAAATGTTCAACTAAATATTTTTAAGAGTCTAAATGTCAAATTTTATAATAATCGGTGGTGTTTTAAATATTTTTTTCATACAAACTTTCAACCCCTTATTTGCACCTTTAGGAGGAGAATTCTAGAAAACGATGAAACACGTGTTGAATTAAATACTTTTAGAAATCTAAATTTCAAATTTTTTAAAACTCGGTGCCGATTTAAAATTTTACATACAAACTTTCAACTCCCATTTTACCCCTTTAGGGTTAACATTTTTCAAAATCCCTTCTTAGTGGATGTCCAGATTACGAAAGTAAACATCTGCCCAAATTTCATGTTTCTACTGCGCGTGAGCGCTTACGGCTGTGCGAGCGTCTTACCTCAGTCAGTGAGGACAAGTCCTTTTATTTATTATAGATAATATATTTACAATTAATCCTATTACTGCATTACAGTGAACAAAGGGCTTTATCCCGGCACAAACGGCAAAGCTCACTTTGCCTGACTTATTTATATGTTTCAGTTTGCTCTACCTCTTTGGAGTGGCTAAATAGTCGTTTTCGTGTGAAAATTAAAAAAATCTTTGATTATTATCTTGATTATTATAGAAAATGATAATATTTTGCCCTAAAATCTATATTTTTACAGACCGAAGGATTTTTTAGTAGGCAAAGGGCGTAATAGATATACCTAAGCAAAGTAAATTGTCTCTCTATATATATATATATACAGTCAAATAATTGCATGTTATTAAATACGAGTACATGTTCATATAATTAACTTATACATATTAATTTGTTTTTAAATATTTACTATATAATAATTTACAATTTATATTTTATATATACATATTTATACGATTTGTGTGTATGTATTAATATTTAATATGATTTACTTTTTTCCTATAAATTACAAATTTACCTATAGGTGCACTTTAACACAAAAATATATATTTTAGAAATAATTCCAAATGTAGGTATGACTTGATTTATTAGTCTTTTGATTTTGTGTTTGTTTTATGTGATATAAAACATTACAGACACTGGGATTTTTGAATTCACTATCAAAAATCCATAAATACTTTTAATATAGGTATCCCAAACTTTAATATAATATGAGGCTAGATAGATTAGAGTAGACAGAAAGATTGTTATTTTATATTTAAATTTTATTTAAAATAATCAATAAAAATAAAATTAACGTTATCTTATAGTTCGTCCGTTAACCTCCTTTCCTTTACGTTGTGCCAAAGAGGCAACGAGTCCCACAATCTAGACTGCGATGCGAGGTTCTTTTTCATGATTTGCTTTTTCCCTATTTCTAAATATTCCATTTTATGTCCACTGGTCGCCGGATGCCAGTTGAACGGAACTTCCTGTGGTTTATTTGGATTTCTGTTGTTTCGGGACATGAAATAAAACGTAAGTTAAAAAAATATAAACTTAAATTACAAAGATGAAAATACTTTGATGCTCAATATCCAATTTTAGACGTAGTTAGACATTATTATTATTTTTACGGAACAAGGCAAATATTACAAATCCAAAACAAGGCATAGGCAAACTTACCCGCTAATAGCAAAATTTGTCCATATGGTGACTAAAAGCTCAAGTATATTATTATCTTCTTCCGTAAATTCGTTGTGAAGGAAATGTATTGGGAACAAATACATTAGCTCGTCTGCGTGGCAAACACCTAATTAGAAACAATAATTATAATTACATTAAAAGTCTCGATCAGCAATAAAATAACAATGATTGTGGATTCGGTCCCCTTTCGAGGGTATGAATTATTCGGCGGAAAGGGGGGAACGCCTCTGCCTACCCTGCTATGCGCGGGATACAGCGTGAAGCTGTATAACATGTACACTATGAGCGAAAAGAAAACTCACTAACTTTTTTAACTTAATTAACCTTAATTACGAAACAATGTACCATATATATTGTGTCGGAAATTGAACTGCATAATTTACTTTAGCAACAATATTGCTAGTGTACTTTAATTATCGACGACATTGGAAATTAATGGGGCGAAATGAGTTTGTTGATCGAGGGAGCGTACGCCTGTAGGTTCTCTCAATTGTCACTTATCACACAGATGCTGTATAAATTATGCTATTATATTTCCTAAAATAATAAATAACAAAAACAATAATGTTCTATATAAGTTTTATATTTTATTTAGAGATTGCAACTACCCGTTTAATAACGTTTTATTTTTTAAAATGTTTTAAATCTACATAAAAAAATTCATAAGCCGTAATTGACGTTATTACATTTATTACATTTATTACATTTATGTATAATTCCAAACTTAATTCTAGATAAGTAAAAAGAACTTGCCATAGTCTCCATTAGGATCACCAAAAATCTGAGAGAAACTGTTGGCCCCTCGATATATAAGCTCATATAAATATACTGGGTTTCTACTATAGTTAAGTGCTTGTTCTACTGACTTTACCATAGGATACGCGAAATAGCTATCTGAATATACCTGAAAGTATAATACATTCCAAGAGCATTTGTAATCTACATATACAAAAGGCAATAAAAACATCTATATAAGTAAAAAGCTATTAATATTTAATTGAACACATGTTTCGTGTTTTTTTTTAATTCACCCCCTAAACTGAAAATAATTCATAAATATATTTTATTAAAAAATTGTTTGATTCAAGCGGGCGAAGCCGCCTGAGTGTGTTAGTCATAAATATAAAGTAACAAACTTCAACCATAATTTAAATAAACTATTATGATGATGATGAGATTTTTTTATTTTTATATTCATAAAAATAATGCATGTAATTTCCTTCAAATTACATGCATTATTTTTTTTTCAATATTACTTTTGGAATTCTGCACACGGCACAGTGTTTTTATTATTTGTTGTTTAAAAGCTTAATTTTTATTAAGCTTTTAAACAATTATAATTATATAAATAAAATAGCTTATTTAAAAAACATCATTAAAATATACCTTAAGTATGCCATCTTTGACGTCATTTTCGTTATCACCAAAATATGTTGCCTTTAACGTCGTTGTAATGTGCTCTGTATGTGGGGAGCCCTCGTAGTAGAACGTGACAGGTGCAATTGTATCAAACTTTGACACAAACTCTTTATAGCGATCTGGATAGGCCGTTATCCCTTTAGAGCGAAAAAATATATATTAATAATATTTATCCATTATATATTTACAATCATCAAACACTTGAATATTATACTTGAAATGTTATTTTTATATCATTATAACAAACATTTATGTATATTTGTAAGCTGGCAACTGGTACTGACATTGCATAGTTTAAATATTACATGGCAAAAAAATGGTATTAGGGCTGGCTTACAGACTGATTTCAGGCATCCTTCATCCTTATTGAGACCAGTAAGCCAAGGTACGAGATCAGTAACTGGTGGACCGCGAGGGCTCCTAGATAGAAACGCGCCGGGATAATCAGGTTCTATTACAGCTTTGAAAGGTGTCATTTGGTCATAATCCCATGTCTAAAAATAATATAAATATTTCTTGAAGTGAAACTTAACTCAAAATATAGGGAAAAAGAGAAAGAGGCCTCCTGAGGCCCCTTTAAGTGAGAGGGTGGAGGGCGAGCCCCCACATTGCCTAGCTATGCCACTGTCTAAGTTTGTCTAGGTACATAATTATTATTTTTACCGTCACCTTAAGAATAGAGCACTCTTTATTATGAAATCCAATTATTTCACTTACATACAAATCAAAATCAGTTGCTATAATATCATATCCGTCCAATTTGCGGAGACACTCGATCATGACGTCTGAAGGCCCTTCGGGGCAACTTAGAAGTTTTGCTAATCTATGCGCATTCTTTATTGCTTCTCCGGGAGGTGCCTCTGCCCAAGGAACTAATGCTGTTCCTGATTCCGAAATCGCTTTATGAAATAAACCTGCAATTAAAGATTATATTTTCAATATAACGACATTTTTATTGTGATTGTGAAATATATATACAACAAATAATAATTTGAGCTTCACCATCTTTAGATTTGAGAGTAATACTCTATCTATGTCTTTGCACTTTGATAAGAAAGAAAATATATATAAATTGTAATTAATTTTAAAACCGTACTAACGAACGAATACCTGCACTTGTTTCCGATAACATGTGCAAATTAACACTTGCCCCACCAGCGCTCTCGCCGAAAATTGTAACAGATTGATTGTCTCCACCAAAGGCGTGAATGTTTTTTTGGATAAATCGAAGAGCCTCTTGTTGATCCTTAAGACCATTGTTGCCTGGACAATATTTATCTTGGGTTGACAAAAATCCTAATGGACCTGGAACATACAATTTTTAACCGACTTTAAAAAAAAAGGAGGAAGTCGTAATATTAAATATTTTTTAACAAAAAACAAAGTCAACGTACAACAAGTAGTCAAGTTAATGCTACAACTAATTATTTTTTTTAACAAAACCAAAGTAGGTACGTTTTGCTCTATGTTAAGCAAATTTATTTCTTACCTTTCAGTTTATGGCTTGAATTCGGATTGTTTTTGTTAAAAAATATTTTTTAAAAGGTACGTAAGCTTTACAATTTTATGTTTTAAAATAAATGATTTAAATTCAAGATCTCTCTTAGCGTCGTTGTCATTTTGTATAACATACCTAATCTATAGTTCATCGCAACGAAAAGAACGTCCCTGTCAAGTAGATGCTGGGGACCGTACATATCAACGGTGCCATCACCGCACATCCAGCCACCACCGTGTATAAATACCATAACGGGAAGAAGCTTATCTTCGGGTATAGCTTCCTGTAAAACCGGTAAAGAATGAATTCTATGTCTAGTGGAAATTAAGGTCGAGGCCGTCATGGCGAAACGCAAGGGCATATGCGTGTGTCTGTAAACGCACGAGAGGTTGTGGATTTAATTCCCACTTAGGGGAAAGAATTATTATTTATTATTATTTTCATTTCTTCGCACAGGTACCTACTATTGTTACCACAGCATTTACCATTGATAGGTATATCAAAATAAAAGATCTAGATGTGATGTGATGAAGAACTATGCTAGCCCAGCTTAATTCAAATGTATTAATAAAATGTCGCCTTAGCAAAGGATGATGTGTTATGATTATTCAGTATGGTGGGCAACTTTAGTCGATATATCTGTACATGTGAATAAAATTGGCCGGAAACACGATGGTTGTGGTTATAAATGGGGTGAAAGTATTTCAAAATATTTTTATTGGCCTAGCCTGGAAGGATAAACATATCGTGTTTTTAAAACAAATGGGGAAAGTAAGGAACAGAAACTTCTTTATCATAGATATTTTTTCCTTTCCACTAAATAAAAAATTAAGCAAATAATCTCTCAATTTTTAATGAAAAAATATGTATAAAGCGTGTCAAAAATGTTTCAACGTGAACAACACTCAAAGGTGAACAATGCTTTGATACTGAACATTGACAAGAGACGTCACAGGCCAATGATTGACTTTCCATGTTGCTATAGTACCTAAAGGAACACAAATAGCTTTGTTAAACAGCACGGTAGAATACAAATACCTTTATAAACAAAGATCCCATTATATAGATAACTTACATTTTCAGTAAACGGCGAATATATATTAAGATACAAGCAATCTTCTTGGCCAACTATCTCTTGTTGTCGCACGTAAGGATTTCGTTGTATACATATGGGACTGACTGCAGATGCATCATGGTCTCCTTGCCACGGAGATATTGGGACCGGAGCCTGGTGACCATAAACTGTTGTTTAAATTGTGTTGAATAACGAAGCTCTTGGGAAGCTCAACTGGCTTAAGAATGAGTCAAGACACTGCGTTCCCCACTTTTCGCTAAGATCTGGAGGCATTGGAATTTTTTTTAAATTATCTTTTATATGCGATGTGTTGTAACAAATTAAGCTGAAATATCATCAATTAATACTTTTTACATTATCGTGCATGCTTTTAGAAGGATCCAATGTCAATGTCCAATCATTAACTAGTCAAAAATAATGAATTTGAACTGCTGACCAGTTAAGGTCAATATAAGGACCGGTTTTTTTACTATTAGATATTAATAGTAAAAAAACCGGTCCACCGCGTGTGTGTCAGACTCGCCCACCTAGGGTCCCGTATTTAACAATACACCAATTTCAGGATTGTAGATAAGTAAAACTTTAAAAAAATTGACAAACTGAAGTTTGCGGGTATGCAGTATACTCTCACTTTGTATGAAATAGTAATTAATAATTCGAATTTTCCCCTTTATTTGTATTGTAAGTTCCCACTTCGTGTCAAATTTCGTAATTGTAGGTCCACTAGGAGTACATTATAAGTGTTGACTACGAATGGAGGAACCTTGGACCTGAATATTTGATATTAATTTCAGCTTATTACCTCCACGCGATCTGGAGATAAATACCTAGTTTTGACAAGGAGTCAGACGGACGTATAATGGTTTCGGTTTTTTCCTTTTGAGGTACGGTACACTAAAAATAATAAACGTAATAAATATTAATTATTTTTTAAGTTATTTGGTGACCATGAGATATACTGGTTATAAGCCAGTGTAGATACAAGCATTAAAATCTAGGAAACGGTTCACGGTTTGTTGATTACAAATAATGTTAAATTATTATAGAACTCTATTTCGTAGTAATTGGAGATGAGAAAATACAATTAAATTGTAGTCAAAGTTCAGGAAAAAATATATAATACGTACACTGGGTGTTTCACTCGATTTTTTTTTTGGTAGTACTATTTTTTTATTCTGTCTATTAACACGACACGAACAGCCTAATAAGCTTTCAATTCAAACCCACACTATTATATTAATGTTAATTATTCATATAATTTTAAAAGTTTTAGGTGTTTTATTTTATTTCCTTGACTACAAAAATTTTAGATACAGAAAGAATATGTTAACTGAATACGTTAAAAACACCAATCAAGTCGTTCTTAATATTTATCACATTCAGCTTACTTAAAGCAATGATTATTATAAAATAAGACACGATAATATCAATTGATATTTAACAACATTTACACAGTATTATACATCGCTATGACTTAATAATAAATTAGTGGAATACAAAAGCAATCTATACATATAATCTATACATCTAATAATTAAATAAAAATGGCGCGTCAAGTATCAACATTAGTCGTATTTTATAATTCAAAATAATATCGTAAAAAAAACATATTAGACGTCATTATAATTGTCAGTCAATTCTGTGTATTAAATGAATAATATTGTAGTTGAAGCGGGCACAGCAGCGGGCGGGCGGGCCGCTAGTAAATAATAAATATACAATATACCTATGGACCTAACTCAAAATAGATGGCTGTAAATTAATATTCCATATGAATGACTTCCTTTCTGTTAAAGAGTTTAAAACATACATCTAGAGTCCTATAAAATACTTATCTTAAACTGAATATTTAAACATGTAAGCAATTAGACACTGCAGGTGGAATATCTTGAGGAAAATGATGTTGTTTTTTGCAGTTACGCTAATATTGCAAAAAAAAACCGGAAAATATCTGCATGGAATGTACATTTTTTGCAATGTATATACAGGAAAATAAATAATAAGCCAAAGAGTTGTTCAGATTTTACCTTAAAGAAATAGATTTTGTAATTTATTATAAATATAAATGTATACACAACATATTTATACATATAATAAATTATATCTAATTAAAATTGTGTCTATTTTTAAAAAATAATAATAATAAGTATATACGTAATACATAAATACACACTTAAGTAACATTATTAATTCTAGGCAAAAAATATATCTATTATATACTTTTAAAAGAATTACTTTTTACTTGTTTTACCTACTTCTAATTTTAAGAACTTAATCAAATATAATATTAAAAAAATCTATATTTATAGAAACAAGAATTAAATTTAAATTTACATACCCTAAATCTGAGATCATTTACAGGGGGTTCGGCGTAAGGTATAGCTGTAAACGCAGAAATTTCACGTCCTCCGCGTGTTTTCATATAAAATCCTTTCACATTACCTAAAGGAGTCCTACGAATTGGCAGTCTCTCTGCAGCTACACAAACATACGCCACATAAACTAGAAATCCATGTAAGAGCCATCTCGCAAACAAAGTATTTCCCATGGCAGTACCGCTAGTAACGGAAACAAAAAACAAATGAAACTTCGAGTCGAATGCTACGATTAAATAAGAATAAGGCAGCAACTGCTTATACATATTAAGTTGCGATCATATTATCATCATAATCCAACTGCGATAAAAAAAATGATAATTTTATGGTAAGTGCTAGGTACTAGGTAATTTATACATGAAGTAAAAGTACTTGACATTATTTTTTATGTAAATAATTTTTAAATGTAATTATGTTACTAAATGAACTGAATGTATTAACATTTGAACATTATGATTTTCAGTAGCATTTTAAAAGCTATAGAACCCTAAAAACTTAGGCATTGACTGCTTAACCAATTTTTTTCGGCCCCCGCATCGCTCTTTCACCTCCACCTCGACCCCGAGGCATGAAAATATGTCAAATTATAGCCTCAAATAATAAAATAATAATGGCAGGACAAAAATGACCCAGCGCCAGTTCTAGGTAAATCTCATTTTTTTTCTTCAAAAAGTATGACTGCTATAAAATTATTTATATTTTTCAATTAAATAAAGGTGTAAAATTGGTAATAGTCAAAAAGTTTTATCTATACAAATTAACGAATAAAAAAGTTATATACAATCAAACTTGCGTTTAGGACAAAAATGGGACGGCAGCGCTTCTAGTGTTAAGGAGGTGGTCAGAAGAAAGTGTTTATCAACGTAAGCTGTAGTCATATAATATTTTTAAAAAATCTAATTTAACTTCTTTCTTTCTTTTTCATCCAATAAAAGCAGAAAATCAACTTGTTATAACTGCAAGTTTTTAAACTGGTAATAACATTTATAAATAGAAAGAAAATTTGTGGACTATGAAGCAATTTTACTATGTCCACTATCTTATTTAAATTATGTATTTTACTATATTTATTTTGTTTAGTTATAAGGCGAAAGTATGTAATGTTCTGATCATAAAACATGAAGTTAGGCAAAGTCGAAATCGGTTTTTGTAACGAACCGATTTTGATGTAACAAACTTTAGATGTTAAGCTGGGTTAAAACAAAGGAATTGTAAAAGTTTTACGTAAATTGGTTCAGTACTTTCAGAGATTAGCGTGACCATATATACAGACAGACAGACAAGAAATTTAGAAAAAAATATCTTTCTATTATTCTTTTTAAGTGCCCCTCTATCCATTTCAGTCTAAAATACTAAGTGTACATAGCAAATATTTTTACTGTTTTATTATATGTATATAGAGATTTAATTATGTGGCAAAACAAAAAAAATGTTAAGCTGATATCTATCTTAAACAAAGTACCTATATGTTAAAGGTATCGTCGAGGCCTTCGATCAAGAATTGTGTAATGTAATACTAAACGTCATTTAAGTATAATATGCTCTTTATATATTCAAAAGCCTACACGAGCAAGTACTCAAGCCGAATTGTAGAATAATAATTGAGAAAAAACATACTACGTCTCACCTAACCGAAATGTTGATGACCTTGTAAGTTTGTGACCAGAAAACCTCAAAGAATACTTACAATATAATAAGGAAATAATAAATAATCAATCACGCCTATGTATTTTAGAGTTTTAAATAAACATATTTATCAATTAAATATTTATTTTTTTAAGTTTATAACAGCAAAAATACCAAATGTCTGCTTTGTATGTACCTACCTGAAAATATTCTTCATTGAAGGCATTTCTGTTTAGAGCACTAAAGGCACTAAAATATATTAACATTTAGCACTATGTATTTTTAACCGCAACTTTGCTTAAAAATTGAGTGAAATAAATGAATCTTTACATAGCTTAGATTAGTTTGCTTTAATGAAAAATCTGTATTTCTTAAACTAATTATTGTTAAGAGGTTAACCTCTTAACTGGCTAAATTTCATCTCAATCACGATTAATCGCAAGGTGCTTATTGCTTATTTTTTTACTATAACAGCAATTTATTTTTAATTAACTTTATGAATTGCTAAAGATATCTTAATTAGCATTGATGTGAAACTAGTTAAAATAGCTTGTTTTTATCGAAATAACAAATACCAATAACTGGTGCATTTCTCCATTTATTGAAAAAATGCCGATTACTATTATTTTCATCTAAGAACAGCGACTCACTCGTGGCTTCGCCCGCTTGAACTACACTATTAATTATTTAGTAATCCGATTTACTTTTGAATTATAATACCATTATCACTTTAAAGGCAATATATAATATTAATTATTTTGTACTAATTTTAATTAAGTACTTTAAATTGATGTAACTGTTATTTACGAATCGATAAAATTTAACAAACACTCAATGTTACTATAGTGGAAACTGCGTTTAAATCAGTTAAGCGACTTCTGAGATAAGCGTGCACAAATGCACAGACAAACAGACAAAGAATTTTAAAAAAATCTTTTGATTTAACTATTACATTATAAATGTTTCCAATCCATCCCTATATTATAAATTCGAAAGTAACTCTGTCTCTCTGTCTGTCTGTCTTTTACGCAATCAGGGCCGAACCGCTAATTTAATTGTGATAAAATACTCATATAGAGACACTTGAGGGTCTCGGGATGAACATAGGATACTTTTTTTTCTCATATCTGTAATATTTTCGATATATACCAATATATTAAAATACTTTTTATTGACATTATATTGACTTATACACACTTATTATTTGACATGCAATTTATTCTGCCATGTTAATAACAACCGTCGCTATGCAACCGTTGCTAAGCTCGTGATGCGTCTACAGGTTAAAACCATTTATTGTTGTGATCGTGAATAACCCAAAACCTTTTAGAGATTCAGAGGTGGCAGTATTAAGAATTTTATGCCATCAGAAGGTATCTAATAAGATATTTGCCATAGTTATTTATATAACTGGAAACTCGACAGCATTACATCGTAATAGCTCGAAGCTCTTCTGAAGAAAAGAAGCTCCAAGAGGCTCTCATGTTCTGTATCAAAATAAAAATATAGGGGAATTGTGTTTAAGATAAAGAGGGAATAAATAAAGTCATCTGAGAACAGCATATTGCGTATACTATTATATATATGATAATCAACGAAATTATTTTAGTTTCAGAACAATCATCTTTCAAACATCATTAAAACAAACAAAAATCGCACTTAGATCGACAAGTGTAAGACGACGTATATACAGGGTAAAATGACATACTTAGTATGTGATATTACACTTTCAACGTATGTGGCATAAAAATGCCATCATTATTTTTCAAGCATAGTTTACAAATAAATAATTTCTTCTTTTCTTCTTCTTTAAACAGTATTAAGGCCAGATTCATACATGTTGCAAATTCTATGAGGTCGGATTCCGTTATCAGTCACTTCCTTTTCCAAAAGGGAAATAAGCTTCGTCACTTGCGGCTATTGAATGCCCTTGCTCTAGTAGCCTTATACATGTCTTCTTGTGACCAATTCGTTTGTAAAGCAAAAAAAAAATACATCGATTCTATTTATAAGGGTAAGATAGTATGCCATTATACTCACAGACACACTCTACAGACACTCTCTAAACGTCACAAGATCGCACTTAGCGCGAATATTTACATCAATATTGGTAGTGTGTCATCTTGTCATAGTATGCCATCTTGAGCACAATTCCCCTAAACACGTAAATATAATTAAATATAAAATATAACACGCCTTTTAAAAAAATATTATTTCGACGGTTTAGAAAAAGCAATTCATAGATCCAATAAATATACTCATTTAATTTAGAACCTTTTCATTCATCGAACTTTTGGATCTCCCCTCGTATCTCTTAAGTAGTCATATCAAATAAACCTCCCTCTTTTTATAATAGAATTCTATATAAGAAACCGGTATAATAAGTAATTGTTATATGAATGTAACACAACACGGCTTATTGGTGGAAAATAGAAATATTTACTGGATGCAATTTTTGTTAATTCCCAGCAGCAACAGAGTGGCTTAATATTTCTGAAGCAAAAGCTTATAAGGTGTTTTACATTTGCATGTAAATATTTTGTACTTTTCAATCAGAGCGAAGCGAAGCGAGAAAATATTCTTTTATTACATAAATACATATTTATTTTTTAATTTTCCTTAATCTCATTATTTAACATTATTCCTAGTATTCAATTTGCAGCGAAATCTGTTGACGTAAATTGAAATACTAAATTCCAAAGAGAAAGATTTTTTTTTAATCTCAACTTATTCAAATATAATGCTACAAAATAAAAAGTTGTCTTTAATCTATAATGGTCTAGTTGTCTATATTCGGTTGTAGAGTCTGCTTAAGTTCATTTTCCCGCCATTTTCGTTTTTATTTTATTTATACTTTATTGTACACTACAGACATAAGAAAACAAAGTTACAAATTACATCTAGTATTTATAAGCTAATAACATAGTGTGAAGTACAAAGGCGGTCTTATCGCTAATTAGCAATTTCTTCCAGACAACCTTGAGGTTAGGAGATATAAAATTTAAAACAAATAGTGGGTGGTGTAAATAAACAACATAACATACTTAAATAATATTTTATCCTAATACATAAACTTAATACAAATATTTATAAAATAGTACAATATATAAAGTAATATAATAGACTAATACATAATAATATACATATATAACATATATTGATGTCATATAATAACAAAATATATATTAAGTAAATAGAATAAAGAACAGGTCTTAAGATAATATTCTTTAACAGATTTTTGAATATACGTAAAGATTTGGAACGTCTAATAGGAAGTGGCAAGTCGTTCCGAAGATTTATCGCTCGTACCACGAACGAGTTCTCATAAAATTTACTTGTGTAAGTAGGTGATCTTAAAGAGAGATTCTCAGTAGATCTCATCCGACTTGTATGCGCTCCTAAAAATTCCTAAAGTTTCCCTTAAATAAGGTGGCGTTCTTTGGCGAGATCGCAAAATATTGTAATTTTGTTATTTTAAAACAAAGTCTTCAATTTTTCTATTAAATACTTGGTTTGGCAATGGATCTTCGGGAAGAACTTTCAAGAGAGATAGCAGAAATTATAAAAACAATAGCAAATATATTTTTAAGATATGTTAATTGTACAATTCTCGTACGTTTTGCGACGTTATGGTTAAAGGGTTTGGTGAAGGAAGTCCGTGTCATATTTTTGACCTCCCTATATTTTTCCTTTAATTATTAATAAAAAACATACACAATTAATATTTTTACAAATATACCAAATTAAATTACTAGATATCTTTCTTCTATTAACTTAGTTTTGAACTGACAATTTTAATAGAATTAAATATTAGTTGTTACATTATTTATTTAGGTTGTTGGTTCTTTATAAGAAATACAAACTCATTAAATAAAATGGTGTTAACATCTGAATATGACAATTGATTTTAGTAAAATATTTAGTTTTATTTTTAAAACATAAATTATCACATAAATTGTCGCAAGATAAAAGGTTAATAAACCAGAAAAGTTTACTTTACAAGTCACATTAATGGAGTTAACGTGTTTTAGAAAAATAACTATGGAAGACTATGGAAGTAATAAACTATCTCGTGTGAAACTAATATAACTCTGAGAAGTTGAATATTATAAATGACTTAAATTATTTTCTTAGCTTTTAGTACTTACTTACTAAAGTATTCTATTTTCAAATTTCGAACACATTTCAAATACAAATGAATTATAGAGTACAAAATTATTTATTTTATTATATATTTCAATATATAACTGTTAATCTAATTCAAAGTTACAAATATTTTTAAAGTTTATTTAAAACATTAAATATTTTTTCCAAATATTAGACTTATTAGTATAAGTAAATAAAATATCACAGTATAAAAATATTCAGAATTATATAAAATCTCTAAATAATTTTCGAAAATAACAATCATATTATAGGCCTACCAATTGTTCAATATATATTAAAATTTTATTTAAATAAATGAGTCGTTACATAGTTCTTTTAGGATTTAATATTATATAGCCTAAATTCACATCAATTGTACAAATATATTTATTATAATTGATAATAATAAACATAAAGGATAATATATTATCATTTTAAAAAGTATTTGAATTCTAAATTCCGAACGTTATAGACATATAGCATCTAGATAGATGTCAAAGTCATGTCACATTTTTGTTGTTGTTGTTGTTCTTTAATTATGGCGATCCGAGGGTGTCACATTTTTATTCAAAATTTAAATTTTTAAATGGCTTGGTCAGTCAGTGACATATTTGCTAGTGCTCGCTGGGATACGTTCTTTGTTTTCACTGTTTTGCGTTATTTTAATTATTGACTTATAGTGTTTAAAAATAAAGTACCTTTTTATTGCCATTAAAATAAATAATACTTAATAGTAATAAAATTATATATTAAAGAAAAAATGCTATCCACGTCGAAGAAGAACAGTATGTATACAAACATGCCAACTAGATATATACTTTGATTATACAAGAGAATAAGAATTTTACATTTTTAAATATAAGTTATTATAAAAAATACATTTAAAAATATAGAAAAAAAAATAACTAGTATTATTAACAATTTCAGAGTCTATTCAAATTTAGCATTTTAAATAAGCAAATAAATCATTTTAATTGCAGAAAGAGACAAACTACAAAAAATATTAAGTAAAATGCCTATACAATCATGTTGCTTGACCGTTTTGAATTTGTTTTGCGTTGGAGGGAAGTTTCCAAAGCAGTTTCACGTGCTAGATTACCAATGACCCCTACAAGTGTGACCAGAGTATTATGTCGATATGCTACATGTTACCTAGCAACGAGGTTTTTGCAATAATGGCAAGGTTAAGGTTAAAATGTAAGTTTATCAATATTTCTATTGATTTACCTACTACTTTTATATTGATATCATAAAGCTAAAGAATTTGTTGTTGTTTCTTAAATTAAATTTATTTAGTTGACTCTCCCACCAATATAATATTATAAAATATTAATTTTATTTAACCATTTCATTATAATTATATAATGAAATTGAAAATAAACCACAAATTAAATAAATCAATACTATTTAAATAGATAAAAATCTTTATTGCGCACGTGAAAAGATAGAACACAGCTAATTCTTACAGTACAAGTGATCTCTTTTAGGTGACTAGATTCCGGAAGGATATAATTAAAAGTGCAAGCATAATATGGTGCAAAGTGACACGAAAAATAACTAAACAGACTATAAAAGAAACAAATAAAAAGAGTAAGTATACACTAATTCTATTTTTTTTAATATGTCCCACTGACCCTCTGGCATCCTCAGAGTTTAGCAGACTGTCTATCTCTGCTCTTATTATATATANATATATATATATATATATATATATATATAAAAACCATAATATATATATATATATATATATATATGGTTTTTATTAGTTTAATCATTATATTCATCCTGTCCCTAATTTCCAATAGACACAACTGCAGTTTGCTGAATGTGATAGTTGTGGTCATGGGTTCGTTATCCACTAGTTGTAATGATCATATTTAAGTTACTGATTTCTCTGCGGTACCGGTAAACAGTATTAAAACAATCAAACTTAAAACAGTAGCGGTCCAGTGTGTGACTAAGCACGACGGTAAGGGTTCTATTACCACTCGGGGGTTATGAATTATGTAATGTTTTCACATCCTCTCTCTGGCAAAAACAAAGCGCGTCGTCGAATTCGAATTCACTTAACACGCAATATTATGTTTATATTTTATATTTTAATATTATGTTTAATATTTTTCCAGGTCTAGGCTACAATAGTTTAGAGGACGTGCATCCTCTATTACCTATATCTAACACTAATCATAATGAACAACCGGATTATTTGTCTATGGCGCCATCTAATTCAACGGTTAGTAGGTCACTAGTATTAAGCTCGTGGCTCCCTTCACTTAGATTTCATTTATTTAATCATATATTTTGTCTCACTGCGACTGTACACGAGAACACGCAATGCCACCAGAATTAGGCGGAAAGTGGGGAACGGACTGTCTTAACACTAGGTTCCCTTTGTCGCCCTTACTGTGTATGTGGGATACAGCGTGAAGCTGATTTTTTAATGTTAGGTTAGACTCAAAAGGAATTGACTATTTATGTAATGTTTTTCTTTATAAAATAATATATAATAGTAGCGCAGGGACACAAGCATATGACTCTAAACAAAACGGGTTCGATTTCCATTTGTCGAATAAAATATTTAACTTTTTCATTTTCTCCCTCTGCGTTTTGCTATCAAGTAAAGCGCGGCGTTGAGTTTCGCTACTCAAGACGCTGTTTCTTAACCCTAGGAATCTAAGTTCTCTTTACCTACTCTACTAAATACAGTGTAAAAAAATAACAATTAGAAGCTTATAAACTTTTATATGTTGTCTTTCTATTGCTGGACCAACTGCTGAACTTACAATCACGACTATGGTATGGAACCCTCAATAGAATAATACAGCACTTCACTAGTTTTTGTCTTTAAATTAATTTTATTGACGTAATTACATCTTATTATGTTGAGATATCATGTCCTCTACGCACCACCGAATTCTCGAGGCATTTTAAAACGCGAAACTCTGTCCCGCCATTTTCTTTGTTACTAGAGAAGGAAATTAAAATATTAAATAATTCATTCTCCTTCTTGGGAATTGAACCCTACAACCGTCGCGTTTATGCAGTCACATGATTATTTTGCCTCGTGAATTATTTTATTGTTTTTTTCTAATTTTATTTTTTTATGACGACTAGGTACCAACCCACAGTGGTATTGTTTACACGTCTAGAGATCAGATTGAGCAACCTGTTGAAGGAGAGCTAGATTCCGCTCCCCGTTTGGAAACATTCAGAGTAACATTTGAAGCGGATTCCGTTCACCAGGAAATGATAGTGTTTTTCTGTATTAAGTTTTATCTTACTATTAATGTGTAAAATTATGTTATTGTTTCGCCAAAAAATGAATTTTAAATACAGTGACATTTTTTTAAATAGTGACACAATGCACGGTTATCATTTACAGTGTTACAAAAAGTTCATTGTTTTAAAACAAAAATATAAAGAAGTATTTTTTTATTATTTTCTAATGCAAAACGGAAGTATACTTTAGTGTTGCGTGAGAAAAAAAAATTGCGGCAAGCGATGTCAAATCAAATAAGTATAAGACGAAGAGAGAGAGAGTTCATTGAAATGTATTTTTCAATATAATTAATAAAAAAAATATCCGCAATAATGGTCACCCTTCATTATATAATAACTAATAACTTAAAGTAGATCGATATTTCTAAACATTTATTTAATTAGATAATTTAGTTGTTTCAAAATGGTAATTTAAATTAATATAAATAAATATTAGTATTTAGAAAATAGATTTTGCAAACACTCAATATTATAGATTCATTATTTTACTTGAAAAATAAGGATGATTTCATCTTTAAATAGTTTTCTGCGTGTACTTAATATGATTAAAATCATCATTTAACAGGTGAACAATTAGAATAAACATTGATTTTAAGATTGACCTTCTATTATATAATATTTTACTTTAAAACATAAGGCACACCGCGCATTTCATCGTCTATTGTCATAGTCAAACGGAACCGGAATAAAATATTTCAAACGCTGGCAACCCCTGTTTGCGGCAGGAATTTTCCAGGCAAGCCTATTTTATAGTGTTCAGAAAAAAATAAGCTTTAATTTGATATATTTCAATAATTCATTAAAAAAAACACATGAGTGCAAATTATTAACATTTAGTGACATGTTTAAACCAGGCAACCCTAGACTTGCGGCAGACTGAGAGCTGGCAACCCTTAATTTTCCAATTCCTTATGCGATTATCTTTCAAATGATGTGCGATTCATATAAAAAATGTATGAGTGCAATTTTCTCCAAAAACGAGTTACGAAAAAATGTAATTAAAGGTGATTGCGGCAGGATTCTTCCAGGCAACCCAGGTGTAATCTGTTCTACTAATCATCTATTATTCATTAATATAGGTTTAATTAAAAAAACTGATACGTGCAGGTTTCAACGGTGGGATCTCAGGTTATAAAGGTTAAACAACTTCGGCATGAGTCGTGTGCGGCGGTGTCCCTTTGATAGGTTTATGTAAGCGTTTGTCGTTCTTATCAAATTGCGTTTTATTTTAAAGCGATGATTTTTTAAGATTTATATTAGGCTTTAATAGAGTAGTTAAAACTGTGGTTTTATTTAAAGTGTTGCTGACAAAAACACTGTACAGACAGCGACAGTTATGGGTTTGACACCCACTTGCAGGTATAATTGTATTAATTTATTTTCATTTCCCCACGCTAGAACAAAAGGCACAGCGTTTAGTTCTGCCACTCAACAAGCAATGTCTCAAATAGGGTATTGGGACACTAGACTCTCTCTCTCTGCCTACTCTACTACATACGGGCTTACATACAATGTGAAACTGCAAAACACTTTTTTTAATAAACTTATTTGTCCACAGATTAAACAAGAAAATGAAAATGACAATACTAATTGAAAGTGAAGATATAGAGCAAACTTTGGTCACTTGGGTGGTAGAAGGAGCAATAACACTTGATTGTGAGCTCTTGCAAATTTTCCATAAGACAAAATATAACAATATACACAGAGAGGAAAAAGAAATGTTATTTAACTTCAGCTAGGAATCTCCACCCAGTCACTCGTAGGTATGATTGTATTATTTTCATTTCCCATGCTAGAACAAAAGGTGCAGCGTTTAGTGCCACTCAGCATGCAATGTCTCAAATAAGGTATCAGGACACTAGACCCTCTCTCTGCCTACTCTACTATATGCTGGCTTACATAGAGCTTGAAACTACAAAACACTTTTTTTTAATAATCTAATTTGTCCACAGATTAAACAAAAAATGAAAGTGACAATGCTATTAGAAAGTGAAGATATAGCGCAGACTTTGCTCTTTTGGGCGGTAAAAGGAGCAATATCACCTGATTGTGAGCTCTTGCAAATTTTCCATAACACAAAATCTAACAATATACACATAGAGAAAGAAGAAATCTTATTTAACTTCAGCCAGGAATCGGGCTCGTGTTGAATGTAATAATAATGTTAATTATGTTATGGAATTTTTAATCTAATATCTAATATTAAATGATTATTGTATATGGTTGTTGTTTTTTTGTGGCTTGCCTAAGAATTTCATAACAAATAAGAGTATGCAGGATATAATTTTTAAACGTGCGATCGTAAACGCGACTGTTGAGGTTTCTGTTCCCACTCGGGGAAATGAAATATTGAATGTTTTTATTTTCACCGTCGTAACGGCGTTGAGCTGCTGCTGTTGAGCCCTGCTATGTGCTGGATACAGTGTGAAGCTATCAGTTATTTAATTTTTGTATAAATTTTGTTCAAAAATAAATGTCCTTTATTATATTGTCCTTATTAAATAATTCAAAATACGTTTTTTAGAAAATTGTATAGAAATTTAACAGGATTGGCTTAAATGCCTTTTCTAAAAAAGTATAATGCAGTATATATTAAAAGCATCAAGTCAATTTTCTTAATAAAATGCGGTTAAATAAAAATTGATATTGTAAAGTAAAAAATTGACAAAACAAAATGAAACTTATCGAATATATTCGGAGTTGGTAAGCTTAGATTATTTTTAGTATTTATTTTGTTATTTTTTCTTTATAACTTATTTTTAAAAACATTTTGTGTCTGTAGTGAACACTATGTTCACCCACAACGTTTTCCCACATTCCCATAGAAAAAATATAGTGTTAAAACACTCCATTCTCCACGTAGACGTGCCGTCCAATTTTCGAGACAATGCACGTTGAGTGGCGGAACTCAAACCCACCTTTCTACTCTCGTAAGTAGAGAAAGGAAAATATTTATGATAAATTCTCATGACCACGGTATGAAGATATCTAACAATCTATTACAGCAAAATCAGACCTAATCTATTGTCATATTATAAGGCTGAAGAGTTTGTTTGATTGAAGGAACTAATCTCAAAAAATAACGGTTCCAATTAAAAAATATTTTTGTATTGTGTAGTCCATTTATCGGGGAAGGCTGTTTAACAAGATCTTATACTTTATATCGTTACGATAAACTATGAATTATAATTAATTTTATTTGAATTTTTTGGGAGGGTCAAGCCTAAAAAGTACCGTAAAATAAACTAATGCCATTTCTAGCACCAAACAAAACTTTTAATATAAGAGATAACAGACCCTGGCTAGTAATAAGCATTTGTGAGTAAATGTATTTTCTGTGTCTGTGGTGCTCGCGGCGTAACATACGTACCACAGAATACATATACCCATATGCCTTGTGGAGCACAGACTAAATAATTCCACAGATTAATCCTCCATCTACCCTACATGTGGGTTAACAGAAAATTGTTGATTACTAAAGTTAAATCCAGTCACATTGTATGCTTTTATATGTCTTATTTCTTATACGCGTCCATAAACTCCAATCCTTCACAAACGTTTGAAGACCATTTACACGCTTGCTATTGTGAAGTTATTTCAGCTTTTGCATTATATTTTTATATTATAAAAAAATATAAGAAGATGCTAAAAGTTAGGCCGTGAGTTATTTACGAGGACTGCAGTTAGAAGGTTAACGAAATACGTTTTTTAAATATAAAATTATTTTATTTAATTTTAAATAAAATACAAAAATTAAATCTTACTTATACATTAAATCCTCAATGTTAGAGGGATAAAATGCGAATGGAAAAAACTCCTTTCCCATCGCCGTCCATCCAATCTCCTTATTCATCACTTTTGTTGCGACCGGCCGCCTCTCAGACGGACGCTCGTTTTTACGTAAAATAATTATTTCACGTGTGACACCGTCCATAACTATGTAACCAGTTAATCAACATAACATTAGTTAAAATAGAAGGAAATGATACGTAGAAGTTACTGTATGAAGTTCATTTCATTTATTTATATGAAATGCAAATAATTTGTAAATTAAAATAGTCCTTATTTATTCTATATTAACCATGAAACGCTAAGGATAAAATAATATGTTTGATATGAACATGGATAAACACGTACAATAATATTGTCAATAAAGTGTAATAATATTGTGTGAGTAAACGAAGGCCGCAGTTGGAGGATTAATAAAATACGATTTTTATATATAAGCTTAATAGACAAAGATCCAGGGCCCCCAGACCTACGTCACCTTAGCAAAGCTGAAATTTTGAAGATTAATAGTCTAATATGTAGATAAGATGTATACTCTATAACTTGAAAGACCATGGTGAAGAATGTTAGTCCCCTTATTATGGTGATTAATGAAATTTTATTCTTAGGTTCTCTCTGCCTATCCTGCTATGTGCAACTTGAAGCTAATTTTTCTAACAGAGGATGATTTAAAAAAATTTTTTTTTTGTAAATATCGAGCAGGTTTTTTAACGCATTATTTTTTTGAACTTTATAGCGATATGATTTTTTTTATTTATTTATAACAAAGTACGTTAAAATTAATTATTCTTCGCGGTCTTAAGCCCGATTTGGCTTGTGTGACTACTGCACACACACACAATATTATTGACAATACATACTTTATTGACAATATTATTGTTCTTGTGGGGCTAGACGTACAGCAAACCAATAGACAATATTGTTGTTTTTTTATGTTCGTTAAAAAATAAAAAAGCAGTGCTATGCTAGTCAGAATCAGAGTTGTGTAAATGTGTTAGCGTTGGCGCTACTTTATGTGTAAAAAGTATGTTATTTATTACAATTCTTTTCAATTAAGTATGTGCTTCTTTATATTTATCAATTAAAATTTTCCCATTTTTATACTTCTAATTCAATATCACCGCAGGTAAGAACGGTTTCATATAGGACGCAACTTTCACTGCATCTATATGAAGAACGTAAAACGATTTATCAATAAAACATCGCCCGGGGATTTATGTTCAGTATTAATATTTAGGAGTAAACAAAATGTTAACTAAAATAATTTTTAACATTATATAATGTGCATTTATTTTATTTTACGAGCCAAGCGAATAAGTCATAATTATTTGTTATAAATATTGTTGTATTTATTTTTTATATACTGATATACAAATATATTTTAAAAGTATTTTTCTTATTTGTGATGAAGCCTATCACCAAAAATAAAATACTGGGTGGGATATGTGCCAAAATTATTGCATATCACTCTTAATATCTTGAAAAAGTCTGCATCACTTATCTTTGTTTTAAAGATATATAAATAACCTTTTTAATTTTTTTTATATATGCTTACAACTACAAACAGTTTATTAGTCATAAACAAAACTAGTATTGCCTCAAGGTGGTAGTAAAAAGAAAGAATATTATAGGTCTCTCTCAGGATCTTGTCAAAAATTAATTATCCCATAATCATAATTAAAACCTTACCTAAAAACATAAGAAAAGGGAATGGTAATGTTTCTTTTTTGTTTTATATATAATTTATTGATATTCAAATTATAAGGATGCTTCTGTGGCACAAGTGCTGACTGTAAACACAGTGATTGTGGGCTCATTTCCCAATTAACAAGATAAAGTGTGGCATTAAGTCCAACAGACAATGTCTCGAAAATTGTGTAATATGTGGTGACTGGAGTATCTAAAGATTAGCTTCATGCTGTCCCTGCACCCTGTGATATGCAGAATACAGTTTGAAGCTAGTGTTGAGTCTGTTATAAGATAAAAACATATATTAAGATTAGGAGAGCAATATTCCTTGAAGCACAACATATTAATAATAAGAAAATAATTAATAATGTATTGTTATAGATACAAATGGAAGTTTTAAAATAGTGGCCATTAAGGCATCACAAGCGCAAGTAGATTGTTTATTGAATATTGAATGGCTATGTATTACTACGCAAGTAAATTGAATGAAGCTTCGTGTAGTGGATGCAATGTTAAGGTAAGGAAGTATAAAATATGTTAATAATTATGCAAAAATATTTTAAAAGTTTAGGAAGCTGGTCATGCTTTTAAAACTTATCAAGTAATCAATGGATTTTGGAAATTAACAAGATTGGTTACAATTTTGAAATTATTGCAATTCCCTTGTTTATAAATAATATTTATTGTATACATCAGTACTATTCTACTTTGCCTTGTACCATAGTTTTAGATTTAGTGTATCATACTGAGAAAATTTACCATAAAGAAGAGGTTAAAACAGTAAAAAAATATAAAATAATGGATGTTGTCAAATACTATATGTATCTAATATTTTACTTAGATTTAATAGATAAAGTATATTTTGTGGTGTCTCTCCTCTCCAGAGAAAACGGAGCTTCAAATGCTATAGTCAATAATTTAATATTTTATTTAATCTTATGTTATAATTATTATATGTACAGTTGCCGCCGCCACCAGCCGAGCCCGCCCCTCCACCGCCAGATCATACCACTTTGTCCACTGATCCCACACTGCTTCACGGTTCCGGTCTTTCTTATTATGACGTAAGTACAACTATTTTTGAAACAAAAGTAATATCAACAATGGATATGCCATAAATGATAAAATAAAAAGGAATATCTTATTTTTATGCTACCAGCGCAATTTTATCTGACTTACCCAGGGGGATAGCTCTTCTCGAGTGATTCGTTATGAATCGCCCACTATGTACAACTTACTCTATTGTTTTTAAATTATTATTTGTTGTACCTATTGATGTGAATTATAATATTAACTTGGCATATTTATTAAACATAAACATAAATGTACAGTAAAATCCCCTTATTTGAGGGGGCTAAGTTTGTTAATTACTAAAGATTTTCAAAGACTGTAATTTTGCCTAGTTTTACCACTTTTTGAAAAGTCTTTCTGTCCTACTTGATATTCTGTTAGGGCATTATAAATTACATTTTTAAAATAAGTCTTCAATCCATATTCAGCAGAAATTACACAGCCCATTTTCCCTGAGTAAACCTCCATTTGAGACATTTTCCTCCAAGTCGATTTCAATGAAATATGAGATTCTAAAAAATCTTGAATGTCACTAGATTGAATCTCTTATAAGCCATTTCGTTCCATTGCCATTCCAAATTGAAACGGTCCTTCATCACTTCCGATACATACATACATACATAGTTTCACGCTTCGTATCCCTAGCGGGATAGTCAGAGAGGACGGAGCGACAAACGCTGCGGTCTCTACATACCTCTTTCGACCCGTCCACTGTCATCAACCTCTCCATACATGCCCTCTGGGGGATCTTCATGATTTTTACGTGACCTTCCTCCAGTAACTCTGACACTGTGTTTTCGCCGATAGTCAGCCCTATTTCTTGTCCCATAGGCCATAATTTTTTCCAATTTGATTACAATGTGTATTGTATCAGTTCTTTGAAAGATCTTTTTATGTCAACAATGCATTTTGCTTTAAGGGACAACACTATCTGTATTCTTTTACCTGACACTTTAAATTAAGAATAAAGCAAATGAGACATGTTCTTATCAATAAAAAATGCTATTACTGCTTAGATAGTTGAATCAAAACAATAACAGTACGAAGGCGGCTAACTCCAAAGGACATAAACACTGTAGCGGCGGTATCGTGTATATGAGCGTACTTTAGGCATAGAGATTAGTCATTGGTGTAAAGAAGTCGTCTCCGCACTGGTCGCCGGTAATTAAGAAAGAAGCAGCCGAGACTGCCTATATATTTAATTAAAATTTGTTTTATTTTAAGTTGCGAATACAAGAAAAGGGTAACAATTTATTTTCCCCGCGAATATTTAAAGAAACTTTCACTATATAGCACTCGAGGAATAAAGCGAAAAATAAATTAAAGCATTGATTACTTTGTTAATAGAATGACGATTACTACTCCATGGTGAGAGGAAATAAATTCATGTCGGAAAATAGCTGCAAACACATGGTGATGAATGGAGGCATCAATTTCGTTAGTACCCAACCTGTAGAATCTACCCAGGTATGCTATTATTATTATAGTATTAGGTATGTTATATATTTATTTTAATATATTTATTTATTAAGTTCTATTATAATGGAAATATAAATTAAATGCTGCTTTGCCTTTTGCCTATATATTCATACATGGATGTCACTAATTCCCGAAAAAACATTATCTCAAAACAAAAATGGCTGATTCTACATATCAATTAATACAAGACGTATTTAAGGGCTCTCTTGGTTAAATTTATTATAAGAAACTCATAATTGAGTCACTAACTTAAAGAAATGTATTGTGACCCAGTACTTCTACAACTATTATCTTAAAAACCAGCGGCCCACCCGCGGCTTCGCCCGCTTGAACTACATGATTATTCATTTAATAAACAGAACAGTTAATTCTGTCAAATGCCTCCTCCTCTTTGATTTGAAACACGGTTAAAAATACAGATTTATCACAAACAAATACAGATTTATTATAAGTATAAGTATAGATATGGATTGCTACATATTTGCATGCACTCATGCCTTGAGTTCATTCAAATGCCGACAACTTTTTTTAGTGGACCTGAATTATGCTGAGTTAAAATAAAGCAATTGGTGAAAGTTTTAAGTAAATCGGTTCAGTACTTTCGGAGATAAATGTGATATTATACAGACAGAGAGACAATAAATTAAAAAAAATATATTCTTTGTATTATTCTTTTTAAGTGTCCCTCTAACCATTTCAGTCAAAAATACTTAATGTACAGACAAAATATTTTTACTGTTTTATTATAAGTATAGAAAAAATAAATCACTACAATAAAAATGAGAAGGAACAATGTTTTGTTCTGCTTCCACTCAGGTGTCAGCGCCCTATGTGGAGAAGGAAGTGGAGTACAAGGACGGTCACATAGTCAGCGCGACCCTGGACTCCCTCGTAGACATGCTAAGACCTGGCGCCAGCAAATCTTTCACGTTCACCTTCTTACTGTGCTCCAGGCTTTTTGTTAAGCCACACGAGGTACTATCGAAACTGTGCAAGAGATACTTCAAGAATTATGATAAAGTGGTGAGTTGCTTGTTTTTTTTAGTCAATGGAGGAGGAGGAAGAGGAGGTTCCCAATTTGACAGTCAGATTTTTTATATTACCTTAGCTTTACAATAAAAGTTATTCCATTTCGTTATATTCTTCAGGTTTCATTTTTTAAATAATTTTGTAATTTCGAGGCGGCACAGTCGTAAAGTCTAAAGTCTGACTGTAAGTGCGATGGTTATGCTGCTGGAGATTGAATATCTCCTCTCACGGCCTCATTTCCTTCCTCTGCTAAGACAAAGAGGGGTGTCGATTTCCGCCCTTTAATAGAAAATGTTTTGAATTCGAGCGGAAACGGTAAAGATAGTCTTTACACTAGAATCTGTAATAAAAAAAATTACAGAACCAAGTTGCTAAATATTGCAATGCAAGAATTCGGCGGAAAATGGGGAACTGAATTGTCCTAATGAGAAACAGGGTGCCTCAACATAAGGTTCCCAGATTCCCTCTGCGTACCTTGCCATGTACGAAATACAGTGTACAACTAAAAAATATTTGCAAAGTAGTATTTATTTTTAATTTACATAATATTTATTTATATTTAAAGAGGATATATTTTTCAAACTATTTTTAATATCTATCTAGTATAACTATATACAGTAAAACCTGAATATAATGATTTCTTCGATTTAACGAATTTTTCGAATACCCCTGAAACTGTCCGTAAGATTTAATACAAAATATACTTTTGCATGACGAATACATTTCTTCAAAACCTTCATAACGAATTTGCAATGTTACAAAATACATAAAGAAAGTAGTATTTATCTCTCTCTATATAACGAATCAAAAATCCTATCAGCTTACTATATTGAACAAATATGACAAATGAGTTGCACTGTATAACGATATAACTAAACCTTAAAACTCATTTTCTATCATTGAAGAAATAAAAGAAGAAAAGGGGCGATGGTATAAGTTGCGAATATTACATTTCAGAATTAATCAGATTAACTGAGATCTGAAGCGAATTCGCAAACTAGGATCAGGAGTCTGTACACTCTCTATATAGCTTACTAGGAAATGCTTTTCTAAAGTAGGTCGTTCGAGAATATCGCGACATACTTTGATTGACTTCGTTATATCTCATGCGCATTAAATGATATCCGGTTTAATGGTTAATATACATTATCGCTTTGACTTGGATTTTCCGCTCCAACTCGAGTTTCTAGTACCTTCGTAAAGTTTAATATTTTTTTTTAGTTATGCAATTTGTTGTTATAAAAAGTTTATTAATATTGTTATTAAAGATTTTTTTAATCAATTAGCTAATATGTGCTTAGTTGCATTGAAAAATACATTCATGATGTAAAAGTGAAATATGCATTTCCTTAACACTTCCTTTCCAATAAATACTTATATGATATATGTGTTGTCCAGCAAATATATATTATTTATTATTAAGTTTATTAGCAATAATAAATAGCAAAAATATTATATAAAATATTGAGTTTGTATTACAAAATAATAAAAAGAAGCCAATTATGAATTGTACATAATGATTCGATTCGAAAGTAACTTCAGGAAGATTGTTTTTTAACAATAACTCTATTGAGCAGGGAGTTCTAGATATACAGAATAGCGTGCAAGATAGTTCTTGAAATATATATAGCAGAAAAAGCCCGACAATATATATTTTAAGTAAATTCTATTATACTAGAATCGCGCATGGAACTGGCTGACGCAGTGGTTTTTGAGTGAAACTATGAGTGCAAGTCAACAATTATTCGCAAATAAGTTCACTGTATTTTCTGAGAAGTGTCGCGGACTTTGCCTGCTCTGTTGCGTAGTAGCATCTAGACAGCTATAGGAACAGTTTTTTTTTAAACAATATTTTACTGAAACTTTAATGACTATGTTTAACAAGTTATAATAAGTAAATACAGTGTGTCCAGTGATCTGAAGAGTAAATAACGTGGAATTTAGTATATTAACTTAAGTGCATCCATCTTATTTTTAAACCAGGGTAAAGGGGAAACGAAGGAGTTACTGGACAAGGAAGTTACTGATATGGTATCGTTAGTGCGGGTTCTCAGCCAGTGGACTTCAATGTTTCCATATGATTTTCGCGACGATAGAGTTATGGCACTTGTCAGGAGTATTACACAGAGGTAAGAATGCCAAGTAAGTTACTTGTATATGAAAGTGGGTTCATCATTTGTTTAATAAACAAGGAATTTATATTTTGACATTTGCGTTTTACTTATTCATTTTGTAACGTATGTACACCAAGTGTACGTATTAAAATACTTTGAGCTCAATAGTTAAACACAATTTATAACCTATAAGCAAGTTCTTGTTATAGCGTGGCGTTCTTATTATGGCTATATTAACAGAAATAATCAATAGAGATAACGCATATAATAGAAACGTTATTTCGTTTAAAATATTACAAATTATAAATGAAAATGATATATTTTATAAATTTGAATCGATCTATAAGTTATTGTAATTATAAAAGTCTTGTAGTAATATCTACGATTGCTATAAGGTATACTACATACGATATCGCGTGTTTCACGAACCATCAGATATCATGAAATATGTATTCCCGTTATTCTGGTAATGCACGATTAATATTTATTTCAGCGTTCACGTAATAAATGCAATTATTATTAATTTTTTATACCAGTCTAATACAATGATCTGAAAATAGAAACAAGATAATAGACGTTATAGTATAAATAATATATTTCTAAATTTTAATAGTATAAAAAGTTTACATATGCTTTTTAATATTTTAAACGTAACGTAAAATTACTTTACGTATTTAATGGTTTTATAATGTCTACTTGTATTATTTTATTTTTTTCTTATTATTTTTAATTTGTACGCACATTTAGTGAAAGTTTATTTTAAGAAAATAGACTTTAACGTTTTTTTAATGACAGATGTGCAGCTGAGCACATGTCGTCTATCAGATCTGACGTGTCCAGTATGCTAGAGAAGTTATTGGACAAGTTGACAGCGTTAGAGCAGTACGAAGAGTCACTGGTGGAGGTGCCTCAAGTGCCATCTGCTGATCAGCTACCAATGGTGAGTATTTCTTAATAAGGAAAACTTATTTAATTTTAGTTAATTTATTTTGTTTTTTTTTACCTTTTTTATTTTATTTACACTTCCATACTTTGTATAGCTAAAATAGGTAGAGCGCTTTGAGAGCGGTTTCCAAAAGGACTGTTCGTGTGCAGCAACATTAAACTTTTTGTATGTTTCTAAATAATTTTCTTTCCAAAGTAAAACTTAGTACATATATATGTAAGTATTTTGTTTTAGTTTCACACGTGTTCTCCGTGTAGGTAATGAGAAATCAAGTTTTTAGACATTCCTTCATTCTATGTTCATTAAATATTTGATATTGCCTGTTGAGTGTCAGAACAGAACCCAATGCCTTATAATGCCAATGTTAAATAGAAGCCATGAGCTATGTAAATATATATAATATATATAAGTTATATTACGTAGTTATTACATGTATTTCATTTTACTAACTATAAAGTAATCATCCTTTTTTTTTAGTGTTTCCACATTTTGGAAAGATAAATATTTTTCTATAAAAGGTTTAAAAATTCGAACGAGAGAGTTTTGAACCTGCGACCACTAAGCCCTTCGTTCTCATCACGCTACGTCGATTTCTAATAAACTTGTTACAACTACAAAAAAGTATTGGCCTTATTATATTATTATTATATGTTATGAATTACAGGGGGACATACTATCGTTAAACTTAACACCAGTTGAGTTAGCGAACCAACTGACCATAGTAGAGCTGCACAGGCTTGCCTTCGTCGGGCCAGAGGAGTTTGTACAGACATTTGCACCGTCCCAGCCAGGACAGTCGACGTCGGGGAAAAACATTAGTTTACACCATGTGGAGACTAAGAGCACTAAGAACTTGGAGGCGTATGCTGATTGGTTCAATAGACTCAGTTATTTGGTTGCTTCTGATATCTTGAAGGTATTTGTGTTTAATATTATATGAATATTCGTTTTATTTTTAACTTCACACTGTATCCTGTACATAGCAGGGATGGCAAAGAGTATCTGGGAATCTAGTGTTCACTTCGTTCCCATTAGGACAGTTCCGTTTTCCACTTTCTGCAGAATTCAGAAGGTATTTCGTGTTGAGTAGCCTAACTCAACGCCGTGCTTTGCCTCGTTATCGAAGCGATGAATATTTGTATTGTATTGTTATTGAATGTTGTAGATATGGAGTGATAATTGTATATTAGGTTATAAGAGTGTTGATATCTTATATTTTAATTCTGTATAGGAATTAACAACCTTAAAAAACTATTCCCCACTTTTCTACTTTCTTATGATTTCATAATATTTTACTTGAAATATTGTTTTAATAATATTTCTAATAGGCTGCGAAGAGCAAACACCGGGCGAGAATAATGGAGCAATGGGTGATGACGGCGCGGGAGTGCTTCAATCTTGGCAATTTCAATTCTTTGATGGCCATTATAAGCGCTCTAAATATGTCGCCGATAACACGTCTCAAAAAAACGGTGAGCTTATTGAAATCAATGCAAATAAAATATATTAAAAAAATAAAAAATATATATTAAGCTTATTTTAATATTATTGTGTATGTCATAATAGTTTTAAGTGTTGTAAATTATAAAACATATGTAGATGACGTTTTGTTCCAGTGGAGTCGCACTAATGCAGTGTGCGGACAGCAGTTGAGACAGTTGGAGCTTTGTGTTGAACCTGGTGGGAACCACGCTAGGTAATATAATATATTGAAAAATTGATATAGAAACCAATTAGAAAATAAAATAACCACTTAATTATGCTAAAATGTCGTAACAATTAATGAGTATTGTTGTTTACTTGAAAAAAAAAAACAATTGTATTGCTGTATTTACTTTTATACAATTCAAATCTTCTTATGGTAGAATTATTGGAATATTGTAAAGCGCTTTATATTTATTTTTAGTGTTAATGTTAGGTAACGTGGGGAACAGGCAGAGAATGTTGTGTTACGAGCCTCCATTTCCGATTTCCTTAGTGGAAAAAGAAATCACCGTTATAAAAACGTACATTTGGAAATATTTTCCCCGTTCGCCATTTTATATTTCAGCATTGATATTTATAATGTTATAACATTTTGTATATTTTAGATACCGGGCCGCGCTGGCAGCGGCGCCCACTGAGACGGCGGTCCCTCTGCTCTCTGTCACATGTAGGGATCTACATTTTGCGAACCAAGGATCGCCCACTAAGTAAGTAAAATTGTCTTTATTTTTAACCTTTAAGTGTTCGACACTAAGGTTGGAAAATTATTTTTAGATTTTTTTATGTATTTGTACCGGGCCTCGAACCCTAGCCTCTTGGACTGTCGAAACGCTGGTATCACTAAGGTCAATGGCTAGATTTGGAACTTGATAAGGGCGTACTTCCTTCAAAGAATTTAATTCCTTCATTTAATTATAAACATAAGTGATACATTTTTTTTGAATAAAAAAAAACCGGATAATCGGATGTCAAGAAAAGCTGGCACAAAATTGTTATAATTATGTCTATTAAAAGCAACAAGTACATATTAACGAAAGTCAACGTTTATTAAGAAATTATTAACATTTTCCAACATACGATTTATGCATATATAAATTACGTACGCTTTTACGTATGTACATATGAATTTTCTTAGGTTTCATTGTAGTAGGTTGTATAAAATAATAATCGCGGTTGAAAGTCCGGATATTTGCGAATCCGTATAATTGAGGGCCGGATAATCGAGTTTCTACTGTAATGTATTATGAAGTTAATGAATTTATTTACATATTTCAGATTACCAGGCAACCGGGTGAACTTCGAAAAATGTTCTCTACTCGGTCGTCACGTAAGCTCCCAGCTGGCGGCGAGGCGGCTCCTTGGCGAGGGTCCCTGTCCCCCCCTCGCGCCGCCCGCGTCCCCTGCACCGCCCGTCCCTGGCGCCCCCTCCACCGCGGCTGCCGCACCTCACCTACACATGCCTGCGTGGCGCTTCCTGTGCGATCGCCCAACTCTTACTGAACAAGGTTAGTTCAAAATATTGTTGCACGATTTTCATACATTGATTGATATGACATAGTATATAGTCATGTAATAGATATAAATTAAAGTAGTAAAAGAAAAAAAAAAAGATTTTTTAATTAAAATAGGCAAAATAGCCTATTCTAAAAACGCTATAGAATTGTAAATTAATATTAAAATATTGGGTCAAAAAAATGTTGTCAGCATGTAAAACTAGCTGAAAGAATATGAAGACACTAAAAGAGAGAGAGTAAAGAGTCGGCAAGAAGTCCAAGTTATGCTCTTTTGATTTTAATATAAGTTTTTAAAAAAAAATTAACTGATTACTTTTACCGTGTTAAGTAAGACAAAGAAGTCAGAGATAATTGGATGCTTCGATGCTATATAAAAATATTACTTACGATTTTATTCCAGGATTAGAACTGACGTCTTTTGAGCGAGAACCGCCAGTAGATCACCTCGAGAAGGAGAGGCTAAAACGCCTTCGAGGAGCCACTTAAGGGACCTGTTCATAAGCAAAGTATATTTTATTTACTTTTTATCGAAATCTCATGTACATTTTTGAATTTAAGAACACTATTTATTGAGACTTCCAAAATTTTTTTGTAATGTAATTTTTTTATGTATAGTTTCTCTAAAACAAGGTATGTACATACTACAGTTTTTTTTATAGAGGTCATTTAAAAAGTGCGTTAAAAAGTTAAATTATTATTTCAACTTTCTCATTTATATTCTATTTTTTAAAAAGATATAAAGATTATCTTGATTTTTTACCAAGATAATAAATTAAATGACATTTTATCTGATTTTATTAATTTCCAACCGCTTAAGGCACTTTTTGTGTGGTGATGATATTCTAAATATTGTAACTAGTCGCTTTTAGTTATCATAATTCTCCGACAAACTTTATGCTGTTTCAATTTGATAAATTTTGCCTAATGAATAGACTAAATGGTAAAAATCTCATTTTTTAAAATGAAAAGGATAAAATCCTAATATAGTGATTTTAAAACTAACATAGTATTACTGTTATATTTGTTAAATAACTATATCTAAATACTCATTTTATATTTTACACACAAGAAGCATCTAAAACGAGTACAAAAAATTAAGAACTACATGTTCAGGAAGTTTAAAATGTTAAAATGGATGTATATCAATTATATTATTATCTCATATAGTAAATATTATCTTACTGTAATAACGACTGCCCAAGTTAAGGCGGTTTTTAAATCTATTATTGAAGGTATTCAACATGAGAAAAATGTCAAAATAATAATTATTCCACATAAATGGATATATTTTTCAAACTTTAAGTACATACAATTAAATTCATGGTCATAAATTATTTAGAGTATTTTATACTTCATTATGATTATAAATTACCGCGTAACATTCATTAAATATAGTACAGTTTTAAAATTTTAATCAAAGTTTATAGAAAATATGGCGAGTTTGTAGATTTCTCTTTCAGGGTATATTGGGAGTATATTATTTTGTCACTGTTTATAAAATATATGAAAACTTATTCTCCATTTATATATACTATTCAAAATAAAAACATTAACATTTTAATGTTCAAAATAAAAATATTTATAAAGATAATAATTTACGACTGTCCGGTTAACAGTAGTGAGAAATGTCTGTAAACGTGAGTACATACTGTACGACAAAACATAATATAAGAATGTAACTAATATTAATATGTTATGTTCAATGGACCTTAGAAATTTACTTCTTTATTTTACAGTATGTGCTCAATCTTGACATGCAATACGCATACTATATTATAATAAATTATATATAATTATGACATTATTAAAATATGCAGCTAATTCCGAAATTAGAAATACGCGCATATATCTTTATATGTCCATTATTGTAGGAGTCTGTTTAATATTGGTATGTTCAAAAGCATTAAATAGATTTGGACGGTTACTAACATAGTATATTCAATTGATAAACTTACATGAAGCAATAATATAAAAGGATATCATCCTATTAATCTTATCTAATTAAAGTGTATAGGGAAGTTTTAGATATTTACCTATGTACTGGAATATTTTATAGATTTTGTAATCGTCCATCTCTCTAGTGTTTATCTAATGTGAATATTTAGAGGCCATCTCGAAAACCCAAGTTCCTCCGCTCATCAGTATTTTAAGAGTCTCAAAATGATTTAACACTAATTGTACTTACTTTATTTTGATCTCAATAAGGTTTATAATATATGTCGTGTTTTGTAAGTGCTACCACCACTATGTAATTACGTAACTATGTACTACTTACATACTGTTATACTTGTATCTATTGATACAACTTGTTTTAGTGGTACATATCTCCACTTTCCGCCTATTTGGCGCGTGCTGTCTACAAATTTGTGAGATATATATATATGTTAATGGTTGGCGCTTGATGAGGGAAGCCTACGTTCAGCAGTGGATGGAGATAGGCTGATTAAAAAAATATGTAATTTTTTTTATTTTATTTTTTCGTTTTTCGTTCATTTAAGTTCGGAGTCTCTCAAATTAGTTTTCTGAATTGTGCCAACACTCCATTGCGCCTGTTTTGGTATATGAAAAGTATTAGAAATATAGTATTAATTTATTATTTATGACAACGTTTTATGTCATGAAAACTTCAATAACTATATAGATTTTGAATACAAATATTAAAAATGTTAAACTAATTGTACAATATAAATATGTTATACATCATCATCATAATTCTTGTGTAAAGATGCGATTCTATTTTAAAGTTTTGTCTGTATAGTATCCCGCATATCCCGCAGGGTAGACTGAAGTAATCTAATGACACACTCGTGACTCCAATTTTCGAGACGCTGCGCGTTGCCCTGCTGCTCCTCACCAAAGCGAAAAAATTAAAAAAAATCATTTCCCTGCCCTCAGTGGGGAACAAAGCCGGAAACCAATCCACAGCGGCAGCGTGGGCGCCACTATGACTTTATATCGATTCTGATTTACGATCTTAAACGCGTTCTATAAAAACGTTCACATATGACCATTTACGTTTTCTAAGTATTTTTGTGATTGTTTTTTTATTTTTTATTATTTTTAGTAATTAAAGTAAAATGAGAAACATGATTGCCATTTTAGAAAATATTTCTAGATTATTTTAGCAGTGTAATTAATTTTAAGTTACTGCCTAACTGAACATTTTTATTTGTTTCACTCGAACTTATTTTAACAGTAACAAGTAAGCCTGGATGCCCACCAAGTTGTACAGGTACTTACTGTTTAACTACGTTAGGATATTAATTTATTCTTTATAATTTATTTTAGCTTAGAAAAATAAATAATTACAATGTTAGATCTGACATTAAAGGTACAACTGTACTTATTATAATGAGGAAAACTTATTTTATTTATATCAGGTAATTTTTAAATAGCACAAATTTAACTTATTATACATATTTAAATTTTATATAATAATTTACATTATCCATAGTAAGTAATATTTTTCCCTGAACATATTGTGACTGAGTAATTTCCATAATTGTTAATATCAATTAACGGAGAAAAGTAGTAATCGTTAAATAATAAAAAAAAAGTAATTTCCGTTTTTTAACAGCTATTAAAAACTTTAGGTTAGTTTAATTTTAATTATACAATGTATACATTCCGTGATTAGACTGATTTTTTAATGTTGCTTAGTGTCTTTAAAGTTATTATATTTGTTTACGATTTTTTTTCGTACAATTCGAATACTGCCAGTTGATGAATATAATATTGACATTATTCAGTTTATTTTAGCGTATATTAATTGAATGACCGATGTTATGGACGATTGTAGGATGCGTGATTTAACACCTTTTTTTTTGGGAAAAATTTTTTTACATGATCTGATTATTATGTCTTGCGTGTGCGCACATTTATATTGGTGTTGTTGCTTACCAGTATTGTTACGCTTTAAATGACGTATTTTTATAAATAATGTTAAGATATATTAAATGTAACTAAAATATATCTGTATTCTCCATTTTCTAGAGCATAGAAAAACGAAGAACACTTATATGGAAGTGGGGAAGTATCGTTATATAAGTGTTCTTCGTTTTTCACTCAATATCAGTTTCACATCCTTAGCCCAAAGTAATTTATAAAGAAAGAAGCAAACGATTGTATGCAGATAGGTTTTATTAGATACTTATCTAACTCTACTGTACTTTCATACATACATAAGAATATATTACAATATTCCAATCTATTGACTTGGCGAGTAGAGCTTATCGTAAGTGTACATATGTGTCATCTCGCACGCTGTAGCAATAAACTGTGCTCCCAAATTATATTGATACTTCTATGTTAACTGTTACAAAATAAATTAAAGCTTCCACATAGTAAAAAAAATATATATTTTACCTTTAAACTTCTTATAGATTCAAAAAAGAAATATATATATATATATATATATATATAATATAAGAATGTTAAACGTGTATTGTGGCGATATTGAGAGCACAAAGGTTTAGTTACACTGTGTCAGATGACGGACTAACACTACATTTACCTACACACATCTATATCTGCTATCTGCGAATGGAATATTTAAATGAGAAGCGCCGTTATATGTAAATTGTTTATATTATTTATAGATCGGCTAAAATATAGGGCATGTTTCGCGTACACAATGGGATGGGCGCTATACGATCTTTTCATATACAATGTTTAGTTTTCACAATTCATTTTGTAGGTATTAGTGATGGTCACTTGCAAAATAAGCAAATAAATGTGTTCTGTTGGAATCTGTTCGTGTTCATAGGTGATAATAAATATAGGTACTTGTCTTATTTACACACATGTAACATTCCCATCACCTCTTTGATATATATATGTATGTAGTAGAGATATTGAACGATGAAAATTAATATTATACATAAATTAAATAGAACGTGAAGTTCGTCTTTGTAATTTTTTTTTGAATTTTATATGCACTAATTGCATAATTATTGTAACATTTTGTCTAAAATTTTATTCTCTTTACAATTTTTCTTTTTTGCTCTACGACATATTAATTAGTTATGATATATCTGTGTTTTTGTATAGACATACATATATTTATTGTATTATGTAATTTTAAAAAATATATCAAAGAAAGACTCATTTTACGCGTTCCTTAAATGTATTGTATTACACAAATAAAATGTTAATTAGAGAGCCACTATTTAATTAGAAACTTAAGAGATTTTGCGAAAGAGGAATCTTAACGATAAAAAAGGCACCCAAAATTATCTTTTATGTCACTATTCTCATGTCGATGTGATGATTACATATTTGAACAATATATAAATGTACTTAAATTATATCAATAAATTGTATTAATTCTAAATTGTTTTATTTTTCTGTTATTTACTTAGTACTGTACCTGTGTCTAGAGTGTTTTTCAGAATGCCGCATATATGATATACGAAAATAATATAAAATGCATAAAGAATATAAATTTTAATAAGAATAAAATAAACTACTTTTTATATAATTAGTTAATATTTATTAACTAGATACTAGTGGCCCATTTGTTACGTACGAATTAATGGTACATTTTTAATGGTCGCTGTAATACAGTATGAATTATTATTTGAAGAAATATCCAGAAGCTAAGAAAAATATAGTTTTTGTAGTTTTATACAAAAAATGTTTAAAAAATATAAGCATTTTCTATAATTATATGATTTATTAAAAAGATTATATTTACATAATATGTTATCTCATTATTGGTAAATAGATAGACAAACTGATACAGATCATTTCCAACTATGTTTATCCTATATATTATACCATACCCTAAAACTTTACTGTTTCTCAGATATTAGCCAATAAAAAAATCTAAATACCTACCATATGTGCGTTGTAAAATACCCGGAACAAATATAAATAGGAAATAATCAGAAATCGAGATTATAAGCAACTAGATATAAATAGGAAATAAACAGAATTTAGTTTAAAACTCGAGAGTCTTAGATAATTTTTGACAAAATTGTAAATACACATAACTCATGTTTGAATAATACCTATTTACTTAAGCAATGTTAATACAAATTACGACTGTGAATGTATTGCTTAAAGATCTAAATTTTATTTTAATTACAATTAAATTTTTACAAATACTAAATTAGTTAGAACTTATCTACTTTAAATACTATATTAATCGCTCTGTGTAGCAATAACTAAATAATGTAAAAATTATATTCAGAGTTTTAACAACGAATTGGCGTCCCATCTGGATTAGTGGGCATTTTAGGCTTGCACACTTTTTTCCTTCCCTCTGCACTACTCACCATAGTGCACGTAAAAGTAAAATATCCACAGGAAGATGATTTAGTGTAATAAGTATGGGAGTATTGTTTGCGAATGTTGTTATCACTGTCGAGTGCGCGAGTCACTGATTTAGAAACTGATACGTATTTATTTTCGTCCTCCTTCGGACTTTGAAGGGATCTAAGATTTTTTGCCTTTACATACCTTCCATAAGACGAGGGTTGAGTGTATCGCACTTTACCCGTTCCTGGTGTTAGAGTAACTGTTTGCGCTTGCGATGGGTACTCTTTGGAACCTATAACATATGTGTTATCTTTAGATGCTACAGACTTAACGCTCCCAGTAAAGCCGATAGGTATAGTGTATCCACCGGTACCGGGGACACGCTCCCCTGGTTGATATACTTTACTTTCATCAGGTTTTCCCGAATCTTTTTGAATTATTTCAGCATTTTGATTTTTTAGGGATCCTAATACAATATGCTGAGTATTGCCACCAGTAGTTTGTTGTAGATCAATTCCTTTTCTATTTGGACTTTGAATATATTGATGTGTTGGTGGGTCTCTGGTATCCTCATCGTAATTAGAGTATTCAGTTTGCTCCACATCATTTGCCTCGTTACCGTTGCCGTCACCATCATAGCCGACATCAGTATCGTATTCGGGTTGTGTATCGTCTCTGTCAGTAGTAAATTCATACTCTGGAATTGTTGGAAAATTTGTTTGAAATGATCTTCTGTTACTTGATAGTGTAGGACCGCTTAAACCGGTTTTGTTGGAAGCTTCTGACTGATGATGATCTAAGTGCGTGTGTCCGGTATACCTGCTTTCAGAGTTCTTCATTGACTCATATAAATTACTTTCTGTAGCAGTCGATTGGCCGCCCTCTTTATTATCAGGTATGTCAGGTGCTGATGATTGTGAGATTGCTGGTGGAGAGGGCATGTCTGTTACAGACGACGCCTCAGTATTTTTGTTATCCGGTACTTCAGTTACATCCATGCTTATCTTATCAACGTCTATATTTTTCTCTTTTTCGTCAAAAACATTTATTTTTTCAAATGAGAGTCTATTTGGAAATACTGCATCTTTATCCAAACTGGCTCCAGATTGTGCCGCTCCACTATATGATATACCATATTTAAAGGTTCCATGAAGCTGTGATTGTGATTGACCAGTACGACCACTTGATTGAGCAGATGCCATTCCACCTCCCATAAATGGAATCTTTTGAAGATCATGGGTAGTTTTTTCTGTATCTTTGTAAGGTGTGAATCCTATTTGAGCTTGAGATGACGTACTTCCGGGCCCTCTTGCTTGTGCGTCTGCCATACCACCTTTGACACTACCTTGAACTTGAGAGTTTGATGAATGCATTACACCATTACTTTGAGATTGAGTTTGAACTGAACCTGTCTCCGAACCCAGTTGGACGTTGGCTTGTGATTTATTATTCTTACCACTTCCCGAAGCCGAACTGGATGCACCTTTTTTTCCACCATTTACTTCACTTAGAGCTTCTTTATTTTCACCAGTAATTTGGGCTTGGGCTTGGAATGATCCACTTCCAGTATACGTGCCTTGTACGTTGGTTTGAGCTCGACCTTTATCATTTCCTCCTTTAGATGAAGCGCTTGCTGTAGTACCATTTATATTTTGAGCCACACTAGCTTCAGCTGCTGAGTCATCTCCGTCGGCGTTTATTGAGTTGGGGTCAACATAATTTTGGGGAACACCTAAATTAGACAATATTTTTTAGTTCTATATAATGATATTCATTGAGAATCATTTTTAGTATTTAAAAGCAATATCTTAATATAGAATAAATATAATTTTTACTTCTAACGATTATAAAAATAAATATATGATAGATTAAAGTCGCAAAAAAGCTTAGATATACGTATACGAATATTTTCATATAGTTTTTCTATATGTTCTAACTTATACTAACCATTATAGTCACCGACTTGTCCCCCTGGACCCTGTAATATTAACTATATTACTAGGTGCCAATGTTATTAAGAAACTATATCATAATTTTAAATTGAAAATACTTACTCCATTGTTATTGTATCCATAAGGTAGGCCAACTCTACTGGGAGTGAATTTTTCCCCGGGCGTAAAACCTTCTTTACTAGCACCAGGCCCGAGTTGTCCTCCTCCTTGCTGGTTTCCTATATTTGATCCATAAGGCCTACCAGGTCCTGCCGAGTCGTCTGAATCACCTGGCCCATATTGATTTGTCCTGACACCACTCGGTCCAAATTGACCAATGTTTACCCCAGGGCCAGCAGAACTATCAGGACTATTTGGACCATATTGTTGGTCCGGTCGACCTGGTCCTGCTGAGTCACCTGAGGTTCCTGGAATATATTGACCTACATTTCCAATAGCTCCTCCGGGTCCACTCGGACGATATTGCCCTCCGGGTAAGGCTGCACCGAACGAATTGCTCGGACTATATTGTCCAGTACTTTCAAAAGGTTTTACTGCTTCACCCGGGCCATATATGCCACCTAAATTACCTGGACTTACTTGCCCGTATTGGTTATTGGATCCACTAGGACCACTTGGCCCGAATTTTCCTTCACCTCCGGGACTCTTAAAACCATCTAATACGTTCCGTCCAACAGTACCAAACGGTACACTTTGACCGTATTGACCGCCAGGCCGTATTGATCCTCCCAAATTTCCTGGATCATATTGTCCTACGCTGCCGCCTGGTCTACTTTCTCCTCTTGGTCCTGATGTAGTAATTGGTCCACTTGGGCCATATTGTCCTCCGTTTTCAGCTGGTCTATATTGCCCACCAGGCATTACTGAACCACCTGGGTTGTACTGACCAGTGTTTCCAATAGGTCCTCCTACACCACCTGGCTCATAGTGCCCTCTGGAACCTAAAGAATCTGTTGGACTACTTGATCCATAATGTCCAGCAGGCCTTCCACCAAGATTACTCGTTCCATAGTCTCCTATATTTCCCACAAGCCCTTTATTTTCACCCGAGGTGTATGCGTTACCATTTCCTGGAAGCGCACCTGAAATGCCCGGCCCAAGTTGGCCATTTAAGCCGTATTGTCCTCCAGGTCCAATGGCACCTGGTCCATATTGCCCAGAGGTTTTAGAACCTGGGCTAAAGTCTGGTGCTGTTCCTGTAGGAACATTTACCCCATATTGGCCTCCAGGACTTGCGCCACTACCAGAAATACTTTGACCATAAGGAAACCCAGTATCAGGCGGGGAATTGACTCCATTATTAGAAGTACCTCTTACATTATTTGGTCCATACGGTCCTGCTGATATTCCGCTACTACCTGGAACATTTGTTCCATATTGAAATCCAGTTCCAATAGGTGTACCTGCATTTCCTTGTGGATATTGTCCGCCAGGCATTGGAGAACCAATTGAACTTCCTGTATCTAATGGAATATATTGTCCATTAGAAGCTACTGATCCACTCGGAGCATTGGAATTGTATGATCGATCAGGTGAATGTAATGTGCCTCTTGAATCTAATTGGCTGCTAGGTGGATACGATCCCCCACCAGTAGTTGATCCATATGGATGTAAACCACTTCCATACTGACCTCCAGGCGAAGAAAGACTCCCTTGTGGTACGGTTGTTCCAATATTACTTTTAGATTCATATTGAGGCCCTGTGTTGGTTGGACTGTACTGTCCATAATTACCATAAATATCTGGTATATAATGATTGCCTCCATATTGCCCACTAGGTCTGCTCGATTGATGACTCAATGTAGTCCCTGGTCCCACATTATTTGCATCTCCAGGTTTATAATTAGGATACACATTCTCATTTTGAGCAAGATTTGGGACTACACAACAATACACACTACTTCCTCCGGGTCCAGGATACGGGCCGGATGCTGTTGGATACTGTGGTATTCCCGTTTGTGGATATAGTACTCCTGATTGTAAATGTGGTACTCCGGACTGTGGATATGGTACTCCTGATTGTGGATATTGTTCTTTTTGATTGAGGTTCGATGGATTTGGTTTATCCAATTCATTTACTGATCCATAAGGCCTTATACCAACATTTGGGTTAGAAATCTGTGATCCTGGTGCATATCCAAAACCAATATGAGAAGTAGTCGGCTTACCTGTATCTATTGAATCTTTTGGCATTCCGTTTCCAAAAGGTCCAACTCCACCTTGATTTAAGTCACTTCCCGGCCCAGATGGTATATTTCCTGGTATCTGAGCATTGTATTTATTCGTTCCATAGCCGGGTAAATAATTATTGTTTCCACCTTGGGGCCCATATAAACCTAAATCTGAACCACTAAGTTTAGAGGGTCCCGGTTTGCCATCACTTATGCTTCCTAACCTCGTATTTGGATTACGATAACCTTCAGTTCCCATATTACTATTTGGAGAATATCGTTTGTCATTACTCGCACCACCGGGTATGAACCCCGCTGGATATCCGTTTGGACCGAAATTTCTATTGTCCGTTGTATCTGAGGGGCCGTAATTATCTCTTATTGGTCGATAGTCATTGCTACCAGGAAAATTGTTAGGATCGTAACCACCATGAGCAGTGCTAATTGGCCTATCACCGCTCCCACTAGATCCTGGCTGCCGCGCTCCCATATTCTGTGGCATAAATATGCCGTTTTCATTTCCTTTCGACATTGGGCCTGTGCTTCCTAATGTTGGGATAGAAGACGATGCTCCGTAGTGACCCGGACCATTTTGATTAAAACCCCTGTTGGGTGATTGAATTAATCCGTTTTGTCCAGGCCAAACAGGATCCCCTGGTTTTAATGACGTAGGGCGCTTAAGATTTTCAATTTCATGATTTCTTCTGTCATCACAGTCATCACAGTTAGGATCGTATATAGATTGACTTTGCGCTTGACCCATGCCGCTGTTTCCACCTTTAAAAAATAAGATAGTATCAAAGAAATCATATGTATTTGTGCATGCTTATATTAAAAAATCGAAATTATGTATTTTCTATAATTTCATATTTTCTACCCAATTGAAAACTGAAAATAATTTCACAAATATATTTGAAAAATATTCGTATAATTTAAGTGACCGTGAAGTGTATAAAATTTTACATACTGACGATAGCTCTCGACGAATCTGCGGCTGAATGAGCTTCAGCTTTGCCTTCATCTTTACCGTTACCTCGATCTATTGCCAAATATTGCGATTGTGTTTGGCCTCTATATCTTCCTCGAGGTCCATAAGCTTGCCTTCTTACTCTTTTTGCAGTTTCTAACACATTTGTAATTTCTTGCCAATTATTTATTTCTCCCATTTTAGTAATTATATTGCAAAATATTCGTTTAGTTGATGGTATACTATCTAATTCTTGAATCTGCAAATAAAAATAAAATAACTTTATGAAATATAGGTTATAGAATTATTTGCTTTACTAATGTTAGGGTAGGCAAAGGGAACCTAGGAACCTAAGGTTAAGACACTCGGTTCCCATTAAGACACTTCCATTCTCCACTTTCCGCCGGATTTTAATAAAAATAATAATCATGAATATATTATTTTATGAAGTTATAAAAGAAGTATAAAAAAATAATAGAGATTTTATTTAAGAAACATTATACATTTATAGTTTATGTCATACAAAATAAGTGTATACGCCACGCCTGCAACCTTAAGCTTAATAACTTTTATAAGTTGTACTTCCCGTTGAGCTACAACTAAAATTGGTACAGAACTCTCGAGGAGTGAGTCCACCTCGTACATGACCTGTTTTTTATTTATCTTTAAAAATTATTATAAACACGTATATAGATACGATATTTTAATTAAGCTATATTATATGTTTCATATTCTATATGTTATAAAATATCAAATATATTTTTGATGGTATAATTTTAAATTAAAAAACAATAAATCAGCTTCACGCTGTATCCCGCACACAGCAGGGTAGGCAGAGGTAACCTAGTGTTAAGACACACGGTTCCCCATTTTCTGCCAAATTCTGGAGGCATTTCGTGTTGAGTGGCAGAACTCAACGCCGCCCTTTACCTCGACACCAGAGCGAAGAAAGGGAAATATAAACGTAAACAAATATTTCACTTCCCCGAGTGGGAATGGAACCCACAACCGTCGCGTTAAAGTCACATTCTTGTACCGCTGGGCTACGACGGCTTCGTAAATTTAGTATCATAATAATTATTAATTAGTAATATTAAATCAAATAAGACACTTAAGTATATGTATATATTAAATATTAGGTCAGAACTTCAACATGTATCAAATTTGACACATTTTTGAGATAACCCTAAACATTCATATATTTGTATTACGGCAATTCCTTATCATTATTTTGTTTAGGTTATGATGCAGGGGCACAAGCGAGCGACTGTAAACGTTCGATTCTCACTCGAGGAAATAAAATATTTAAAATTTTCATTTCCTCATCCTGGTAACGAGGCAAAGCGCGGCGTTGAGCTTCGCCACTCAACATCCAATGCCCCCAAAACTCGACGGAAAGTGGACAACGGAAGTGTCTTAATTGGAACGGAGTGTCTTGACATTAAGTTCCCAGTTCCTTTCTCGACGTATCCAAACCATTACACATTAAGCAAGTATTATAAATTAGTTAGTTATTTTTAGTAATTGATATATCTTATGTGTCAGTAATAAATAATTCTATGCGTAAATTAGGTAATGAAATAATAAAATATATCACCCGAAAATGCTACTATAACCAAGATAGAGAAAAATATACAAATAAATAAAAAGAACAAAATACAACAAAATGATGTACCAGCTGAACAAACATGAAACAGCCTTTCAGTCAATTATAAAGTGATTAGTAAAAGTAACAATTAATCAGCGCTAATGCAAAATTAGAATAAGAAACAAATTTCTTCAAAAAACTAGTAAGAATTAAGAAAAAAAATTTTAACATTTAATACAAATATAACATAGACTTATATATTATTAGTAATGTGTAGATAAAATTAAATAAATTAGAAAGTAAATATCTTTACACATAAGTCAAAAAAAATACTAGTTATTTTTTTGTTGTTAAGAAAACATAAAAATAACTGAACATAAGCGAGGGATCAGAACATTTAGAGTAAGTAAATAACTATAATAAATTAGTATTAACTTGTAGCTGTGGCAATGGTCAATAAAAGGCTTTTTTATGTTTATTTTATTTTATTTTACAATATATATGACAGTTACAAATTAAATATAAATTAAAATACTAACGGAAGATATATAACTAAATAACAAGATATATAACTAATCTTTTGTGGCGATTCAGTAATAATTACATCATTTTCAAATTTTGAGTCACATTTTGCATTGGCTTGCATGTTTGACACATTCGATGCAGGGCCCAAGTAAAATTCTTTTCATTCTGGCTGAAACCCAGCCCCACACACCCACCCCGATCTTTATCAAAATGTTTAGATAATGATAGCTCTCCAGAGATTCATTGTTTCACTGCATATTTTTGTTCTGCATTTTATTAAACAATGACTTTAGTACATTTTATCTACATTACATTCGTTTGTACAGAAAACAACATATCATCAATTAAAAACATCTTATTCCTAGTTCGACTTCATGCTAACAAACATCACAATTGTAAACTTAATATAAAAATAACAAAATAAATAAGAAAGATAAAAATAACAAAGATCGTAGCTAAAAATATTTATATTCAAAATCATTAAAAGTGTCAACAACCCAGTTATTGTTTAAAGTTCTCCTTTCATATTCAGATGACAATTTGTTCAGTGCTAGTCTTTCTATTCAAGCTTTCTGCTTTCTTCAACAAATGTGGCACTTCATAACCAATTACTATAATTGTTTATGTATATAACATCATGTAGACTTCATTCTGGCCGCAGCAATGCTATCGAAAACTCATTTGGAGTTTATTTCACAGATTTCTTGCCAAATCGCTAAGTGCCCTTAAATATAATTCATCATTTTGTGTTCATTGTGTTTTGGTTGTGTTGACTTCCTTTTGCTTTTTCCCGCACGAATCTTTTAGCCAAGTCGGGAATACAACCCGACACCCACAGACCGCACCAAGCATCGCGATTACCGTTCTTGGTTTATCATTTTCGTTTAAAACGTTAATATTAAATCTAAATTACCATTATTTTGATAACATCATGTGGTGATGAAGCTCAGCCATTGGTGATAATAAGACGCGTCATGGCATCTAAAATCTTTTGGATAGGGTAACGACCCTCACACAAGGCAATGAGGACTTTCTTGAAGGAGTCGATGGCCCTGTCTATGGTAACGTGGGAGCTCTGCTGTGGTTCAGTAGCGCGGCTGGATGCTGGCGCGGCTAAGTGTGCGGTTGCCGCCGGTAGGGTTACAGATCGGGGGGGATAGGGTTACAGGGTTCTCTCTTCGGTTCTTCCTCCCCTACCCCCACCTCTTCTTCCTTCTTTAGGTCGTGGGGATTACAGGTGCCATCAAGGAGGGGCCTGGGTCTCCGTTAGCAGTTAGTTTTGAGCTATATTGTCAGATGATGACATTATATTAGAGTAATTTGTTTGAAGTCCATTGAAAAAGTTATGACGAACATTGCCATGCCATCGCTTTTTAAGCAATCTGTACACTGTCCTTGCGGTTTTGGCTTCGAAATATCTGTTCATTTTATTCTATTTATTCTCATACGCGATTGTAACTTTTTCGTTGCAAATTTCTTTAATCTTTTATTTATATCAGAGTCTCCTGGGTCCATAACCTATTAGATTATGGATTACTAATTAGGAAGATTACTTGGGAACACTTATTTAATCACTACGAGTTATTCAGCACAGCCATTTTGCAAGACTTAGTAACAAAACAATAGACAAAGATTATAGACCAATGTCATAGATAATTTTGCTTTAGTCTGGCATACATGTTATTGATAATGGGAAGTTTTGATTACAAGCGTTAATTTATTTTAAACTTATCTCAAAAACGTTTTTTAACGAGAATAAATTACGTGAAAATTGTCGATGTTATGCGCAAATACATTTCATATTATTAACACGTAAATTAACCCGTTATGGGCACCATTTAATATAATTCTCCGGATTTAATGTAATTTAAAAAATATATGGTTTTGATGTAATAAAATTTAAACTAATTCTTTTGCCTTTCTTATTTCTAAAATCTCCCTATTTAGTAATTCTATAATAGTGCTTCTTAATTTCTCTTTTTGAATATTTAACTCTACTTCTATGTCCATCCGTTTTTGATGTTCTTGATCTTTTAAAAATTTGAAAACTTAAAATTAAAACTTTAAAATGTTCTTTTAAAGTTCCCCTGAAAATTTTAATTAGGTATTATCAATTTAATACTGTTCCATAAATAACTAATTAATAACAAGTAATCACAAGAGAGTTTGTAACTTTTCAGTCCTATTAATTTACCTTTGCAGAACCAGAAGTCACTTAAATCTTTACTTGTTTTTGCTACTTATTAAAAAAATACCACATGCATTGCACAATGGGAATATATAAAAAACATTACTAAAATTGTCAATTATACTTTTAATATATTAAAATATTTCCACTCGCTTACCTTTTCTTCTTCTTCCCAGTTAATGGAACGGATGCGTTTTTTTTTAAAGCTCATTGTCAAATAAATAGTATTCTGCTTATAAACAATAGCTATTTATCATAGCATATGTTAATAAAACCATACCATATAACATATGTTACCCTACTGTCTGTATGTTTACATTCGACCAGCGCATTTTGTTCATTCTTTTTATTTTTAATATCAGTGGATTGCCATTTCATACACCTTAATCTCAGAGTAAGAATGGTATTGTTACTTCGTATTTATTAATACCGTTATAAACACGTAGCTATTCCGTGACTATTCTAGGATTAACTACTCCCGCTGTAACTTTGGAGTAAGAGAAGAATAAGCAATTTTTATTAATAAGACCGAGAATGTCTAAAAACTGGACGCTTTTAAAGGCTTCATAGAGCCAAGATCGAGTACAGAGAGGTTGTAAACCGGGGGCAGTTCGATGTTGTCAGCTTGATTATGAAAATGTACTAAGTATTTGTAGTACGGATCTTGAGGTTTATATATGCTACTGACGCCTCAACAAAGCCGTAGATTAGTCGTTGAAGAACATAAGCAAAAATATACTTATTAATAAGTAATACCCCAAAGACAGCGGGAATCCGCTGAATTCAAAGGGCGTAGAACCGGACGGAGTGGCGAGTGGAGGCCTATGTCCAGCAATGGACGTTGAAAGGCTGATGGATGAATAGATGGAATACCCAATCTCCCTACGTCTATTTATTTGTACACTTGTACTCATTACCTTTTAATTTGGAAATGAGTAATAATAATAATTACCAATTTCTCTTAGATATACATATTATGTTAAATATACAGGGTGGAATTCTCAGTGCCGCTTTAAATGAAACCACAGTTTTAACTACTCTATAAAAGCCTAATATAATTCGGAAAAAATAATATTCCCAAAATTTAAAAAAGTTATTTTTTCAAACAAAATAAATAATAAAACTATCGTTTTAAAATAAAACGCCATTTGTAAAGTAAAACATAGGCACGCACACACTTACCTGTCGAAGCGGCAACGTCGCAGACGTATGTGTGCGTCACACGAAATACAGGTATGGATAGAAATCGTGAAATGATAAAATAATCCTACGTCCAAACTGTTGAGGTACCTTGAGTAACTTCTTTAGCTCTGGGTTTGAAAAATTTTACACTATATGCAGTTACAGTAAAAGGAGCGCTGCCTCTTCCACCTTGTATAACATCTAATGTATCTTATTCTTCTTGTATTCCATTTCGCGATAAGAGATATATCAAGAATATCATTTATTAATGAAATTATGAAGCACTTAATATTTTAATTCACAGAGAGAGATTGCTGTGAAATATGCAATTATATACATCATCATATAAGGGAACGTGCCTAACGATTTGTAAACAAGTAAAATTCTGAGCTTAAGTCTTATCCCGAGTGAACACAGAACTCTTCAACTCATTCTTTGACGGTGAAGGGGATAATGATACTTTACTTATCATTTAACTTGGTTCTTATTTCACATTTAAGTTTTTTGATGAGATATATATATATTTCGCAATGCATTGTAGCTTAACATTTTTCGCACAGCCACCAGGTATGCGTAGCATAATATAAACAAATAAAAATATATAAGTGTATTATTTTTTAAGTAAACTATTTAAAAGTTTAGATTATGTAAGTAGACATAGATAAGTGTTACCTGGACATATCTCCTGTGAAGATGCTCAACAGATCGTGAATTACTTAATCCACAATATGTCCTGATGGTTTTAAATGATGTTCCAGTTTTTTTGTTTCGTTTATTTTCACCAATCAGCCACACAAGACAATGCTGAGAGTCCGGTCTCCTGCACACTAAATGGCTCTGAAATTATATTACATTGATTTGCACTCAAATTCTAAAATTACACATTTACGACATAAATATATTACACATTGGTTGAAAGTATGGAAACTGTTAAATAATGACTGATTCATGAAAACTCTACAAACAATATAGAACATTTGAGATGGAATGCGTGATGCAGTATAAGAAGCACTTAACATTTTGTTTTACCTGAGATTTTGAGGTTGTGTATGTAAGGCAAGTTAATAATATCGTTATAATGACCCACGACGGGCTGAGCGAGCGCGGGTGTCGCATGGCGGCGGACGACGAACGAATTCTGCGGGAGTACTGGACCACCGCCCGCCACCTGACCCTCGAACTAAGATGAACTTTCAACAAAAGATATACGGCTCACCCACTTTCGGCTATGATAGCAGTCAATCGCAATACTTGCGCATAAGGAAGTGACGGACCCTGATAAGAGCGTACTCGATTTGCAAATTTAGGCTGCCAGATCTCCTAAGAAACCTCAAAAAACTTGGTATTTGCATCACAAACAAAAAAAGAAATAAAATAATGAATTTTTACATTTACCTCCGAATAATAATTTACATATTTAAAGCAAATTTTCTATGTCAAATCTGTTTTGGAGATTTCGAAATCAAGGTACTATTTCTGCTGATTTTTGATGAAGAGTAAAAACATAGAACCGTTATAATTTTAAACATTGTTAAATACAATCGACTAGTAGAATTACTAGGTGGGTTGAATATATTAAAAACATGGTGAAAATTACACTGAAAGAATAAATAGAACTAAAAAGGTACTACGTTTTACTTGTAGTAATTTTCTTATATGATCATATTCAGAATTATATTGAGGAAATAGAATTAGATTTCTGATATAGAAAAAAAAACAATTAAAGCTTTTTTTTAAATAAAAATCATTTTATAAATTATTTTTTATTAAAAACTATAAATCAACGAGTATAAAGCTGATAAAATGATTTCGAAAGGTACCGTACAATCGTTGACTCCCATCGATCTCCGACCGGTAATGGTAATAAGTAATTACCTACAAAATATTAAATAATCATTCTATGACGTACGTACAAGTGTAAATTATTATCGATGTAGAGTTTGATTTTGGGAAAAAATATTGCTTTATATTGTGCATCGCTATATTAATATCACCAAATGTAAGTATAATGTAATTTTATTTATCTAATGAACTATTGCTATGTGTGTTACCCGCGTTAAAAAAGTTTTCATTGTTTACGTAGAAAAATTCTTTTGAAATTTGAGCAATCGTTTCTTCAAACTATTACAATCTAGTTATTTCTGAACTAACATTCGCGTCTTTCTTTTTATAAGAGTGAGTAGGATATACGAAACGCTGAGAATAATAATTGGAATGAGTTTCTGCGGGACTTTTAGTGGGACCTATGCGGCGATAGTACTCTATCGAATCGCAATCGCAAGCTAGTCTTGTTTCTGACCCGCTGCTTTCTAATTGATATTTGGGCACTACGACCAGGCTCTCAGTAGACTTAGTGGGGGGGCAGTGGCTGTGACTTCTCCCATAGACGGGATAGTGATGCGGAGTGCCGTTCTGTCTGTGGGAGTGTTTCTCTTGAGTATGGTGCTGATAGGAGTCATGGTGAGTTTGTGCGCTGCGACCGCCGTGGCTGCGACCATGGCTTTTGGATCTATTAGTATTTTTAACAGCCGTGTCTAAATAACCATAGCCGAAGCCATATCCTCCAATTGCTTTCGTTGTTAAATTATCCCATGATTTTGGCTTAACGTGTTGATGTGCGCTTTGGTATTGGATTTTTGGGGATGACTTAGCTTCTGAGCGGTCGTTATCCCAAAAAAGAGTATCACTACTTAAAGATGTACTGTAACTCGAAGCAGAGTTGTCACATGGTACTGTAGCATTACTGGTCGCATAGGACTGCAGACTACACTGACTCGTTTGTGTTGATTCCGTTGTTAAATATCGATATCGACTCGAGCAGTGCCCAGCATTACAAACTTTCTTGACGTGAGCATGTGAGATATTGTCCGGTTTTTGTGTCGACTTATCAACCTGATGACATTTTTCTTTTCTTTTATGCTCCTTTGAGCATTCTTTTTTACGACGTACCTTCTTCCTAGAGTTAGGCACACAATGTGGATCGCAACATGGACTAGCCAAGTCGTAGGCTTCAAGACTATTTGCATCTTGATTATTATAAGCTGGCATGCATGGCGCACACCCATGGCTGTGACTATTTCTATGAGTTTTCGTATGTTTCCCGTTTGCTGGCTTATATACTTCAGAAGCACGGTGACACTCCGTAGATGTCTTTAGGATGTAATGATGGCAGTCACGTCTGTTCCTCGGTGAACCTACAGTTATTACGAATCCCCCTGTGCGTAAATTTGGCTGTATAATACATGCACCGTATCTTGGATCTAAATATTGATACATAAAAACATTAGGCTGAGGTGGCTTAGCGGCAGTAACATTCTCAGTAGATAATGTAGGTCGGCAATAGCCGGGGCTAATATTTTCTGCGATATTATTTTCTTCGCTGTCTGAAATTATCTCTGATGGTGATGATTTTTTCTTTTGAGATGGCAGACTGTGTGTTTTCCAATTCGTATCGAAGACGTGTCGTTCTCGTACAGTAAGTTGTTCTAGTTCTCGCATTTTCGCTTGTAGAGTACGCTGAATATTGATATATTTAAGATGTAATTCAACTTTGCGTACACAGTCTTCAAATATAACCACTATTCTCATACGGGAATCACATGCGTTAATGGCACTGACAATATTTGCATGATCGGCGCGTTCGACGTCCGTGCCATTGATGGACAAGATGACGTCCCCTTCTCGCATACCCGCTCCGGCAGCTGGCCCATCTGCTTCCACGTGGTCTACGTATGTTATTACTTCTATTTCCTGTTCCTAAAAAAGAGATAACGTACATTAAAGGATATTATAATATATATATATTTCCTTTATATGATACTACGCATAGCATAACAATTTCAACAATCGTTTACAGTTCTTTTTACATTACACATTCGCTGGACATTCATTTTACATTACACATTTTAACATATTATTAAGAACAGCCAAAAATACATAATATTTTAATCTTTTCAATATAGCGTATATAGCTTAATGCTTTTACATACTTTTTTGTAGTGAATGCCGTAGCTTTGCAAAGTAAATCCATAGCTGCCGTTCTTTTTTTCCACTATTATAGTACGTCGTCTGCAATCTTCTTCAGACTTATTTCCCGCCCTTTCTGATTTTAATGATTCCCTTATCTAAAAAAAACACATGGTACAGATTATGATGAAAAATATATGAACCCAAAATATAAATATTGATATTTTTTATTACCTTTATTACCTTTTAAATAGTAAATTTAACAATGATTACCTAATTATCACTCAAGTATTTAGTAGGTATATAGAGCGCGCAAATACCCCTTGTACTCGTCAAAGGCCTTGGACGGGTCATTGACATTTGGCAATATGATATACGTAAGTAGGTAGGGCGCGCTAAGGTAATTAATTATTTTGATTTATTTCAAACACCATATTAATAATTACGGTAAATTTTATTTTATTTTACTTTTGTGAGTCGCGGATTTAATAAAATACGTTAACATGAGCTTGCATATTTCATGCTGTTTCTAGAACAAGATACTTACAGAATTATCCAAGGAGTCTTCTTTCGATTCGCTGCTCAAGTGTTTTTTGCCATTGCTTAGGCTGCTCGGGCACCTTTCATTAAGCTTGGGTGAACTCATCCTCATATAGAACGAGCACGCCCACCACACACTCTTGTTATAAGTTCACCGAGGACCTCCATGGAGTGTCTTCAGTGACCCCCAAATTCTAGCTTAGGGAAGTGTAATAAGGCTTTGTTTAAAACATCACATCTTGTTGGTTGGAAGAGGCAAATCATTAACGCGGCCACGCATGCGTTGCTTCTGGGCATGCGGTGTGAACCATTTGATAACCTTTGTTTGAGCCGACCTGCTGCATACTTTCGAAAGCGAAACGCGACCGTATTTAAACAAGTTTGTATAGAGATTTGCAAAAGATTGTTTGACTTTTTTACTTGGCTACTACAAAACAACGCACATGCGCATTACAGCAGGTGCGCATTTGCAGCGTCGAAATAAAACAAAAAAACGTATCGGAGTCTATTTATTCTGTTTACAATCAATAAATATTTGCTAGCTACCATACAATGTATCTGGTATTCTTCGCTCTGGTATGGTATTCTTCATTAATAAAATAATAATTAATTAATTAAAAAAAATAATCTATATTATTAATTTTTAATACTTCCATTATACTCGTATATTCGTTAATAATATGGGTAGGTAGATATTTAGGTATATAATATTTTTCCTATGGCTAAGGTAAACAAAATTAAGGAGACTTAACCAATGTGTTCACTTTAGTATAACTGACAACAGACACGTTGGGTACAGGTACGGGGATCTTGGAAAGATTTTTGTTGAGAATAACAAGCGGTGGCAACGCGATTGATTGTATTCCTGCTTCAGAGGGAATTATAGCCGCGCCTTTAACTATCTCTACTGGTTTATTGTCGGTGGTGGTGTTTGCGTCGCGTCTCGATTTCTTAGTATTTTGTCTCATATCCATTAGAATAGTAGAGTTTTCTAAAAGAAAAGTTTTATTTATATTTGATAATATATCGACGATTCAGTTAGTTTTTATATTTCAATTTTATAGCATTTTAAAATCAGCTTCACGCTGTAACCTGCACACAGCAGGGTAGGCAGAGGGAACCTAGTGTTAAGATGCTTCGTTCCCCACTTTTCACCGAATTATGGAGGTATTGCGTGTTAAATGGCAGAACTGAACGCCTCGATAACAGAGCGAAGAAATGTGAATATACATTTAAATATTTTATTACCCCGAATGGGGATCGAACCCTCAAACATTTACAGTTACACTTATGTCCCTGCGCCGCGAGACTATTTTAAGCACCTTGGATATGAGGTTTCGAGATAAGCTGCTTCAATATAGTCCACGGTGTAGTTTCATTATTTGCCGGCAACAGGCCAACCACTTTTTCTGCTGTTATATTTGTCAATAAAGGATTTGGTATGGAATTTAAGTCAATGCCACTACCATTCTTATGATAAATAGTAAATGCCTCTTGATGTCCCCTATAACAAAAATATTATGTTTCTATTAAATTATTTTATTGTAATAGATGCATGGATCGTGCATACGTATATATGAAAATAAATATAAACAGAAAAGTTAATATACTAAGGCGCGTATTTCTAAGTCGCTCTCAACTCTGAGATCAGCCTTGAGAGTGATCTTGAAGTGCCGTTTTAATTACATCTCAAGATCGTCGTCTATGTTTTATAAAAAATTGATCAGCAGTTTAAGAGCAAGAAGCACTTTGCTAAGACGAGGTAGTAATTTTTAGAGCCGGGGGATCTTCTATTTTTAGGGTTTCGTATATTTGAAAGAAAAAAGGAACCCTTATAAGATTACTTCGTTATTCGTCTGTCTGTCTAGAACCTTTCTCTCAAGAATTCTTGGAGATATCTAGTTGAATTTCAAACCATATAGGTACTCAGATCTACAGCCCCACGATTCCCTAGAAAAATCGTATTTCTTCATTTACTAAAAAAATATATATGGTCGTTTATATCGCAATAACGCGTATTAATAGGGTACTTACGAGCTACTTTCTGCATTTTCATTCGTTTGATTAGTAAGAATTCCAACTTGGTAAACAGTTGCACGCACAACGTACCTATAATTTTATAAATAATTTGAGAATATAATTAAAATAAAATTAAGATTGAAGATAGAAGATTCAACATAGATAACAATTTTGTACTGCATTGAACTAACAATTTGAATACTTTAAAAAATCGTATAAGAAGAACTTACATATCCTTTGGTAGCGTCTTATTCTCTTTTTGTTCGTATATAACTGAATTATAGACTCCATTAAAATATAAAATGAGCACAACAATCTGCAATTAGCATTTAAGACAATTTTAAATTTTTTGACAGATATGTATTAAAAATTTCAACTAGTTTAACGTAAATAAATACTAAATATTAAAAAAGTAAATTACCTTAAATTCAAACATTGTCTCCTTTAACAGTTATCCGAAATAAATGACCTACTTTAAGTAAAACAACATAAGATTCACACTTCATATATATTTTCAGTTTATATATATCTAATATAGGCATTGTTTAAATTTGTCGACATTACACTAATTGGCCTAATAAGGAGTCTCATATTGCACCGACATAACAAGAATTGTTATAATAAAAGTTTGTTTCATCATAAAAAATATACTAGACGGGGAGCCGATGATTCAAATACCGAGTTGCTGGAGTTTGTCATCGTTGAGTTGAATTGAAATTAGCCACGCTCGAGAATGTCGAAATAACGTTTTTTTACAACCCTGTAGCCCTCCCCCTCCTTTACGTCACTCTCAAATTGTCATATATTTATGAATATACACAATTTAGCATGTAAGTAACTTACTCTACTCTAATCTGACGCGCTCGAAAGTTTCAAATGTTAATTTTTTTTTCGAATTTGATCCTTAATCCTAGACGGGCGGTCATATATATGGGGCTCATATTTGGTGGAAGAACGTAACCGAGTACAAGGAATTCCCCAGTACATTAAACTGCCGCGTTCGAGTAAGTCCCGAAAGTACCTCTTCGGTTCCTGTACCATGTTTATATATATAGTACTGAGTACTGAATATTATGTATGTTGCAACACCGATGCTAGCTCAATTTTCACGATGAAAGTGTATCTAATATATATGATACCATATAACATCATTATTTAGTTATATCTCTTCTGGTCGCGATTGTAGATCTTATCGCCTGAGAATCGAAAGATTGCTTGCAGACGCAGTGCGATGCTGGCCGTATCTTCGTAGAACCCGGACTAAGATAGATTTAGATATATATTGTTCTTTTACATTTAAAACTTGTAAATGCTATTTAAAATTCTCATTTAGTCATAGAAAAAAATTATAAAATTATGTGCTAGTTTTTTTTTGTAACAAATCAAAATGGGATATAAACTTATGATAATCGCGGGAATCACCACTTCGGTAAGTGAACTTTTTGTAGAATATTTATTTTAAAACGATGGAACAGCTTAGTTATGGTTGGGAATATAAAAAATAGTTGTATTATGAGTTCTAAACTTTAAAACATACATAAAGAAATAAATTATTATTTTTTTATCCTTTCTTTTTTCTTGCTAATAGTACCTACTTAGTTAGTATTTAACTCTTGTTAGATGTTCGTGTGTGATTTCATATTCTGTTGTCAATTTGTTTAGATCATATATACTAAATGTAAGAATTTGCGAATGTACTTAATATTAACTATGTCTCGTATTTCTTAATAAGGCAATGCTTTTGGATGTTTTACTGTGCGAATGTCTAAATTGATATTTTTTTTTTTAATGTAATTTATTTACTCTATGTCTTATTATTTACACTGAACTATAATATTATTTTCATATATCAATCAAAAATAATGTCCCAAAAAATATAATTTCTACTTTTATTAATTTGAACAGTGAGAAGAGCCAATTATGTATAGAGTTAATAACTATCTATACCTTCATTACATGAAAATCGATTTAAAATATCTAAAAATTATAATACCGTGTGTGTTGTTTCGAAAAAAGATTTATTTATTTTTGTTTTCTAAAAAAAAGAAGAAGAGAAAGAAATGATAAGAAAGAAGCTAAAGCTTCACGCTATATTCCCCACATATGCAAAAAGGGAAGGGTATGCAAAGAAAACCAGGGAACCTAATGTTAAGACACTCCGTGTTCATTAAAACATTTCCGTCCCCCATTTTCCGCAAAGTTTTGAAGGCATTGCATATTGAGTGGCTCAACTCGACACTGCGCTTTTTGCTTTGACACCAGAGCAAAGAAAATATGTAATATTTAATTTCCTCGAGTGGGAATCGAACCTTCAACCTGTTGCGTTTACTGTCACACGCTTGTGCTCATGCGCTTAGCCCGGTCTCAAGCATAAACTTCATGAAAATAATTATCATTTAAGTAATTATAATGTCTTTAATACCAGTATATACCATTATTATTAAATAATAATGAATAAATATTTTTAGCAAAATGTAAAACTTAAAGAATGGAATGCTATCGATATGTTAAAAAAAACAGTATCTTTGTCGTAATAGAAGATAAACATGACGTATTGCGAGCATATAGTGAGCGTTAGATAAACGTACGTGCGTACCAGTGTAGAGAATTGGAGCACAAGAAATAATTTGGACAAGCCAATTGTGTTATCAGGCCGGTCTGATGTTGATAAGTAGAGACGCAGCCGGCTATTTGGACTTTACAAGATTTGATTCGAATTTAGCGTCCACATTTTGGTCTCCAAAAATCAAAAAATCTAAATTCATCTTAATTTAATTAATATTAAAATAATAAGTTTCCAAAAATAATAATTGTCCCTATTAAATGTAGCAACATGTCAAACATTAATATATTATCTACTTTATTTCTTAGTGTACAAAATTTCTTTTTTCTTTTTTATTTCTTTATTTCTTATTTGTCCAAATTTAAATTCTAAATCTCAAAAAAAAAGAAATAAACTTTCAGTATTAACTGTTTTGTACTTTGGAGAATGAAGTTCGTATAATCCGTTCTTATCTGCTTGTTACATGTTATCCGTAAGTCACTCTGCCAAATATAATTTTCTTAGGACAAAAAAAATTGAATGAATGACTTTTCAACGTATCGATCGATAAATAATAGATAGATAGATCAAAATATTAATTATAATAGTTCTTCCATGTTATTAACGATATTAAATTGTCTAAAATTTATGAATAGCCTTATCGCGTGTGTCGTCTCAGATGTCAGTGGGTCAGGCGGACTTAAAGGGGCAATTGTCGGTTCTATTTACATATCTTTTGTTAGGGAGTCCACATTATTTAGTGTTAGAATAAATTATTTTTTAACAAAAATAAAAACCGACTTCAACAACACACTAAAAAGTGAAAATTAATATTACAAGAATTTTATAATTTTGAAGTCGGTGCCAAGTAAAACAAACAGGCTTAGTAATTAGATATAGTAGTAAGGTTGTTGTAGCTTTCGCTACTTAAAGAACATTAAATAAAAAAAACCCTATCTGCTGTACTTTAAAAAAAAATATTTTTTTATTTATATATTATGCTTTGTGAATGAACACTTTTTAAATGTTTCCTTATTTTCTTTCAATCTCATTTAATGCACCTTGGGATTGTTTATTTTATATTTTATAATAATTTTGTAGTATTAAATAGATTGAAATGAATTTGGCATAGAATTGAAAATAAGTAGGTTTGCAATTCCGTGTGTAAACATTTTAAGTATAGATTTTAATATAAATATTTTTTTAGAATACATATTATCTTTTTTTATTCTTCATAAGAATAATATGACTATCATAATATTAGTTCTTCTACAATCTACTTATGCGTTTATACAATTTACTATATTTTATCTAACCTTCAATACCGACATTTTGTATAGTCAAATTCTTATCCTATCGTTTGTTGGACAACATTATGATTATAAAAGATATATAATAGGTACGTCCATAACATAGGAAGCACCTAAGTATGTCATGTTTTTTTGGGGTTCTTTCCGAAGTAAGAGACGTATAACTTTTCAAATGTTTTTAAATAAAAAAATAAATACCTATCTACGTTGATAATTTTAATTATGTTTATCTCAATAAGATTACAAAAATATGTATTTTAATCACTTTTGTATATGTCTAATTCTATTTGTATTTATAAAAATAGTTTTATTCATACCTACATTTTATTTATAAAATCCCCCACATCCAATAATCATAAACGTTATTGCCAACTTTTAAAAAATGAAAGAAGAGGTTAATAAAATAGTTGCATATCGTGAATGATTTATTTATTTATTTAATTTTTTATCTATCTACCTACCTACCTACCTATCTATCTATCTACCTATCTATCTATCTACCTATTTATCTATCTACCTGTCTATCTATCTATCAATTTATTTATACGGATCTCCAACTGTCGTACATTACATTACAGACATTCTTAGGATATACTTATACTACTATGTACAACTAATTATAGGAGAACACATCATTCATCATCAATAATAACAATTATTAATTTAAACTATAGAAAAAAAAATTAAATAATAAAAATATAAAATTACTTAATATTACATACATCTAGTCTTGAAAAACAGACATGGGTTGCGAGGGGTTCTCTGAGGTATCTTAATATTAAATCTACTCAACAGTTCACTATCATTGATCTTTCCTTTGAATAAATTATGTAAATAAATATTGTTTAAGGATAGCGATGTCATTTTTTATACAATAGTAATTTCTTATTAGTAAATTATTAGCATTTAATCTCACACTACATTGTAAAAATTATTAACACAAAACTTTCATATAATGGCGAGAAAACACAGAAAATATACGAGTATATTCATACTGAACTGAAACGTAATAAAAATAAAAAAGTGTTGGACCAGTGTCCCCACGGAACCTTCCAAAAGACCGGGTTAATTTGAACCCGAGATCCTCAAGAAAAGATAAATATAATAATCATTCTCTATTTTCCACAAAGAGAGTAACTACTAAACGGACGTTTGGAAGTTGGACATTTAAAAATTAGTTCTCTACGTCTACCTTAAGAAAGAGTTTATATATTTTGGACATTATAAATTTTGAGTAGAATACTAAGTTTACATATTTTTTTTTAAAGTAAAATAAGGAAGAAAAGATAATGAAAAACTGTAAAGAATGAGTGTGCATGTATGCATGCATGGGTGTTCGCTGCATAGAACAATAGCTGAAAGAGCATAATTCACATATATATAAAATAAATAGAAATAGAGAAATATAATATATTAAGAATCTGTAATTCAAGTGAAATAGTCTTAGGAAATAGTAAATAAATAGCACATGATGTTGTTACAGTTACAAGCAATGATACAAGTAATCTTCACATCCATGTCTCTAGCCCAATATTTCTGTCTAATTAATTTTTTACGCGAGCTGCCTACACTTCTCTTCATAAAGATATTATATTTACACAGTAAGTACTTTAACGTTAATTCATCTTTATTTTTTTAATTTACCAGTGAATTTTAATTTTGCATTCATTTTGCAGATCCAGGTCAGTGCGGCACGAGAATTAATATTGGCCAGGCGATAGATGGCATGACAGACCAGGCTTTTGTTCTAATGACTTCAGAGCCACTAACAGTTACACGAACGTTTTTCATCAACTGCGTCAGCTTAGGCTTGGGTGCGCTGTGGCTTGTTACCAGTGCTGTATTGATGAGTTAGTGGTGATAATACTATTAATTATACATTTATTTTGTGGTAATACACATAAAAATAATATATTACTTGACTTACAGCTGGTGGTGCAAAGAATAATAATTCAAAGCCAATACGTTGGCCTTGGATCCTGATATCCGTAACAGTAGGCGCTGTAGATATTGTTGCTACTGTTATTTTTGCAAATGACTCTTTTTATACAAGAGTAAGTTATTTTTATTATTATTTATTTATTTATTTAGTTTAGTCCATTATATACCATGTATCATATATAATAAAATAAACATATGCTTTTCAGAGCCTGACGGACTTAACAAATTATATAGGCGCAAGCACTAGTGCTACGGGTAACGTACAGGTGGACACGTCACTCGTTGCTTGGATTATGGTTATTTTATATTCCCGTTGCGTGATATTTTTCCTCATCAATCTTGTACTTATTGTACTTGTTGCTGTCGACAAAACTGGAACAAACAAAGCTGATGTAATATTTGTAAGGACAATATTTGAATTAATATTTTATACCATTTATCGAAGTAAAAATTATATTTATAAATTCAATAAACTATAATTATTATGAACAGGTTGAAAATGCGCCACGTGCCTCTCATATTCCTCGCACCACTGTCACGCAAGTTGCTACTCAGGATGCCGAAGTTCAAAGTGCACCAGTAATTACCCGCTCGCAACCACCGCCATCACAAGATACCATGGAGCCAAATTCAGTAGATGACTCGGATCGAGTAGTAACAGAAAGTGTGCAAAGTCAGAGATCTAAATTTGTAACATCGCTGGCTCTCTCCAATATTACTGAAGCGTCCAGTGGCTCCAGACCACACGATAATAATAGCACTCAAGACGATGATAACCAAAGGATCCCTAGAGCAGGCTTTAATCAAGCTTTTCGCAGTTGGAAGAAATTATTATTTGCAAACGAGGCCCCAACTCTCAAGAGGTTTTCTGCAACGGATTCCTTAGATGTATCACCTGAAAAGTAAGTTCTTTAAGACTGTTCTACATACCAACATCGTTCATTATTAATCGTTTGTAAACGAAAAGCCATTGTAATCTAAATATTTCAGAATATATACTTTATTAAATCTTCTGCAGATCACCACGCACCCATCATGTAGATGATAAAAAGCGTACAGTGAATTTTCCCGAGAATTTACTCTCTTTACCTCAAAGGTTGGAGAACATGATAGCGGAGCAACAGCGTCGTTTAGACAGTGCGGTGATAGACACCGCTGGGCGGACGTCTCCTCCGCGCGCCACCCAGTCCTTGCCGCAGCTGAACGAAACAACCCAGACTGCTATACCAATGTTCAACAAAGAGTGAGTTTTCTCGACATCCCACCATATCACCATCATACCATTGTAGTATGATTTTTATTTTTAATTAAAAAAGTAATCTATTTATTTTTATTTTAAACTAACTAGTTTACATACTCGTATATAGGTATATACAATAACATATAAAAACATATAACATATAAAAATATAACTTATAAAACATATAAAAATATAACTTTTTTACAATGGGATAAACCTAAGTAAAAATATTTTTGAGCTTACTTATGATTCCCGTAATATTTCACTGTACAGGAGACGTGGGACTGCAGCGGAGCTGCAAGGACAGCTGCCCTGGGCATACATTCCTGCTTCAGCGCACCGCATGCGAGACCAGCTGCCCTCCGACGAAGACTTGCCGCCGGTACCGCTTCCTGATTATACCGCTATACCTTCTTTTAGAAAAGCGTGTAAGTTTCGTAAGTGGTTGGTGTTGTACCAAACAAGGCTTAGAGGAAGCGTAAGGAAATGTTTAGCATTTACTTTCTAATAATTCCAAGAACTGAACGCTTACGGAACTAAATTTTTTATATTTTTTTATTTCAGCTGTCCACCGCGCAGCCTCAAGCCTCAGTTCGTTGACTCAAAAACGAAACTATTTTGTTTCACAACAGACAAAATGTTAGTTAACTATGCTATTTTACATATAAGTATGTTAAATACTACCTATATATATATATATATATATATATATATATATATATATATATATATATTATAATGTATATAACAATTTAAAATTAAATTTGTTTTACAGCACCTCTTACAGAGTTCGATGTTTTATACTAAAGTAAAGGCGGAAGGAAAACTTTTTAGTGTGGTGGCGTATTCAATTTATTGGTTTAATTTTTAAGATATATTTTTTAAGATTTTTATACTTATTGTATATTTATTGTTATTTAAAAACTATGGCAAGAAATTCTCCTGGAATTTCTAACATTGAGAATTTTCGTAGAGCTCATCAAATAAATGTGGGATATTATTGAATACGTTACATATATGTATGTATATGCAATGGATTTTATTAAATAATATCATATTAAAAAGTAAAACCTTAATATTATGTTCATGATTTATGCTCTTCTTATAAGAATTATATACATTGGTTTATTTTATATTTACATATATAATATACAAAAAAAGGTTTACAAAAATTTTCACATCTCATTTGCATGAGACATATGAAAGTTAAGCATTTTAATATTATTTAAAACGATGAGTGTATTTTATGTATCGAGTAGAAAGTAATTTTTGTAACTCATTAATTTTATAATAAAAATCTTAATAACGTAAATTGTTTTTATTAATTCTCAATCATAGGTAATTATTTAATTTTCTTACTCGATACGGCTCCAGTCAATATTAATTTTATAAACTGTCTCCAAAATACATAAAACTGTTACAATATAGATAAAGATAGCTACTCTTCGACTGTCCAGTGCAGGTCCAATGTACCGATTGGCGTAGTACAGGCTGTACGCTTGTGAAGGAATGCCTAAAATCGTATGTGCGAGGCTGAGACGAGGGAACTCGGACAGCGGCATGACGTTCAAAATAAAAGCTACAATTATTTGCAAAGCAGCTATAAACAATTTCGCATTATTTCCAAGACACGTTGGTGTTATAAATTCAGAAATAGAAGTGCTAGAAAAAATAGAGCTGCCAATCCGCCAACCCCATGCTAGAATTAACAGGAAAGATAACAAGGCTTCTGGACTTGGCATAACATCTTTTTAAGTGAATTGTAGTATATTTACATATTTCTGTGGTGGATGCATCTGTCAGTAACTTTGATTTTTATTGAACATTGGCCTGCTCTAATGACGTATAGTTTTCTGAAATAATGTCAAATGCTGTCACTTTAAAATAAGGTATTATTATAGAGCATTCTATGTTTTTTATGAAAAAGAAAACTTACGGCAAACGAGTGTACGGGTCGCCTGAAGGTAAGTGAGCTCAAGCTGCGTTGCCACAAAAACGAAGACATAGTGGCCTAAGATCCCATTGCTTAAATCTACAGGGATCTTTTTTTTGATAAACACATCTATTCTACTAATACATTATTAGAAGAATAGATTATACTAGGGTTGCGTAAAAGAATCCTGCCGCAATCACCTTTCAATCATTTTTTTTCTAATGCGTTATTGGAGAAAATTGCACTCATATGTTTTTAATGTCTATCGCACATAATTTGACCATCAGACGCACCAGATTTAAGCAATGGGATCTCGACCTACAAAAAAAATTTTAATTATAGCTTAAGCTTTATAGCGAGATCACTGATCCACTACTGACTATCTATATTATTCTTATAATTTATTTTAATATTAATACCAAGATAATTTAAAAGCAGACAAAATGGTATATGCAAAAGTCCAGGAACTCCTTGAATTTCATTAAATTTACTTGTTATCAGTGTGCTTATAAAGATTATATGGTTTATTGATACCGATAATAATTATCGTGACGTTATTAACATTGATATAGTCTCTTTATGCACGGACAGTGGGGCGGCGTCACGCGTGTCGTTAATGTGGCCATCGTAGCTGAACATGGATAATAATCTGAAGATATTTCCAGGATTGGTCATCACGGGATGTCTCTCTGGAGGACTTACTATTGTAAGTTTTAATAGTTGTTTATTGTCACACTCTTTCATATGTAACGTTGAGTTAATCTCAAGTATTTATAATATTAGTGCGAAATAATAAATCATCCAAATATTTCTACCATGACTGTCATATTAGCAGATACGAGTGAAACTTTGACTCATCGTTTTTAATTTTATTTTTTAAATATCGACAAGAACATGATATTGTTTTATTTTGCGACTGCACATTTCACTAATAAATAGGTATATATATATATATATANTATATATATATATATATAAATAGCCCGCTTTTGATGTATAAACTGTTGGATGGCAAAAAAGATCTATGATAGAAAAGTGAGCGGTAAGAGAGGTAGGCTCGGTGTATGAAGAGGTTAATGATAGTGGATTTTGTATCTAATATCTATCTTAGTAGAGGCCAGTCATGGCACAGTGGCACCACCGTTAAACTTAATTAAGGTAACTTAATAAATAGTTCAGTTCTTAATTAATGGCGTTTCGAGTGTTATTAAATTGGGCATTTGTACTCACAATCGTTATACATTTTTTAGTATAATGCCAGGCTATATATATATATTTATTTTATTTTACATATTAATATTCTACAATGCGATTACATTAAAAGTTTGCACTATACAAGCTGCCGTAAATTTTTAAAAAGACTGGTTTATGGATAAATTATATTTACCGTGCCTAATATTTATAATAAATTTAATGTCATTTTATATATTTTAGCAGAATTTAAATAATTATTCTAATTCCAAAATATATATATTGCGATAAAAAGGTAAGTATTTGCTGGGCTGTTATTGTAGTACCTATGTCAATGGGAAATGCTCAAAACGTTCAAAAACTTCTATTAAGGCCTCATTTCATTATTTCTCATAGTTTAGATGAAATGTTATGGCTGTTCATCAGATGTTAAAAATAATCACCACGCTCAACAACTTTTGCTAAGGGCGTTTATCTGAGCCACTACGGCTCTACATCAGGTATGGAAACCTTGAAATTCAACTATAGCCTAGATCCTGCGGCGTTAAACACACTAAAAATCATCACAAAAATATCATGCAGTGGTTCAGAAGTTATGTATGCCCTGATAAGGATTCAGAGAATCAGACTCATTATAAGACTAAGACAAATTCTAACTGCACCTCGATGTAATTTTATAATTATATTTAGCAAATAAAAATGTGTTACCTATATATATAAAAGGACTTGTCCTCACTGACTGAGGTAAGACGCACGCACAACCGTAATCGCTGATAATAGAAACGTGAAATTTGGACAGATGTTTACTATCATAATCTGGACATCCACTAAGAAGGGATTTTGAAAAATTTTAACCCTAAAGGGGTGAAATAGGGGTCGAAAGTTTGTATGGAAAAAAAATTAAATCGGCACCAATTTTTATAAAATTTGAAATTTAGATTTTTAAAAGTATTTAATTGAACACGTATTTCATGGTTTTCTAGAACTCTCCCCCTAAGGGTGCAAATAAGGGGTTGAAAGTTTGTATGGAAAAATCTTTAAATCGCCACCGAATTTTATAAAATTGTAAAATTGAGACTTTTAAAAATATTTCATTGAACACATGTTTCATGGTTTATTTCACCCAAAATCGGGTCCAAATAAGCAGGCGAAGCTGCGCGCGCCCACTAGTAAATTATATTTACCAAACAAAGAGGCAAACAGCGGTGTTGAGTCCCGGCTCCCAGCTTTCGGTAGAAAATGAGGAACGACGTGTCAATACTAGGTTTCCTCTGCCTACTCTGCTGCGTATGGGACACAGTATAAACTGAAACTGAAAAATAAATATTAAATATTACTTATAAATTTTTCAACATTATATGGTATATGATACTTTATTTGTTGAAAGGTTTTTTCGCTGATTAGTGTAGCACTATGTACGCTAGCCCTCATATTTCGATATGACTGTTCCTCGGGCTCGCTGGAGTCTTCAAATGGTGCACAGTACATTTTACTTACCATAATCAGGATCTATATTTTAAGTAAGTATTTACAACCTGTTGTTGTATTTGTAACTTCCTATATTTTAATACTTCCCGTTTGTACGATCCTTTTGCCTTTTGCTCTGTATTGATATAGTAAAGCTTATTATATTTTTAATATACGCCTGTTAAAGCATTGGCACTGATTGGCAATTATTATGTCCTTCTTTTATATTATATGTAGATCCATATGTACTTTGAGATTGAGATTATGCAAAAATAAGGCAAAAATAAACAAAATTATTAAGAAATATAAAAATATCAAATGTATATATTTTAATTAATGTTTTTTACTTTAAAGGTACTTGATATAGAGTTGATTTAGTTTCATTTTTTTATGTTGATGTACATATATATAGTCATGCCTTTATTAAAAAAACAAATAAACATAAAACAATAATTTTCAGATGACGACTGTGAAAATGCGTTAATTGATACAGATTTTACTAAATCTCAAATAGTTTTTATACTAACTATAACGATGTTAGTATTTGCTGTAGTTACATTTTTGACTGCTATTATACTTATTTCAGGTATGTATATTTCACACAAATATATATATATAATTTATCTTCTTAATATATAAACATAATGCAATATCTGTATTTATCCGCAGCTTTAAATAACGAAAAGCCGCTGCAATATGTATATATTATTGCTTATATATACGTTGGTTTATGCACTGCTTCATTAGTAGTGGACTTGACATTTGCAGTTTACTTTGGAATGGACTATCAAAGTGCTAGGAAGACATTGGTAATAGTTATTTTTATGTGTAATGTTCTTAAATTAGTTGTAGATTTGATAAATATTCACCCGGACCGTAATGAAGCAAGCTTTGGTAACAATAAGAAAAAGAGTGACGTCGAGTTCTACCTCTTAACATGCTATGAACTGAAAGTCAGACAAAAAGTAAGAAATGTCTTGGCACTAGGTTCTCTCCAAATTCTGCCATATCTATTAGGAATACCTACAACGTCTAAATAATGAATAATCGAAAATGAATAATTGAAAATAAATTTAATAGATTTTTTTAATTATGTTGTTATTTCTTCTTGACTTTGATAAAACTCTAAAATAATAATTGTTCATTTATAGGTAATCAGTGAGCCAGGGGTAGATGCAAACTACCAAACGGACTTAATACGCTTGGGTGCTCTTCTTCTTATGACTATATGTCTTAAGGGCTACATTGGCCACATAATCAACATCATTCTCCTTGTCCTGCTTGTCATTCAGGTTGTAGAGTATCGGAAAAAAATAAGTGAAGATGAGGTATATATACGTATAAATATAAAAAATATTTATAATATATAAAATGAATTTATTACTTAAACTAATATTCATATTAATGGATTTCGTTTTCAGCATTCTATCCACAAATTAGGAGTGCTCAATGCCTTCAAGTAAGTTGTAAATTTTTATAATGTTAAGATATTTTTTAATTAACTACCTAGTCTTCTTCTTCTTCTTCCTGGCATTAATCCCGGCTATTACCAGGGTCTGCCTTCCTACTTAACCTACTCCACTTTGCACGATCTTTTGCATCCTCGGTGGTTAGACCATTGGCTCTCATGTCCTGCATCACGACATCCAACCAGCGCTTCCTTGGGCGTCCAGGAGGTCGCGCCCCAGGAACTAGTATAGCAAGGCACTTGCGTCCGACATAGTTCTTAGGCCGGCGCGTAACGTGGCCAAACCATCTCAAGCGACGCTCTTGGAGCTTATCCGCTACGTCACGGACCCCAAGACTACCTCGAATGAATGTGTTGCGTATGCGGTCAGACCGCGTTACGCCGCACATCCACCTCAGCATCTTCATTTCCGTGACGTGAAGCTCCTGAGTGTGCCGAGATAGTGCTGGCCAACATTCGCTGCCGTATAAAAGAACCGGTCGGACGATGCTCTTGTNTTTACTTGGAGCGACTGCCGTCTGACCTCCAAAACCCCTTTGTGGGGAAAAACCGAGGGGAGAGGAAAATAGAAGGGGTAGGATAGGTAAAAGGAGGGAGCTAAGGAAAGGAGGAGAAGGGGGGGGGAGTTAGGACACCATTCTTACGGACTGGATGAGGATGTAAGAGTGGCGGCTCGAGGATCCGGGGTCGCGTACCCGTATGCCCACAAACAAATATCGGACAGATATTAGTCAGGACATCCTCTGGATGAACTACCTAGTATTAGTTGAAAATAAATATTAATTAAAAATATTTTTAAGGCGTCTTATACATATAGTTTAGATTGTTTCTTTTTGTTATTTTTTTCTCTTGTAAAATATAAAGATAATTATATAGGTACTTATAGCGTAAAAATATCTAAGTTTTAAAAGTATGTACAAGTACTTTTAAAACTTGGATTTTACTAATACTTCGATTACATAGAAGACCAAATTTACTTAAATATTACTTAATAATTTGTAGTTCACAAAGCAGAACAGAAGATCCATGGAACTCTCAACGCAATAATAACGTATTTACGGGCTACCAAAAACCGTAAGTCATTTTTGTTCAACATGAATATTTTTCTTGACAATATAAAAATGTTATGCTAATTTGTTAGGTATACCTAATTTTATTTGTTTGAAACTTTTTTTGTGAAAAATATTTGCGCAAAACGAAGTTATAAAGAAACATTTTTCTTTACTGTTTTTTAGATTACCTAAAAGAACAGAGGATCCTTGGAATCCACAACGCAATGAATTGTATATGGGCAGAGGGTAAGCTTTATAAATATTATTTTTTATCTTCTGCATCTCACATCTTGGAAAGAATAGTAATAATAGTAATTTAATTATATATATTTTTTACTACCAAATACGCAATATCTTTAATATTGTGTGCAATATGGTTTTCTTAATCCTCGTCGTTGTTCTTTTTGTATACGAGTATATCGTAAAATTGTATAAAATAATCGAACTATTTTATGTAACAGTCACATTTTTTATTAATTATTTTACGATCTCCATCAATCGTACTCATCATCAATTAAACAGTTGCCCTAAATAATTTCATATTTGCAAATATATGTTAATATTGCTATTTAACTTTTTTAGTAAGCCACAAACAAATCCTGCTTTTATTAACGATGAACCACCTCGTATACCATTTAGAGAAAATGGTGAAATAAAGTAAGTAAAAGTGAATATAAATTATATATTTTAATTTTATTTTGTAATTTTTTTCACGCTGTGTCCTGCCTGTAGCAAGGTAGGTAGGATAGGAGCAGTAAGGTAGTACTGTTAAGACACACCACTTTCCGCCGAATTCTGGAGGCATTGCGTGTTGAATAGTGGAACTCAACGTCGCTCTTTGCCTCGACACCAGAGGTAAGAAATGAGAATGTTGAATATTTCATTTCTCGAGTAGGAGTCGAAGCCAGCCAGCGATGTTGTATCGCTACAGTCAATCAAAATGTTGGTGGTAATTAATTACTGAAAATAGGACAACGTTATTCTCTTGGATTTCTTTTGAGGCTTATTTATGCCATACATATACAATATATGGCATACATAATACAGTACAATAGCCATATTAAACCACTTTTTCTTTTAATTAATTGTCAATTATCCTTTGTTGATTATATAATTAAAAATATATATATTTTATTATAGTCGTTGCAGTAACCGCTCCGACTCATGGCTGCACAATCAAATTAACTCTGGCCCTGCACTTGGAGCACGACCTTTCTCCTATTTAGAGGAACCAAAGAGACCCGAACAGACGAAACCATCTACGCCTACAAATGACCCTCAATGGCGACGAGATCCCTGGCCATCAGTTCCTCCAGTTCCAGATCCTGATTATAGCCCTCCTCCTCGTAGGCTTAAATCAGCACTTAAATCAAATTATCCTTGATTTAAAAAATATATATCTTAAATAAGATAAAATGCCTATCTTTTTTTTAAATTACCTGTTATAACACTCAGCCATGTTAATATTGCGACGGAAAAAATACATATACATATTCGTAACTCTTGTAACAAATTTGTTTCGGAACGCTACGTCATGCTGTACCATATTACACATAACCAGGAGTATCAGCATCTCGTTACTTCTAGAACTATTTCAGTCATTGACTCTATTAAAATATTACGCAAGTAATCACCTGTACAAATAGAATTTGAATTTACATGTTAAAATGCGAATAATATGTTTATTAATGATTTTTTCCATAAAAATATATTTTTATAGTACTTTATACTTATTGTGTTTTATATTTCATTTAATTATGCACTTTTTACGTAACACAGATTTATTGGTAAAATTGAATATTTTTTTCATTTGAGATCTGTAATAGAAATGAAAAACACAAATGAAAGTAAATCTGGCAATTTTTTACATTTCCTGGACATTGTGTTTAAATATTTAATGCGTAAATAAAGGTAACAAGTGAGATGTGCACCAGCTAACGACATAAATGTAAAGTTTCAAAATATATTAGTAATTCCAAAAATTAATAGCAGGGATATATATCTAATATGAAAAAAATATTTTTTAAGTATTGAACTGTTCGTGGTCATTAAAGAAAAAAAAGAAGATATTTTCTTAATCGGACTTGACTACTTCTTTTAATATATTTCCATTTATATAATCACTAATGGGAACCAAAATATATGAGTATTATTTTAGACCAAAATACATTGTCCTTTGGCATATTTTGTTTACATAATATACAATAGAAATCTGTCATCTGTGGCATAATAAATGGTATTAAGTTTATACTCTATGCTAAGATAATTATATCCGTATATGTATATGTATTGTGTTCTGTGTTTATATTAGGGATGTCCGATGTAGAAAATCATCGATGTCAACATCGAAGCTAAAATATCGATGTTAACCAACATCGATATCAGCCAACAACGATATTTTTTTTGCACATATGGTCATCAATAAACAAAAAACGAGTATTTATTTTATTATCGTTTATGTATTCCTGCTGACATCGATGTAACAATATAAAAATAATGTTTTATTTAATGCAACATCGACGTTAAGACATCAATATTTTAACTGCTAACATCGATGTTCATCGAATATCGATGATCATCGAGCATCCCTAGTTTATATCGAATATCGATCGAAGTTAGTCTGAATCTGAACTCTGAAGTCTGAACTTCAGAACCTCTTCTATATAAAAATAATAATAATAATTCCACGCCTTTTAATATAATGTGTGTGTGCGTCAAATTCATAGGATAATTGTTTGCAGTATACAAATAACTTGCTACTTTTCCAATTGAATCATGCATTCCTTAAATAATGACATATTCATACTAAATTTGAGTATTCCTATAATGCGTCGTTGGCAACTACAAGGTCTACAAGTGCAGTAGTGATGGCATCTAAATAAAACATTTACGTAAATAAAAAGTGGTGGTTCCAAAATGCGGTTCCATAGACGGTGTGGTGACAGAGTGACACTTTTACACGACAATACTACTGCTGTTAGAAATTTTGTCGAATTCAATCATGGTTTAATATTAAGTGAAGAACCAATTGAAGATGATGTTATATTCGAAGTCCACATCGATAGAAAGGTAAGTGATAAAATAGAAAATAAGCTATTAATAATAAGAATTATGCATTTCTGGTTGTTCCAATAAAACAACCTCCAATATATTCCAATAAAAAATGCCTTTGTGAATGACATTGATAATAAAAATAATTCTGAATATATTTTGTTTTATAAATATTAGTATTCTAATGACAATTCACCATAACATTGAGTGCTCTGTTAGCCATAGGGATAAAGTTTGAAGCTAGAAAAATTGTAATAATTGCAATTTATCACTTATCACTAAAAATTATATGAATATCATTTTTCCTAATTAAAAGTATCTGTTGCCTACTACTATTTATCTTTGTCATCATATGGACCTACTACTTAAATAATATTAACAAGAAAGAATGCCAGATTTTTTTTTTTAAAGTAAACTATTAATATTTCTTTTCTCTGGTGTCGAGGCAAAGCATGGTGTTGAGTTCTGCCACTCAACGCACTCCAGAATCTAGCAAAGAATGGAAAATGGAGTGTCTTAACAGTAGGTTCTCTCTGCCTACCATGCTGTGTGTGGGATGCAGCATGAAGCTAAATTAAAATGTATAAAATAAAATATATAAAACAAGATTTGTATAGATAAGCGTCTATACATATCAGACCTAAAGACCATAATATGCAATGCATTTATTATTAACATTGTTTTGTGACATTATTTGATAGCTTGTATTTTATTTAAGAGTTAGAAAGAATAGTAATATTTTACATAATCTGACTGTAAATGTGATATAGAAGATGATGATATTGAAACTATTTTCATTCAACATGCAATATCTCAAAAAATGGAAAGGAAGCGGGAAATGGAGTGTCCTAACATTTAGTTTCCACATACCATCTTGCTATATGTGGGAAAAGAATGTGAGAGTGAATCTTATGAAATACTAAGTAAAATTGTAGACATGTTAGCTGGCATTTCTTTAAATTTTATTATTCATTAAATTACTTGATCATAGTTCAGTAACAATCAGCGATTGTGAAGTATTTTTTAATATATGCTGCTGCTATTGCGTCATTGTGAATAATTTGCATTTGCGAATGATCAAATCTAATTACTACGTGAAATTATTAATAGCGAATATATCAGTAAACTTATGGAGGGACTTATTTTAAACTTTTTTAAAAAAGTAAATGTTAATGCTTACAAATTATAAAATGTGTTAAAAAAACAAGTTATTAAAAATAAAATCATTTAATATAAAAATATAGGTATTATTTATAACATTATGCCTTTGAAATGTTTTTTTATGAAAACAAATAAATAGTATGCAATATGACCTACTATAAATTGAAATGCATTATAATCCATTACAATCCGAAATGTAAGTAAAAAATAAAACACTGATTTCGCAAAAATCGGATACCCTTGCCATAATAAATATTAATTGCAACTTTTTAAATTGATTACCGATTTTAACGATAGATATTATTTATTTAAGCTACAACACTAACTGCTACAACACTTGCTAAATAGCGCTATATTATTTTTAAGACGCAAAATCTAGGTGTAAGGTGTGGTAAATGTATGTGAAAAAAAGACTAAAAGCAGTGGAATTGTCTCGGATCTCACGGCATGTCAGCGCTTCGGCGCGACAGGGCCCTATGGTCGAAATCCCTCTCTGATTTAGCGTACGCAAGGCATTCCTCTGCGATCGCTAACCCTTCACGAGCGTCCATCAAAGCTCGTACATTTTCTTCAGGGGCGAGCTACTCTCGCCCCACCCCGCCAGTTGACGCTGTCAAACCAGTCCAGGTCAAAAGCAATAAAGCCCATTCGAAAAAAAAATCAAACGCGGGCAGTTGCTTGTAGGCAACGGACTCTATCGGAAGGAAGCTCTTGTGTAGTATTTGTTATTGGGTGATACATTTCGCTTATTACAATCACGTGGAATCTCTTTCCGAATACGTTAGAAACATATAGACAGTATGTGTTTTTATTGTGTTTTTTTAAAAACGCTAACCGCTTCCGATTTCTAACAATAGTACAAATTTTACATAACAATAAAACATGCATTATTTTGGAGAGACGATGCACAGCATCTGTGATAGGGCGCTGTATACTTCCCTTTGAATAACCAATGATGTTCAATTCCGGTTGCTGTTTTCGACCAATCAGCGATTCGCCGGAAGTCACGTGTTCTCAGGTGGTAGGGCGCCGGAACGTATAAAAGGCGACACTACGCTTCTTACCTCATAGCAGATTCTCACCAGGAGCCTTAAAATGGTGCTGTGCATCGTCTCTCCACAATAATACAAGTTTTATTGTTATGTTAAACTTGTATTATTATTTGGGATGTGACGATGCACAGCATCTGTGAGAGACGTGTTTATAACTCCTGGTGACCACGCACGACGTTATGTGATCTAAATCAGAATGATTGTATGAATTGATTCTGATACATTCAGATAAATTGATCTGTAAAACCACAAAAAATATGAGTAACATTGTTTTATTTATATGCAAACAAAGAATTGTAAATTGCTTAATTTTTTAATTCAATTAATAATCGCTCCGCCGGAAGCTGAGCCAAAATAATCTAACTTCAATTATTAGATTTACTTATAACAAATTTTATAAGATGTTTCGCAACTCGCTGATTACCATGAGTAGGAAAGAAAGCTCTCATAACCGTCTAAATAATAAAGCTAGACGTGCTCACTCCTTTTGATAATAATTTAATAACCTGTTTATATAAGTATCGATTATTATTCATGAAGCCCTTGCGAAGCCTCCGCTCTAAATTACACAACAACATTGTTACCTTTTGTAGCCTGTTTCCGGTGGTCTAGCTAGGTAAGTTTATAGTAAGTAGAGACGCGTTCTAGAGTGGACACCACGCCTTGGCAAGCGTAATGAAGGACGTCTTCCCGCTAGATGGGGTGACGATGTTCGCAAAGTGGCGGCAACTGCTGGATGCAGAGAGCTGAAGATCGAGCTCAGTAGCGTGCCATTAGAGAAGCGTATGTCCAGCAGTGGACGAGGACAGGCTGATGATAACGATGATGAAGTAGTTCCCCGAGTTAATTTTTACCTTGTAATTGATGCCATTAGTACAACATATTAATAACACTAGAGTATTTAATAGAATGCTCTATAAAATACTATGTACTTAGATCAATAATGTGTTCCTATTTTTCCAGTTTAGAGTTAACCTGGGCAAACCTTTGAACGCATTTGTAAAATTTAAGATTTGATTTCATTATCACATACTTTGAGTATTATAACTTCACAAAAGCATCAATGAATGCTTACCCGAAACCGCAACCAGACCGACAATTCATGATATGAATGTCCTATCTGCTACTTAGGTACAGTTTTGAAGAAAACTGGATTCGATATACGATGCGTTAGAAAATGTGAGTTTATCAGCTCATTAGTTTTTCAACCAAAACTTTATTTCTTCGTTTTTAGGCCAACTAATGATTATATCATTCTTCGAAATGTAATAAAGTTATAAGTAATTGATACTACTATACATTTACATATAAAATTATCAATTCCATAACATTTCAAATATCGCATCTTAGCTTTATTTTAGAACTACAGTAGTTCACTCTCTGAAATTCGCCTTTAGAAGTAACTTTACAGTTTCAAAATTTATACGACTTGAATACAGATGTACTCGATTTAAACGTCCGATTTCTCCGGACTTAATGATGTCGTAGACATCCAATATGTTCTCCGCCATATTGGAGTTGCGACTACGTGTGTACCTCGCTAGCCAGGTTCAGTTTATGCAAAACTCATGGCAATATGTGGCGGAATATCTACGTTACGCACGTGGATATCGCCAAGGTACATATGTAACTCTTTACACAGCCCTCATATCCCACGAAGACGATTATTTTCGTTAACTTTCCCCAGCTTTGGAACCTAAGTTACAAAAAACGAATGAAACTTCTTGATTGTCTTTTTGCAATATTATTGTGTATCATATTTTATCGTATCCAACAACTTAGTAATAAAACGTTGTCGTCTGTAATTCTCGCATTTCATATTTTATCATATCTGACAACTTCAGTAATAAAAGGTCGTAATACAAAACAATCCACTGCTTGATAGGCCCAACTGGCGACTTTAATTTGGTCTTGATTTGTCTTCTGACTTGTTTTCCTCTTTCTCCTGCTTCTTACTAACGTTTCCTTCTATTTAAATGCATATTTTACTTCTTTTCCCAAATACTAACATCAGTCACCTTCGCATGTTCTAGGTGGATGCTTTTCTTCTAGCTGAATTATTTCTTCCACTACATCAGCTTTAATTCTGATGGCTACTCGAATGCACCACAGGGATGCACAGTATCTATTATATAGTACGTCAGGTATAAAGGATGTGCACTCACTTGCACGAGGATAATGCCAAATTAGCCTAAATAAACTTTGGGCGACTTTTGACAATACTTGAACTCACTATTTTAGTCAGTTTTTAATTTAGTTTTAGACACATTGCTTCTTTTTATCCATTACTCAACCACCCATATATCAAACTTTTTGTTCTTTTTTTATAAACCTTTCGTTATTTATTAGAAAATTTCCTATTGGGTTGCTTTATCAGTTGTCGAACGTGAATCCAACTATTTTCTATCCTTGCTTTCTCGAACCGCTTGAAAATTCTTATTGGATAAAGCCAGAGATGATATGGAGAATGCTCATTATTAAGTCGAAAAGAGTTTTCAGAGCCCCCAAACCATCTACACCCGTCTCCGATATACCCAGAGGCAGCCTCCGTATTTCTCAACACAATGTATACAGAAAGATACGGTTACATTTCTTTACGTTACGGTTCTCACTCCATACAACCGATATCCGGCATGCACCGATACTTGACAATTGCTAATGTATAATTAAACGTACTAGAGTTTTATACTCAACGCATGCTTCTCAATTTTTGATGCATGTACGGTTGACGAAGGTCTCTAACTGCTTAAAATAATCTTGGAAAAGGATTATTGGTGGCATGGAGGTAAATGGTTAGATGCATTCCCGCGATTAAACCGGAAAGGGCCTACGGAGCCCAAACCATCAGCCACTGCCGCTGATACGCTCAGAGGCAGCCTCCTTATAACTGCCCCCCTCCCGTACTTGATTGATGGTAATTGAGAGCATTTCTAATTAAAATAGTACCGAGCTTTTTTAAATTCTAATGTACAGATAAATGTACTTTAAATAATTGGACATACCTTATGTCAAGTAATAGCCCGAGTCCCCCTTAAGGCAACTAAGATAAGGTGACTGGCTAGAATCTTTGCCGAAAAGGCCATACAGAAGATCTCGTGATTGCTAGCTATGACGCCCATTGCTAAATATTATGACGTTCATAGCGATGGCAGTAACCACGAATGAGCAGCAAATCCACAATTCCTTTATCCTCATTCCTCCAGGATTGAGAAAATGAACCTCTAATATTCCGTGTTTGGAACACTTTTCCTGCTAGGAGGCTTTGAAATTGTCTTCGAATCCTTGTGTCTAATTCTTCCGAGTATTCGCTTGCAATTGTCTAAAGAAGCCAAAAGAAAGTCACGCACATTTATCCATTGTCATTCGTTAACTTGCTTAGGATATGCTCCCAGCGAATATAACATTTCAACAACGTTAGTATTCTCCTATTACAAATAAATAAAAAAAGATTATCTAAAAATAGACAGACTTTTTATATATGTCGGAGAATAAGGTGGTTGGGACCGGAGCTTGTTCCGATCCCACTTCTGATTGTCATCGATCGGTGTCACGTCAGAGTGACAGACAAAGCCATTTGGTTTTGATAACTAGCAACTATTAAATAATCTGCTTCCCTGATATATATGATGAGAACAGATTTTTTTATATATTTGATAACTCGCTCAGGATACGCTCCTTACGAATTTATCGCATTTAAATGAAGGTAGTATATTAATAGATAATATACAACCAAGTAAACTCGGTGAAAACCGATCTTTTTAGTAAACTCCATTTAAATCGTATGATATTATGCCGAGAATGTCTCCAAGAGCGTTAAACAAGCGATGAGTCCTCTTGCTTTTTGCAATGCCGGTTGGCTGAATAAAATTGGGCCATAACTGCCGAAGATCTGAGACACATACCTACACCTTATTGTAGGATTTAACACAGCCGCGTTCGGTGAAGCTTAGAATCCACTACAGTATTGGTATAAATAATACCAAGCAATAGAACAGTATTACATGCATGTAGATACTTGTTACACAAGAGGTTCAAATGACTCACCACCCGTTGTCCATTTTTTTACCTTTGAATTTCACAAAAGCAAATTCTCTGATGAGGATGAACATCTTTGCTGGAGGCCTCTCAGGAGTGGGCCCGATATAGAAATCCGGTTCACGATGTGAACAAATTCCATGTCCAACACTACACTTGCCACAGCACTATTAATTTTTGAACGATGTTACTCTAATGGGAAATAATGAGGCTGTTCGGTAAGAAGCGTAGTGTTATACGTTCCGACGCCCTACCACCTGAGACCACGTGACTTCCGGCGAATCGCTGATTGGTCGAAAACAGCAATAGGAAGTGAAAATCATTGGATAATCAAAGGGAAGTATACAGCGCCCTCTCACAGATGCTGTGCATCGTCACATCCCAAATAATATTTTATTTTGTGTTAATTGAAAGCCCCCACGCAAATTCTCATTTCCAAAATGCTGTAAAAAATAAGGAAATAATTATGATATTATTTTTATTTTGATGCAAGAGAAAAAGCTTTTAAACTAAGAATAGTGAATATTAAATAAAACAAGTTTCATCTCTTGTGACAATATCTGTATCATATACATACGAGCATGTGTACCAAACCTTTTAATGAACAAAATCTTGCCAAAAAAATATTGTGAATTCCAATTTAAAAGAATCCTTTCATATTTAATTAAATATAATTGTCGTGCCTCTGGTATCTAATTTAATGTTATTAACAGTTAATTCACAGATATTTTTTTTTGGCTCAGAGCTTTAAAAAACTTAAACTCTAATATAATATTTTTACAAGTGAATAATTCAATACATTATTTACATTTGCCATGATGAAAAAAGTATAGTTTCTTCGACTACCAGGTGCGATAAATCTGTCAACGTTGACCAGTCATTCGCGCAGTCGCAGTTCCTCGAAAGCTATCGATTTTACGTCCCCTTCTATATCATATGATTAATAATTCAGTCGACATTTTATTCCATACGAGCCCTCTTTTAAATAATGATTACGCAGATTAACCAGTTATTGCCGTACGGAATGTGCGCTTGCAAACGCATCTCTCGTGGTGATTGTTTGGTGTAATTCAATGATGAGAGGCCATTCACTGGTCACCAAATCCCTAAAAGTTATAATATGCACACATGGGCCATAACGGACACAGGATGCGATTTCATAGACGGTGTGGTGACCGGGTGACGCTTTTGCACGATAATACCACTGCTGTTAGAAATTTTGTCGAGTTCAATCATGGTTTAATATTAAGTGAAGAACCCATTGAAGATGATGTCATATTTGAAGTTTGCATTGATAGAAAGGTATGTCGTTATAAAAGAAAAACTATTGATGGTCAGTTCAAAGTGTAGAATGTTAATTATAGCTTATAATGCATATGATAGAGTTTTGTAGAGTTGTTCTTGTTTTGTTGAGTTGTCTTTTATATAATAAAAACGTCTTTTAATGGAAAATTGGTCCTTTCTCTCGTAATTATATCATATATGAGTAAATATAAACATGTCTATTTCGTTATGAATTTTGTGATTACTAAATTTTTACAGCTAGAAAAAAATATATAAAAATAAATTTTGATATTAGCAAAGAGTAATATGAAACAAAATATATATAAATTCTTCTTCACTGGACATTACATCCTCATCTTATTCACCTTCGTATAAAGTGTCGTTAGAGTTAATAACGAATGATTTCGTTATCATCAAGAACAGCGTTGTGTCCACAGCTTTTCTTTTCTTTATTTACTACTTGGTCACATTTCGCTTTCTTGTAAAGTGCCAACATATTCTTGCACTTTTAACAAACAGACAATCAGCTTCACGCTGTATCCCGCTTACAGCAGGGTAGGCAGAGGGAACCTAGTATTAAGACACTCCGTTCCCCACTTTCTGCCAAATTCTGGAGGCATTGCGTGTTGAGTTATGTTATGTTATCAACATCTGGATGAGAACCTCCGCTTTGCCTTTTTTTATTTACCCGAGATTCAATACCACCTGGAAACAAACTAACAAATCAGTCATAAAAAAAATATACTAGAGTACTGCACTTCCCATAAATAATAATTCTTTTTGGATAATGCTGTTTTTGCCACCAATACCTACTACGTTGTTGCTACTTTTGCTTTAAATCAGATAGGATATTGCTGTTTTGGCAACGTCCATATTTTAAGTGAAGATTGTGTAAATCTTCTTGATACTTATAAAATATTTAAGAATACTATTAATTTATAAAACTCAATTATATGAAATTAAGAATATTTAGTAATCAAAGTAAAGCCTGAAAATCTAACTATTTAATTATACTAATGCTTGTTCGTCTGTTTGTATGTATGTGTGCGAAAAATAAAAAAAAAATGATTTCCCAAAAAAAATACAATTTAAAATAAATACGTAATTAAAAATCAATATACCAAACAAATAATTATGATTATGATCATATAATAAGAACTCATCAACCATCCGGAGAAGGGTAACTGTCCATCTTGCAATTTTTATAATACTTTCCAATAAAACACAAGTTTTTCTACTTTAAATATTTAAAAATAATTGCGTGATCGCGTCGTTATTGAACAAAAATACCCTAGTGAATCACGAGCAATGGCGACGCTTGATTGGGCGAGAGTGATAATGCTGAATTTGCAGTACCCAACGGTGGATATTGCTGGATTAGCTCCTAACGTATATTTTAAAATTCTGTTTTAATAGGGTAATAATTACATTTATAGTTATAATATAATAAAAATAAATAAAATAATAAAAATATTTATTTCAGTTCCACTTATTACATAGCTACATAGAAGTAATGAGAGATTGCTGCTTTTGCTTTTATACGACTCAAATAACAACTTTTCCACTTGAAACAATAAACAACACTAAATTAATTAAACCGCCAGTGACGCATGTGTCAAACAAAATAAACGTCAGCGAAGTCCCACTGAATATTAATTTAAAAGCTGAAAATGACCTTTCAACGACAACTGACGTTACCGGACAGAATTTTTCCGGTGCCAATAAATGCATAAATGCATCAATTTTCTCAAATCATTCGAGACCGAGATTTTTTATACAAACCTGCATTTAATTTCACTGTTTACACGTACATGTAACTACTGAAATAAGACAATCAGCTTATGGAAATGCATATAAGCGTATCTAGTGATTAGGGCCAATGTTTTCAGTTTTTATTTTGTCTTTTTTTTTTCTTTTGCTTGAATTTTTTTTGAAAAGTTTTTAGTTACTTATATTTAAAAATACTATCTTGCAATTTCTTCATATTTATGGTACCTAACCTAATGTATAATATGTATGTAGGATGAGTTGGAGATTTTTGATGCTCGACTGGCAACACTTATTTAATGTCTGTTCTTCCATTTGGTAGCTTGTAGTTTCTATGTGCAGTAATGTTAGTTGGTCTCGGTGTCGGCCGGACGCGGGGTGCAAGGACGGACGCGCAGTCGCGAGTGGCGGTGCACCGATACCTATCGATTTTGCAATTTTTCCTTATTATATGTATACATGTATTGGCTTACATATTAAAGCTTTGAGCCAACCAAGTTGATTTTGACAATTAATTTGGAGAGCTTGAATCTTGAGAAATGCATTCTGACATTTATATTACTTTTAATGTGAAAAGTTTTCGGTATTTTCACAATGAGTCAATTGTTGGAGTCTATAAATAAATGGATTAAACTTAGGTAGTTGGACAAAAATAAAGAAAAACAAAATGCGTTTTCATAGGCGGTGTGGTAATCGAGTGACGCTTTTAAATAACAATATCACCGCAGTCAGAAATTTCGTAGAATTTAATCACGGTTTAATACTAAGTGCTGAGCCTATTATATATGATGTTGTTTTCGAAGTTCGCATTGATAGAAAGGTAAGTAGGGCGCTCTACGCGATCTCTGGCTGGCGTATTACTTACTGCAATTAATTGCAATAAATTTCTCTATTTACATATTTTTTTTTAATATAATTACTAGTGGACCCGAACGCGGCTACTATACGAATGTACTATGCGAATATTTCTGAAATTATTTTCAGTTTTCAATAGAGAGATCCATTAAGCAAGCTAATTTTGGGTGACGTTTTCTAACAAAAAACTTTGCAAATCGTTGCTTAGCAACGGTCGCATAGCGACGGTTGTTTTTAACATGGCAGAATAAATTGCATGTCAAATTAATAAGTATGTTAATATATTGGTTTTAATTAATAAGTATTTTAATATCGAAAATATTACAAATATGAGAAATAAAGTATCCTATGTTATACCCTCAAGTATCTCTATATGAGTGTATAGTATTAGCGGTTTGGCCCTGATTGCGTAAAAGACAGACAGACAGACAGAGTTACTTTCGAATTTATAATATAGGTATTGATGGATAATAAAAATTTATACTTACAAATCATTACTAAATAAAATTATGATCTTAGTAGTATTTAGATGAAATACATGATAAACTTAAAATAAGTTCTAATTGGTTGTTGCAGGTCAACGTTTGGAATGGAAGCCTTGAAATCGGTGTTACCACTTTGGATCCTGAATACATGGAACTTCCCGCAACGGCTACTAAATTACGGAACACAGCATGGGTAAATGTTCCTAGATAAAACAATCAGTAGATTAAATTATATTTCTTATGAGGCGGAATAATTACAATTTAAGTACTATAATCGTTTTTTTTAAGATAACAAAGATATGTTATAAAAGTAAATTGACTGTGACCGCATGAATTATCTATATATTTGCTTATAGATAATGTCAGGAAGCTCAATAGTAAAAGATGGTGTTACGCTGATAAATTCATATGGACCGGAGCTTGATACTCTTCGAGAAGGAGATGTTTTGGGTGTCATGAGGACTTGCAAGGTAAAATTATGGACACAGACTTAAATACTATATCTATTAATATATAAGTATTATTTTAAATACTGTAAAGTTAAATTCTGTTAAAGGCCTTCGTGGGTTGAGTCACAGTTGAAGCGTTAATTGACAGGCTAACTGTTTGTCTTACAATTATTATATAATATTATTTTCCACAATTTTCAGGGGGAGCTAATGTTCTATGTCAACAATAGATGCTTAGGCATTGCTGCTCGGGATTTGCCTTCGAGATTGTTTGCCGTAATAGATCTGTATGGGCAATGTGTGCAAGTGTCTATAATACACGCTAGTGGTATGAGAACAATTATGGAGAGCAGCTTAGACCAAGTACGTAACATTATGTTTTTATTTTATATTTTTATTTCTTTAACTTAACAATATTAATAAAAAAATAATTTAAAACTTTCTTACATATATGCATTATTGTTTCAGTTAACTGAAGTGAAAAAAAGTATATTAATTTAACTGACATGCATGTTGAAAAATTACAGAACCTAATGTAATTTATTAAGGAGATTATTTGTCTACATCATAGATCGAAGAAGATCCAAACAACGACGACACATTGACCTCCAGCGAGGATGCGGTGGTGATGCCTGAGACGTCATATCCTAAGGACCGACAGGACGTTTGCATATCCATTCCAGCGGAAGGTGCTTGTGCTACTGGTAAGTATTCATTTAAATTTTATAAACAACAACGTTATATTTACGAATAAATATACATTTCAATTATACGTCTTCTTGATATAGCGGACTTGTTTTAATTCTTAGTCTCATATCAATATATATATATTTCTTTATCTCTCTTTTACAGTTGCCCACGACCGCTTAAGATTTCACCCCAGATGTGGTATACTCGTGAAACTATCAGCAAATAACAAGTGAGTCGCGAGAAATATTGCCTTTGTTTTCTTTCTTGTATTTCATCCAATAAAATTGTGTTTTTTTTTATTATTATATTAAATAATTAGATATCTTTACATGATAGTTTTTTTAACAGGACCGCAGAAAGAGCCCGACCGTTGGACGATTACAATAATGGCGTCGTGATGACGCACCGGCCTCTATACGACAACGAGTTATTTGAAATTCGCATAGACAGACTTGTTGATAAATGGAGTGGAAGTATAGAGGTAATCTAATGTCACATATTAAGTCAGTTTCATCATCGCTGAATATACCTTTTAAATATTTGTTTTAATATGGGGAGTGATAGATTGCATTATGACACACCAGCGTTTTTCATTAGATCTCATATAGAGCTCTGAAATATCGATAAAGACTATATAATATATATAGTACTTTACTATATAAGTATACATTATTTGTAAAATGATATATAAACGCGTACAACAGGATAAACAAACATAAAATATAAGTAGCAGCCGTAGTGGCCCAGGGGTATAACAGTTCGAATGTAAACGTGACGGTTGGGAATTTGATTCATTTCATTTCATTCAAGGGATTAAAATATTGAATATAATATATTAATTAATGTTAATTTCATCACTTCGGCGACAAGGCTACGCGTATCGTTGAATTCCGCTACTTGACACGCAATGCCTCAAGAATTCGGCAGAAAGTAGGCAACAGAAATGTTTTAACGGAGAATGGAGTGTCTTGACACTAAGTTCCCAGATTCTCTCTGACTATCCTGCTCTAAGCAGGATAGAGAGTAAGAGAGTAAGGATAAATTCACACCAGTAACGTCTTATACAGGTCGGCGTAACCACTCACAATCCTGCTACCATAAGGTTTCCATCAACTATGACGAATATGGATACTGGCACTATAATGATGTCAGGTTGTAAGGTGCTATTAAATGGACATGGGAGTTGTATGGAGTATGGCAACTTCAATCTTGATGAACTTAGAGTAAGTAGTACTATTATTATATTTTTATTTTTTTCCATTATTATTGTATTTTTCATTGATCATTATCATTATTAATAGAGATGTGCCGATTATGACTTTCGCCAACTAACCGCCTAGCTGATTAGTCTGCTGTTAAGACTCCGTCTTTTTGGCTAAGCTGAACACCATTTTAGAGATTATTATATGTATGTAAGGAGCAAAGTCAACTTTTAATTTCTCAAAGTGAACTCTACAACAATGAACGCAAACAAATAAGTACCAATATCCAACCCTGACATCTCAGTTCGATTCTACCATTAAAATGTTTGATTCAAAAGACCGCAGACGATCTCTTCGAGTTGCAAGTTCAAGTAACTTCATCGACTTAATTTTTATCAGGTGTCCAGTTATGTTAAACAATCCAAGAAAATATGAAAGACTAGTAATTTTATAGTCCATTTTATTGACAAATTTATATGAAGTAAAAAGTGGGATAGTCGGCGCTCTTGGCCGAATAGTCTGCATTACCGCACATATTAATATTAATACATTGTTTCCAAAATATTATAGATTTTCACGATACTTTTTATCGATTATGCTTTTTTTTTTAATATATAAAACTCTAAATGATATAATAAAATATATAGTTTTTATATAACTTTTGTGTAACTTCCGAGATGATGATAATGTGAGATTGCTATAAATCGAGCTATATGTGTGTAAGTGTTCAATAAGCAACATGTTTATAATAATTTATAGGAGGGTGATACTGTAGGCATGATGAGAAAATCCAACGGCAAATTACACTATTTCATAAATGGCATCGATCAAGGGGTGGCCACGGATAAAGTCGACCAGCAGGTGTGGGGCGTCGTGGACCTCTATGGAATGACTGTCAAGGTGAGTAATAATAAACGCGAACGAATTAATATTATTTAAGGGAAAATTGATTGTATTAACTATTAATATTAATAAACTTATACGCTAAATAATTTTTAATTTTGCATATTCAATGGAAATGTTCATTGGTATGGTTGTTCTATAGCTATCTGGGCGTTATCTCATAGACAGAAATTTCTATTTAGAGTATTTTGTTTCTTAATTAAGTATAAAGATGAAATAGTCTTGTAAAATTTGTCAAAATTTTCTATTGCTAATATTCCAGTATCACCTTCACGAAAGCTATCAACATTTCATTGACTGACTGACGATTCAGTCACCTATTGTTGTAGATGTATATACCTAAGTTGATAACTTATGACGACTGAGAACTTTTGTATTCTTATTATATTTAAAGACGCTTGGATATTTCATTTATATAATCAACTTATAATACCTAGTCCTTTTTTATCTTTCTCTACACATCTTTGGCATTTTGAATAGTAGGCAGAAAGTTTATGAATCTTTGGTTCACGTTTTTTTGGACCCCAATGTTTTATAACTTTAAACAACCTTTTTAAAAAAATATATCTAATTGTATCAGCCTGGGCATTACAATGGAATGATATCAATTTATATGTTATAAGCTATTTCAAAATAAGCTACGATAGACATATACTTTAGTTTCTCTACTAGTTGCGTTATTATTTTATCTTTATTAACTATAGAGTTCGTTTATGTTGCCGGATGTGTTAATAAAAATATAACAATGTACCTTTGTTAGTAAGTTTTGATGCGTTAGCGTCATTGCTTGTTGAGTAGCGAAACTTAATACCTTTGTCTCGTTATCAGAGGGCGGCAGAAATGAGAATATTAAATATGTCATTTCCTCGAATACATCTACGCCACGACGTCTTTGACATCATGTATTTATTAAAATAACATTATGATTGCTAGAATATTCAATATTTTTACACTAATAGTAGTAGTTCTTTTTTTTTTTAAGTTAAAGGTTGCCTGGTAGAGATCACCTGTAGGTGATGAGGCCGCGTTTACACCATTTTTCATTTCTTTCTTTTTTCTGTTTTTTGTTTAAGTTAATTTATGTTTTTTTTTCGTTTTGTGTTTTAGTTAATTAATATCAATTATGGTGTAATAAAGTATTAAAATAAAAAATAAATAAATAAATATGATCATGGGTAGTTGGGTACATATAGCAAAATTATTTATAGTATTATTATGTAGTGGTCGGTGTCACAGGCCGAGCGCTTAAACCGCTGACGACGAGAGATCGGGTGAACGGCGCCGGTGTTAAAGGAATTTCTTCGTTCCTCACACTTATTATTCTACCATGGAATAATCAAGTCGTAGGTTAAGTTAGATTAAGTTATATTTAAACAGATTATAGTTCTTCTTACATCGAAGGCAGTAATGTTGGATATATTTCAGTATTAAATTTAGTTCGTCTTTGCTTTTAAAGTTAATTAAAATAACTGTGTTCATAAAAAATTTGCCCTATTAAAGAAAAATATATCTGACTTAATTTCACTCGTTCGTTGGTTTTAGGTATCAATTGTGGATTTATGTGAAGATATCGATAGTAATATTCACAACATTCCAACAGTATCTAACGTCGTCGACGTGCCTGCGCCTCCTAGTGAGTATTTAAATAGAAATATTGTGCATTATTTTTTATTAACTTACATAGTGTAAATGCAAAATTATGGAAAAAAAAGATTCGAATTGAGGGAACGAGATATTTAATATTTCTCTTTCCTAGCTTTATTACCGATGCAAAACGCGGTGTTGAATTCCGCCACTCAACACATAAAGCCTCCAGGATTTGGTGGGTCTTTCTATTAAATTTTTACTGTTACTTTTGAACTCTTAATACGTTTATAATCTATACTTTTATCTATGGTAACGACAATTTTATACTTAATTTTGACAATTATTTCCATAGGTAGGTTCAGGCCGAGGATAGACGAAGATAGCCTTTTATTTCATACGCTGCGTGATTCGTATGTTATTATTATTAACGATGGTAAGACTGCTCATAGGCCTAAGTGAGTGTAACTTTATTATATCTTTGGGCTTTTGTTTCTATACTTGCATTCGTTTTAGTAGCAAAAGTATACGTAAAAATAAAACAGTTGTCTCTTGATAAATTGAATCACACGGGGCCAGGGAAAAAATACCAAGAGTTGAAAACAACGAGAGTTTCATCAAGATTCGAGATTTACTACTTTAAAAATTTGTGCAATAATTATTATTTAAGGAAGAATTATTATTTAAGAAAAAGTAGCCCGTACTTTCGTGTAAACATAGCATCATTATAGAATGATTATTTTTTATATATTTAACAATTTATATACGTATTTCTATGCTTATTAAACATCTCATAAATCGGTGCAAGTATGGAAACGAAATGTAACAAAATATTTTCGTTATTACAATCAATAAAAAATGATACCAATTAATATTTAAATTTAAACACAAACTAGTGCTTTCGAATTCTTCAACAACGGCGTAGTAATGACGAACAGAACTCTACGCACCAACGAGTTGTTCCAAGTGCGACTCGATTTGGTCATCCCCAAGTGGGCTGGAAGCATTGAGATAGGAGTCACGCAGCACGCTTCAAATGATTTACAAGTACCATTCAAAATGAGCAACGCCAAGTGGGTTTTGTATTCTAGCTATTTATAAATGTCACACACACACACACACACACACACACACTGTAAATAACGGTTATGGTAACAGTTCCCATTCGGGCTAGGGAATTAAGTTCCTTTCCTCGCACTGTTACTGGTAACAAGCCAATGTAGAAAAAATTGGCGGTACGTGGAGAATCGAGTGTTTTAACTAGCTCTTCTCTATCTACCCTGCTATTTGTGGGCACTGATTCCCACAGACGTGAACCTAAAAAAATAGAGGGTGCTAATAGTTTTGTCTCAAATATTGTACTTAACACACATTTCCGTAATATTATAAAATTTAAGCTGAGTTTTGAATTTATGAGAGTGTTCATATATATGGTGGCGTTGCGTGTTGAGTGGCAGAACTCAACGCCGCGCCTTGCCTCGATACCAGACCGGAAAAATGGAAATATAAACGTCTATAAATATTTCACTTCCTCTTATATTATTTCTCATTATTATTTTATTTTAATGTTCAATTTATTAATAAAGAAAAATAAAGTTGGCACTATTACTGTGTAAGAATAGTAAAATGTATGTAATCAAGAAGTAAAAAAAATCGTGATTACAACGCTTCTTTTGATAATAAAACGAAAATAAAAATTATGAGGATGCAATGTATGACGTAGAATAATTAATGTATTTTTTTACAATTCAATTTATATAATTAAATTATATTTTAAAAAATCTCTTACTAGCTCTACTTTTATAATCACTAACATAAATGCAAAGCTCAGCTGGAGCCTCGCTAACCGCACTAAGCTACTGTGGAAATATTTTTATAGAACATAAACTTTTAGATCAGGCACTTGGGTAATGTCAGGAGAGGACGTTATAAGAGATGCAACTATAATAATACCACGATATGTTAGAAATCTCAATAGACTAGTGGTAAGTTATATAAATAAAACATTAAAACTCATATTGCCTTATATTTTTCTTATTACATTATTATGTACAAACTATCAGTTAGATTTCACTACATGTCCCTAGTATAAATAATCATTTTAAAAATATGTCAGCGTATGAAGATGGGATGTGTACTTACTTAGTGTTTGTTACCTACGAAAATAAATAAATCAATTTAAAATTCTATTTTAAAAACATTACTTTCTTTTGACAGGAAGGCGACACTGTAGGTGTCATGAGAAAAGACATGGGCATTTTGCATTTTTATGTAAACGGAGCGGATCAAGGCCCCGCTGCTTTTAATATTCCTGAACATGTCTTCGGAGTTATCGGTTAGTAAATGTCAAATTCATGTATAAGAGGCCATGGAGGATCTATAAATTACGTCTCACGAATTTTATGATTTTTTCAGCCGTCCCTTGTCCTTGTTACAGCTGGTCAAATTTGTGAGGCCCCTTACTTAGTGTGAGGTACATAAAACGGAAGTTCCAAAATTACATTTGTGCGTTCAAGTTCCGAAATTAGATTTCACAAAACTTACGAGGCCGCCCGTAACACAATGTGGTCTAAATATGTGGGACTCTAATACGGCTCTGTATTTTCTCCTCCGCACCACACAGATGTGGTCTACCTGCGGCAGTCTTTCCCGGTCGATACGACTTGGTTACCTTTAAACCTTCGTTTATCTCCAACGTGAAGGCTGGCAACGCACATGTAGTTACATGCTCTCTGTTACACGAAGCCGTGGGGATTCCCTTCCCGGGTGATCTTACCCTCGCTTGCTTTGTCTTTTCTATAAAAAAAGAATACAATGTCATACTTCTTTCCCCGTCAACTTTTTTTTAACATGTAACGTAATTTATTCAATGGCCTTTTAAAAATTAAGTGTTGGAAATATTTTATTATCTTATATTTTTTTTATTTTGTGGTTATAGATTTATATGGACGTGTAGCACAGGCGACGTTAGTCGATTCTTATTCACCACCTATGGAATGTTCACCGGAATCACCAATATCTTCCGAGTCGAATGCTACCACATATCCGTGAGTATCTGATTATTTTACATAAGTATATTAATATTTTTAAATTATATATACAATAAATGGTAATTTATATTGAAATAGTCTATAAAACGGTCTTTCAGAACATACAATCTATACTACTGGAGGAAAATTGTAGATACATAGAAGACACATTAAAAACATTACCAAATTTCTCAACTAATACTATTTAACTTTACTATTATAGCAGGGGATTAAATTAAGTAACTAGGTATAATATGTATTCAAAAGCAAAATTGAAAAGGTACTCAATGCACTTGAACAAGTCTATTACCGAAAAGTCACATTTCGAAATGTTAATTCTCATTTATTAATTAGCATGTTTGATATTATAAATAAAACAGGGTCTGCCTGTAAACTCGGTGGCTGTGGATTCAATTTTTTCAGGGAAATGAATTATTTTCATTCCTCCACTCGAGGGACAAGAAAAAATAAATATAAAAAGAGTTTTATCAATCAACACGCAATGTCCTGAAAACTGGGTGGTGCGTCGAGAATAGAGTGTTTCCTTCTGTCTGCGCCAGTGTGAAGCTAATGTTTTTTTTTTCGTAGTGAAATGTGCTTCCATCGCGTGCATGGGCGTAATGCGAGGCTCAGCAGGACGCGTTTAACAGCGTCTAGAGCGGCGGTGTACTCGGAGTTTAACGACGCGGTCCTATTCAGCTCGCGACCGCTCCGCGAGTGCGATATGTTCGAATTGCGTATAGACTCCATGGTTGACTGTTGGATTGGTAGTTTGGAAATAGGTTTGTATTTTGATGCTTAATTTTCTTTTATGTCTAATTAATTAAATACGATTTTACATACATACATTTGTATGCTCAAAAGTTGATGCACTTATCGGATCATAATGTTTAACAGTTACAACAAAAAGCTTAAAAAACTTTCTGGTTCTACTTTTCTTAAACAACGTTTATAGAACCTTTTCTCTCGCTCTCTTAATATCAATACAATTTCAATCAATTTCTTTCAATACTAAGCTATAAATCAAAGCCAGTTAAGTTAAGAGTAAGGAGGTTCTGGCTACCAGCACGTTTGTTTTCTTTCACTTTTTTTAAACATTATATTCAATTCAAGCTTCTTTATTACCTTTATAAACATAATATGATTTGAATATAGGTGTGACAGCTATACGACCTGACGACCTGGAAGCCAATGGTCTGGCCGGTACCGCTACAGACCTCAACTGGGATACTTACATATTAAGTGGTGCCGCCATGATGAAAGATGGAGAATGCGTACGTAGCGGATACCCGCTTGATTTGGACACACTCACTGTTGGCAGCAGAGTTGGTTAGGATTTATTAATTATTTTATTTAACATTAAGTTAAAGAAACTACAAAATGAAACATTTATAAAAATGACAAATTTTGCTAACGACAGGTACACAAAAAACCAAAAGGTCAAAAATAAATTTATGAATCAACACTTTAGAAGTGATGTTTATCGTCTCGTTATAATTTAATTTTGGTAATTTATCAGTAAAAATAATTACTCCTTTTTATAACAGGAATCAAATATTATCAAATATGAATCAAATATTTATACACGAAAAATGGGGAATAGCAAGAAAATGTGGATTCTATAATTATTAATATGAGAAGCAAAAAATAAACTTTCAACCATATATAAATATATATTATTTATCTGGGAAATTTATATACATAATTCATTTTAGTAATATTTTTTTCGTCGTACATTTTATTTCGTGTTTTGGTTTGTTTAATGTACTGATTTCAAAATTTAAAAAAAAAGTAGGTGTATGACAGAGTTTAATTAAAGTGCTTTTTTTAGGAATGATGTGGCACGCTGATCGTAGTCTACATTATTATTTGGACGGAATGGATATGGGCAAGGCCTGGTATGTTCCCCATCTCAATATATACGCGGTAGTCGACCTCTACGGCCAATGTACGCAGGTACGATAAAACATTGGTGTCAAAAATTGTTAATACCTTATGTTTATATATATATATATATATATATATATATTACTTGTTTTTTTATTACTTTAATTCATTTAGGTTACAATACTGCAAAACGAAGAGAGAACGTTTAATTACAACGGATGTAATTCAGATAATTCAATATTGAGTACATCTCGAGCTCTAGCTACGCCTCCGCCGCCATATTGGTAAGTACGTTAGTCTTTTAATCGTTAATTGTTGTCAAATGTTAAATTTAAAGATAAGATTTAATATCTGTGCGTCCGTGATTGTTAGGCAGTTATAATATTCGCTATAATCAATAAATAGGAAAAAACAGAATAAGATAAACATTTAAGGGGGCGGCTCCCATACAACAAATAGTACGGGACCCTACGTGGACGAGTCCTATTCGCACTTGGCCAGTTTTTTAGATACATAACACAAAATTAATAATGTATTATATTAATACACAAGTAGCAGACAATTATTAAAGCGAGCTAATATTTTTTACGTTTAACAAAAGTCAGAATTATCATCTACAAAGTATACTTTCTTAGAAAATATATTTTTTATTTTATTATTTAACAGGAGTTTCTCGGAGTATTGCGGTGATAACATAGTTTTAATGCACGACTACTCGCTAGCGAGGCGGATTACACCGGACCCTATGGGGGCACTCGTGTTCAGCTCAAGTCATCTTGCCATAGGAGAGATATTTGAGGTAGCATAATTTGTATTATTATATACATTTATTTGTATACGTTATAATTATCTGTACTAGCTTTGTAAAAACTGCAAAGGTGTCAAATAATATTATAAAGATCGACATAACAATAGATAGGCGAAGTTGTACAGAAATGGATGCATTTTTTTAAGAATACTAAAATATTATTTATAAAAAAAATGTCATCCTACGAATGATGCATTTGCTTGACTTGGCATCTGAAATCGTGCTCATAATTACTACTGTATTACTTGTATTATTAATTTTCTAGAAAATTGAAAATGCTCAAAATATAATCGTGTTAGAAGACCACAGCGAAATTTGGGGACTCTAGGCGGTTACGGTCCGCTGACTTTCCAATAACTTAGTTATTGAAAGTGAGCGCACTGTGGCCGTCAACTTACACAATGGAGATGCTCTCAAATCGGATGTCTCTTTAAATAAAAGATATTAATTACCGTTATTCAATAATTCTAAAGCTAAACATGCTTAATCTTTCAGCCTCGTCGTTAGCTCACATTATTCTAAGAGACTCTTGGAATCTTGGGTCAATATGAACTGCAGCATGTCTCATAGGCCACACCAAAGAAATAAGCAGACTGAATTGTCCCCACGACGTCCTTATGAAAAATTCAACATTCATACTTCACGTACTTTATTCGAGTATATGTAAAATAAAAATTTAATTTTAAAGTGCGACATACTTTAAATCTCACTTCAATGAAGTCGGCAAACGTGTGAATTTCTTCTGCGTTTCCAATCTTTTCACTTTGGAAACCAAAATTACCCTGGCGATAGAAAAATATCCTACCAATGTTTGATTACGGTAATATGTGCTATTACAATAAAGATACCATCGCAAACGTGCTTAGGAAGCCGAAAAGAAAGAAAGAAAGAGGACTAGAGCAGTATATTTTAACTACTGAATTTTGTTAGGCGGTTACGGTCCGCTGACTTTCCAATAACTTTCAGTTATTGAAAGTGAGCGCACTGTGGCCGTCAACTTACACATCGGAAGGCTCTCGCCGCAGATGTATCTTTAAACAGAAAATATCACTGGTTTTTAATGAATTTAATATATTTCGTAATTTTTGTTACTACCAATAATAATTCATCAATCTTTCATCGGCGGAAAATGGGGAACGGAGTGTCTTAACAGTGAGAACTCTCTGCTTACAGTGGTGGAGCGATAAAGAATGAAGCAGGTGTTTTTAAATAATTTAAATGTGAATATTGGCAGAATATCTGTAGCCAATGTACCCCTATATTCTTATTCAATATTTTTATGGTATATGCTTTGGTCTATTTTCTTCCCAGAGAATGTTGCTTATGCACTGGCATTAATATATGAAAGAATAATAAAGATTACTTTTAAATATTTTTAATATGTAATAATTTAAACAATTTAATATCAATACAATTTTACCACAAATTGTTTATTCAAATAGATTAAAATAGTGGCATGCAAGTACAGCTATGCAGGCAGCTTCCGTATGGGCGTGACCGACGTGAACATTTTGAACGCGCATGTCAACCGCAGCCTGCCACCCTCGGTCGCCTGTCTACCACACTACACTGCATATATTGACGGTACGTTAATTCCTGCTTCGTCTGAGTAATCTTAGTTATATGATGTTCTAATAAATATATTGCGTGAATTTTGTTTTTACACAAATACAATACAAACACATCATAGAAATATCTCAAATTAGCATAACTTTAAACTTAAGGCCGCCGTGGTGCAGTGGGGCAGCATTTGATTGCAAAGGCGACTGTTCCTCCCCACTTGGTGAAATTAAATTATTTTAGTTTCCACTCTCTAGAAGATAAAGAGCGGCGTTGAGCTCCTCATCTTAACAGATTTTTTTTTATAATAAGATGTAATGTGCGCAGGACGATATATGCGTTACTCCAAGCCTGGGACGAGGAAGCAGGGTATGAAAGTAGTTGTCCCTTCATTTGAATGGCTAAGGACTGGGGATCGAGTTGGTCTCAAGAAAACAGCCGACAATCGAGTACTAATATATTACAACTGTGAACTACTCGACACTGCCTTCGAACAAGTTCCGGATGTGAGTAACATGATCAGGAGTCCACTTCTTTCAATTGTTTTAGAGTTTATAAAACTTGCTCCACTTGACTTATGGAAACATTGTTTTTGTAACTTAGTAACTAAATTATTGAGAATAGTTAGACAAAGATTTAATGGCCTCTGCTCCTATTTATTTTTTATGATCATACGTTTTACTACCGTAAAAACTATTAGAAAGAAGGCAAATTTTAATAAGCAACTCCAATTTTTCAGAAAGTCTACGTGGTTATGGAAATTTTCGGTTCAGTGTACAAGATACAGGCTGTGACACGAGGGAATCCAGTGGTAGCGCTACCTCAAACTAGTTAGTATTTAATCTATTGCTGTTACTTTCCAATAAAGATATAGTAGTATTGGATTTTAGTGTTAAGTATTTCATTTTATAACAAATGATTATAACACACGTCGAGGGTGCAATGGGACTGAGTGTAAATGCAAAATTTGTGGGTTCAATTCCCATTCGAGGAAATCCATTATCTTCTTTTCCTGTGGCAAGGAGACAAGGCTACGATCATCCGCCGCATTCATCTTTAACATCGTAGTCAGACTTGTCTCGAAAGTTTCACGGAAAGTGAGGAACGGAGTATCTTAACACTATAGGTCCCTTCTGGCTATCATGCTACAGAGTGGATCTAAAAAGTAACTGTAACAGAATATTGCCATTTTTTTTAATAGACGTAAATATATACGAAAATTCCAGTTCCAAATGACAACGGACAACCAAAACAGGATACAGAGGAAGTGCACGAGGTTCAAATAATAAGCGACATGACGGATTTAAGTTCTTCAATGATCACCCTGGTACCAGTAGAGCCGCGACGAAGGAGAGCCGCTTTGCCGTACACGTTTCATTATATACACGGAAAGAATATTAAATTGTGCAGTTCAGGTAATTCATTTGATTAATAATGCCAAATTCAAAAAGTGTAACTTATTCACTATTTCTGAAATAGATTTTGGACTACAAACTAATTCTTTAAAAATTGAAATTTAAGTTTTTGAACTCTTCTTTAAAAAATTATACTTATTAGCTAAGAGATAGACTTTGGTTTGTCTGGGAGTTATAACCGCGCTAAGTGTGTGGTATAATTAAAAACATTCAGTACCTTCCTTTACTCTCGCTGTCGAAATATAACACGCTTTATTATTTATCAAGTGTTATATTTCTTATTAGAATTAATTTATTTTTAACATTTTAGTTCATTTTATTAACAAATAAAAAATGCTTGTTCTTAAAAAGTTTTATTAAAATATTTTTTCGGGACACCGGGTTTATTATTAACCCCGTAACATTTTTCAGAATTTAGTAAAAATATTCACTTCGGTACTTCGTATCGCTACAAGACGTTATGTAGGGAATTTAGAGAGTAATAATCTTGAAAAATTGCGTTACGTGATATGAATATGCTGCATCTAAATTTTTGTTGAGAAGCTTATAATTTTTATATACATATATACAACATCTTAACGTTTAAATTTAACAAAATATTTTAAGATTTTAAATTTGTAATATTTTTTTTGTTAACAGACACAGTGGCAATGCGCACAACGGGGTATCAAGATGCAGTCGCGATAGTCAGCCAACCATTACGTCGGGGACACAGATTTAGGGTAAGTTTTAATATTTTAATTTCAATTTTAAACCTGTGCTTGCTACGCACTATGACATATTAAGCAATTGGTTAAAATACTACGCTTCTTTCTACTTGCGAATGTTTTCCGTGCTAAACTTCAAAAGATTGCACATTTGCTTGTGTAAAATATCGGGGAAAAACATTTTAACCGTTTGACAGTTAACGCAATGGTTGTGGAGGTTCGATCCCCACTGATTGAGTGCCGCTACTTTGTACGCAGGAAATAGCGGTGCCTGGAGAAGCAAGTGTCTTTACAATAGGTTCCCTCTGTTGTATGTGGCAAAAGCGTGAGGTTTAAAAAAAGCTTAATTTTTGTATTTCCTTGATAGGAACCTTCAGGTACTTAAAGAAGAGATATTTACCAAGAAAATAATTTACAAAAATTTGCACAGCGAATGTATATTTGGAAAAAATGCATTGCGAATGTTTTTTTTTATTAAAAAGGCCATTGCGAATGTACTTTTAGAAGTGGGAAAAACATGAAGATAATATTTGAATTATAGTAATTTCCTTGAAAGGTACTTACAAAAAATAAATATTTACTGAGGAAATATTTTGCCAGAAATTTGCAACGCGAATGTATTTATAATAAAAAAGCATTGCGAAAGCTTTTTTTATAAAAGAATTGCGATGCGAAAGCTTTTTTATAAAAAAATTGCGCTGCGAAGGCTTTTTTATAATTGCGCTGCGAAGTATTTTTTACAAAAAACCGCACTGCGACAGTTTTTTTCCGAGTATTCAATACTAAAAATGTTTATTATAAAAAGGTATTATATTCAAGTAAAGTTAATTACACTAGGGGGGTATGTTATCACTAGGTTATAAAAAATAGTGGTTAAGACACTCGTTTTTCACTTCCCATCAGAAGCCGGGACACGGTGGCCTTCAAAATAACCCAAAATGTCAGTTTTAATCATTACAAACAAAATTGAACTACATATTTGTTTGCAAGGCGAATTGAATGAAATAGCACAGCGAATTTTATTTTTCTTACGGATTTACCTAATACGTAATATGTTTTAGAGTAATTTTTGAAAATGCAACCTGCATTTTCGAAAATTACTGTAAAACATCCCCTTATTTTTGTATTAATTCTCATATGAAAATGGACACCGCAGTGAGCTGATAATCTTTAAATACTAGTCTATGTGATCGAGAGGATACTTGAAGAAGTAATATTTCGATAAATTCTAAACAGCACTAACGTTGCTCTGCACACGTGCCTCTGTGAAGGACAGATGGAGAAACTACTTCTAGGAGCTGCTGAACATCTAGCATCCGTGCGGTCTTTCTCACGATCCATCTTCTAACCTCGGACTTATTGCCCCAATAACGCTTGACGAAACTCGTACCCCTATTTACAAGGGAAGATGCACCGTTCAAGATTTTGGAAGTAATGCGTGTTACAGGCTTGGTCAATATAGATTTCACCTAGGATCAATATAAATTTCAGCCAAACTCGGGCACTTTGGGCGACGTTTTCGCCCTCAGAAGTTTGAGAATATAGAGGAGGTCTTCATTTGTCTTTTTTAAATCACCAAAAGGCCCTTCACGATGTACCTTATCGTGTGTAGTATAGCGGGGATTCACCAGGTCTCGGCTTTTAGTACGTTCTTATTCAATGGAGTTCTGGACACTTTCTTGGCTTACATCCACTAGCCTACATAGCTGCTTATAGGTCCTGGCCGCTAGCTAGCCGTTAAGCCTTGGTTAAGCTAGCCTTGGATCCGTTATGCAGGAGTCCGGAGGCATCGATCAAGATGCCTCCAGACCAGACAGTGCTTACTGCCAGGACCATAGTTCATGACGGGAGGTGCGATTGCAGAATACCTCACAAGCTTCAGGGGCTGATATAAAAGAGCATCATCTGACCGGTTATTTTATACAGCGTTACGGAAATGTAGATACTAAGGTGAATGTGCGGCGTAACGCGGTCTTACCGCATACGTAACATATTCTTTAGAGATAGTCTTGGGCTCCTTGACGTAGCGGATAAGCTCCTGAGAGGGAATGGCCACGTAGCGCGCCAGCCTATGAACTATGTCGAACGAAAGTGTCTTGTTATGTTTGTCCCTGGTGCGAAACCCCCTGTAAAACGCCTAAGGAAGCGCTTGTTGGATGTCGTAATGCGGGATATTAGAGCCAATGGCCTAACCACCGTCGATGTTAAAGACCGTGCAACGTGGAGTAGGTAAGCAAGAAGGTAGAGCCTGGCAACATACGCCGGGATAAATGCCAGGTGGAAAAAGACCAACCAGTAGGTTTCCCATCCAAAAATATTCATTCTATAATTAATATGGGATTTATTGGATATATTCACCATACAAAGATAAGTATAAAATAGTAAGTATAGTAGGAACGAAGTTGCGAAACTGACCATTCATAAAATACAACTACGTTCTACATAGCTGATGTTTTTTACATTACTAACAAAATTTGATGTCTACACAATTCACGAAGTTGATTGCTAATTATAATTTTATCTTAAAAGAAGTTTATTTCACGTATTGACTTATTGATATCGAAAAGAAGTTTATTTTAAATAAAAAAGTACTTTCATTTAACGTTACATGTTTTAGCGAGCGCATTACCTATATTTTCTGCCTAACCAGATATGTTGTAAAGTGTGAATAATCATAAATTACATTGTAGCAATAATAATAATTATATATTTAATTAAATTATAGCATAATAAAGTATTATTCAATGATGGCAAGCGCGAAGTTGTCGATCGATTATATTGATAATAATTGCATTGCTAAGTAGCTATCGATTGATTATCGGCATCGTGAAATGAATTAGATTATCTTGAAGTATTAATAGATTATTTAAATGAATTATATTTTTCATTAAATAAACCGTAGCTATATATATATATATATATATATATATATATATATATATACAGTTTCGAGTGGACAATGCGAAGTGTAGATCGATTGTATTGAAAATCATTGCATTGCTAAGTCGCTACCTATTGATTTATTGGCGTCGTGAACTGAATTAGACTATCTTGAAATATTCATAGATTATTTAAAAGAATTATATGTTTTATTAAGAAAACCATAATTATATACTAACAGTTTCGCGTGGACAAAATCGACGACAGCTGGGACGGTAGCCTGTCTATTGGAGGCGTGCCGTGTCTCCCCTCTGAGAACGTCCCGGAATGTGCCATGCGCTTTGACCCACCTGCCTGGATACTTTCCAGTGACCTCCAATACGACGGAACCAATGTAAGTATTAAACGTGGCAGTTACCATAATCAGTACCGTATTCATATTTCTTCCTTTAATGTAAAGTAAATATTATTTATACTTAACTTTATATAAAAAAAGTTTATGTTTCCATAAAATAAAGTTTAAACAGAAGACATCAAAAATTGTCTATATCTCTTGTATTTCTATTATGACGACGGCATAATATTAGGTGAACTTCCGTATTGATAGTATTAATAAAATAAATACAACTTAATTACAGCTGATAACCCATGTTGCTACGGAACTCGACGAAGTTGCTGAGCAATCGGTGTTGACTCTACATTTCCGATTCAACAGTGAGTTGGTTGTTGACATCGATGGAAATGTGCTAGGCATCATCGGTGCGGTTCCCAGGTCGTACAGTCATGTTTATCCTTTAATCGACCTCTACGGAAGAGTTTCTCAAGTGAGTTGAAATGGTTTTGTTATATATATTTTTTTGAAATTTAATGCTGAACACATTGCTAAAATTGTCAACAATATATATTTTATAGGTTTCGGTCCTATTACACCCTTACACAGTGGTGACTGGTACATCGCTTGATCTACCAGTAATAGTTGAAAACCGCCGAGAAGAGGAATCATTGATGGGCATCAATGTGGAAAATACAGAAGACGATGATCCGCCGACGAGGGAGATGGTAGAAGTTAGAAGGAAGCGAAAAACCAAGGCCTACAGCCAAGACAATCTGATGGAAGCATATGATCCTGTTATTGAACCAGGTCCTAGTCGTGCTTCGAAGCCACTCATTCAAATACCTGATAATGAAATGAGGAATTTAGAGATTAAAAGTCAAACTCCGGGCCGTGTGATGCATCACAGTCTTATTTTAAACGCTACTGATAACAAAGAAGCGTCCCTCCGGAGCGTTCAACGAAGTCAATCCACACATGACTTCTGCCGCGTGTCAGAGCCCCTGTCCCTCAGAGAGACGATTCGTCTGGCGTACTATTCCAGTCATGATGACAACGAAATAAATAACCAATTTTGTGACACTAATATTCGTCACAATGACCGCTACCCGGAAGCGAACGATGTGGACAATTTGGACAATGAGATAATGGACGCGTTAACTCTCGAGACCGGAAATCTACCAGATCTGACTGAAGAACAGTCCTCTTCTATCGATGAGTCGACGCGTCGCGATGACTTTTGTTCGGAGCCGTTGGCAGTCGAAAATCTTATTTATCTTAATAGGATTCTCAGCTTGGACCAAGAAGGAGTGGAAGGTCACAGTTTGGAAGCTGAATGGGAGGCATTCGGAGAAGGATGTGAACATTTGCACCTCGTTCTGAAGTTTTGGAACTATTTAGTGCTTCCGTATCCGGAGTTGCGGCAGGCGGTGTCCTGGGGGCAAGTCAAGTGCTACTGCAGTGACTGTCAACCGGATGCGGACGAAACATTGGCTGGTAATAATTTTTATTACTTATTTTTCTCTTTATATATTAAAATTATTATAATTAAAAAATCTTTGTGATTTTTCTGTTCATCTTTTTAAATTTCGAGACTACATCTTGGCTATGGATGTTTATGTATCACAGTTTATCCATGAATGAAAATTTTAAGTCAGCTGACGGGCGCTATATCCCTCACGCAGCAGGGCAGGCAGAGGGAACTCTCTTCTCTCTCTCTTTTGTGCATTATAAGTCCCATTTGATAGTGGGGTCTGCTTTCGGCGTTATAATTTTATCTCTCTTCTATAGTAAAAATATAATATCGTTCAATTTGCTTAATATACCTACACTATATTTGGTGAATATTTCCAAAGGTTGGGTAAGGATAGAGAGGATAGACGGTGTGGGTGCGGCGTCTCGCGGCTTCTGGCACATCACGCGGTCGACGCTGGGTGCGGCGCAGGCAGCCAGTGCTGAGACAGGCATCGCAAAACGACCGAGATACTTGGCCTCCTATCCAGTCAATTCTATTACGTTCGGCGATGTGTAATTATTTTTTATACTTTATTTATCGCTTTGCACTCGGTTATCTGAAGGATATGTAATTCTTGAAGGAATAAATTTATTTCGTCTGTCCGGTAAGGCAAAGTGCGCCTTGAGTTGCTAGCGGAGACTCAATAAGCAATGCCTAGAAAAGTGGAGGACGAAGTATCGTGAATCCATTCTATCTACACCTTCGATGAAATAAAAGGAAAGGGAAGGAAAGTTGAAAAAAAATTAGTCAAAATTACCTATTAAACTATACTATTCCTGCAAATTAAATAATTAAAACAATATTTATGATTGAGCATTTCGCAAACTGTGTCTTTTATTGCATACATCTTCTAAATATTTGCATAAAATAAAAATTATTTTAAATATATATTTTTTTCTTTTAAGATGGCTAGATGAAGAAGGAAAACCTCACCACACCACTTTGGCTATTGAAATCGATATCGAGTGAGTATGTTTTCGATTCTTAAAACTTGATAATTTGTTATTAAACAATTTTCCAAACTTCATTATCTCATAAAGTAACTATTCAATTGTTATACTGATACAATTAACAAAAGTGATATCAATATCAATGGATATCAGTTTTGTTACATTCGGGATGTGCCCAGTAAATAATGCAAATTAAAGCTAAAACTAAAATATATCTAATCTATATCCATTTTCTTCGAAATTTGGATAACTTTTTGTAAAGGAAAATAATAAACTCCGATGGAGCTGTCTAAACCGCCTTCAAAGATTTTATTATTTTCCGTCCGAATGATTTTTATAGTAAAAGCATCAATGAAGTACCTATGAAATGGCAAAAGTGCATATGTAACAATGGTTCATATTTCTATTAAAGAAATATTTATATTCAAAATTATTCGGCTTTTAATTCCCCCAAATCAAATGCCAATTCCATATATAAGGACCTAATATAAAAAAAATTGTCAAATTTAAAAAATGTAACCTAACCTTACTTGTTTGACCCGATGTTTTAAAATGTATGTAAAAACTTAATTTTATTTTTTTACACTTTGCAATTCGGCCGTTTAAAAATATTAACATGAAATAAATAAAAATCACGAAATAAGTTTTATTAGGTTATTCTTAATTTCATTGATTCTCCTCATGATAAAAGTTGTCAAAAGTCATTAATTTATATTAAAGTACCTAATTTATTTATTAATTAATGAATTAGATGACTAATTCATTAAATATTACTTAGCTTTCATTATTAATAATTGTAGTTTTTGTTATAGCGGAAATGAAGCGGATAAAGATAGACTTCTGGCTTTCCTGATCCACATGAAGTCTCATCAGGTGTTCGTCGACGACCCTCTCAGTTTGGACGAGTAAATGTTTGGGATTTTTTTTAACTTTTAACATAATCAAATCAGTATTTTATTGTTAGATTGATTGACTATCTAATATATTTATTTTATTTGTTATTTCTTAGATTTGTATGTACATACCGTATGTGTATGAAAATGGCGTACACGATGAATGCTTCTGTTGAATAGACAGAATTTATTAATGTATTCACGTTTACGGACGGAATCGATGTCTCTGGATGTTGTAGGTTCGAATCCCAATCAAGGATAAAATTATATGTAAAATATTTTCGTTTAAGTATTTAAACTATTTATTGTTCTATTATCAAATACAAAATCTTAAATGTAAACGTACGACATTTTAGGAAAGTATTTAACTAGTAGTTAAGGAAAATGAGTTACAACGCTTTAATGAACGATATTTACACTCAAGTTTGTCAAATATAAACGTAGTAAAGTTATGTAAACGTATTATATAGATTAGCGGCCCACTTGCGGCTGCGCCCGCATACTATAGTCTGTGCGCCAATTGAATGCAATCGAGGCCTGAAGTGAGGCGCGGGAGCGTCTGCCCCTTAAGATTCTTGCACGTTCATCGATAGTTGATAATATATTGAAGCTAATGAAGGTTAAGTTTTAATTAAATAATGATCACCAGTCTTATTTATTATTATTCCCGTATCGTTTAGATTCCTGCATTGATTTTACACAATTTAAATCCTTTATGAAACTAGAATTTGACAAGCTTGCTGGTGTAGTGTATAATATCTAAAGGAATACTTGGTTGAGTTTAGACGTAAATTGGGACGAGATACCAATGGAATCTGTTTTATGTTTAAATGTATATATTATATATGTAGGTATATGCGCGTACATTTATTGTACACCACGCACGTACGTGACGCAGCTATCATACACCTGATTGTACAAGAAGTTTTTGGGTTGGAATCCCTCTGGGGGAACGGGTTTTAACTCAGTTTTAATATTTATAGTTTCTACTCTCGTATCATATATAGGGGATACACTATATATATATTTGTGCGTTCAAAATCATATATCTAAGAAAACAATAATTGTTTTCTCTGGTCTAATTATTGATACTGTTCGCTATAATTGTGGCAATTGTGGCAATTAAAACAACACAATTATTTTTGCCTGCCTGGTTCAATGTAAGGGAGTCGTGAAGATGAGCAATTAACCTTATTTGAATTTTTACTGCAATCCTATTTATTGTTTATTTTATGTTATAGATATTAACGAATATAATAAAACGACTTAATATATGTTGTAACTATAACGATTTCTTATGTATTATATAATATATTATTTTTTAAGAGCGACTTAGATACTTTAATATTTGGTGACATTCTTATATCCAATAATAATGATATAGTATTTCTTTCAAATATAACTATGATAGAAATTTCAATAAACTTTTGCAATTTTTACTGTACCTATAATATTTATGTATTTTTTATTGTTCAGTTTATGTTTACACTGTATCCCGCATATAGTAGGGTTGGCAGAAGAAATTTAATTTTAAGACACTGTTCCCCACTTTCCACAGCTTGAGGCATTGCGTGGTGAAGATCGACGTCGCGCTTTGCATTATTACTAGAGCGAAGAAATAAAAGTATTCAATATTTCTCATAGTGGTAATCGAATCCATGACCCTCGCGTCTACATTAATATTTTATTGAATACTGTTATTTATATATTATTGTGTATTATGTCTATGATTTAGTTAATGTCAACATCGATATCTTAAAAAATCATAATCTTCCAAAAATAGAAAAGATTTTCTAAACGCTTTTTGTAATCCATGTAACTGTCGTTGGTCGGCTACTATGATATTTAGCTTTGTACATTATACTTCTACTTCTAATATAATATACCTATTTACCATGATATCCCTTATGACTGTTTTAAATATTTTAATAGATATGTATGTAATGTCAATTCATTCTTTAAGGAAACCAGCTACTCACTGCATTTCAATTGTAATTAGACAATATTTTTGAGTAAATTTAAATAGTGCAATTTAATTTTTTTTATTAATATATAAATTATATTTATATTAATCACTAGAGGTATTGATACCTCTAAAATTATCTATTTGTTTCTCGCTTTGACAAATATAAAACATACTTTTGTGTAATCAACCTTATAACTTTTAACTAAAGATCTTACTTAAAATCTCAAATGAAAAGAAATTCATACAGGATCGCTACAACATTGTATAATAAAACATTGTAACTTTTAGAAGAGCAACTGTTGAGTTTATTGCCGGTTCTTCTCAGCAGAACAGCCTTCCGAGCCGGTGGTAACTTGTATGTATTTGACAATTCGAAACATTTAATAAATAATATTTCGATTTGATTTGTATTTTGTATCAATTCTCCTGTATCCTGTGCTGGGCGCATGTCTGTATGGCTGTTTAAATTAGATTAACAGTTATATATTGAATACACCACATCACACACATCTCAGTGACGTTATTTTTAAAAAATTAAAAACAAAAAAAATATTAAAAACAAAATAAAAATAGTACATTATAAATAAAGATTATATTTCCTAAGACTTGTAGTTTTTTTTCTATGAGTTTTTAAATTGCGCATATCTTAATGTCCACCCTGTATTTCTTGTTACTTTTCATTTTAATACTTTTGAATATTAAAGAAAATTAAAAAAAAAAAATGTTTATAATATATAGATGGTTTTGTTTTAGTTTTTTTTAAATTATTATTTTTCTTTGATTTAATTTACTTATTTTATTCGTTCATTTCAATTACTTGGGTGTTTTTTTCTAATAATAAGATATTTATTTACTTATTATTCATTTTCGGTTTATTTTAATTATTTATTCTTATATTTTCTTAATAATCCTATTGAAAATTGAAAATAATTTCATAAATATATCTAATAAATATTCGTAGAGCTCAAGCGGGCGAAGCCGCGTCTGCTAGTATAATTGAAAGACAGATTATTGGAAAAAGTCCAGTGAAACATTACTTCTATTTTGCATTTTGGATGTAAATAAAAGAGTAATTCGATAAAAATCGTCTTATAATTGGTGTTCCAATGATAACAACAATAAGATTGTATCCAAAAGTGTTACTTATCTATACTTATGCTAAAATTAAATTATCACTTCTAAAATAGCTGCGACACGTGCGTGGTTCGTGCTTTGGCTGAAATCCGAACAAATAAATTGTCTAACACATAAATAATGTTTTAAATGAAATGTTATCTAATGCAAATTGTACTATAAAGAATAAGTAGTTATACAAAAGTCAATTATTTGTTTTGAAATTTATACAAATACGTCACACTTAAAATTATCTCATATTTTATTATAATATGATTTTATAGCTTTTTTCACAATATGTAGTAGGTATGTCACCAACGCCTGCAATCAGACTTAAAACATAAAAATAAAATAAACGAATAGAGCTTTGTATATCATTATTTAAAAAATATTTCTATAAAAAGCGAGCTCAACAAGCAAGCCAAGAACGTGGCTCGATTTAATGTACCTATATACAAAGTCGGTCAAAGGTCGGAACCTTGCAAGTCCTTAAGTAACTCTAATTAAGCAGCTGTGAGAACACAATTCTAAGATTATTAAAATTCTCTTAATGGCAACCACAGTTGTCAGTCTCACCTACGCAAAATTATAAACGAATTTAACTAAAAATGAAATTTAAAAAAATCGCAAACAACATGTGCATACAATATAAATATTTAAAATGTATTTATTTAAATTTAACAGAGGTTCCATGTCTATCAACTGTGAATGGACATTCAGTAATAAGAGTGCCGGACCCGTCGACTTTTGTATTTGTAATGAACTTCTAAGTGCGGAGAATACTGACGTATCTCAGATCAGTGCTAGAGGAAATATGAACATCGAGAGGGTCCGATTAAATCGGCTGTGTACCGAGAGAGCATTTTCTAGGCTCGACTTATTAAATTACCATACTTTGCATTTTTTAACTGGATTCATTGGAGAACCTAGCGGGCATTTGAAATCTGATGCAAACTCTTCCATGTTAGACATCGGACCGATCACTCGGAAGCGGCCTGGCGCATGGTATCCTGTAGTTATGCGCAGTTTAATAGCTTCGTTGCGGTACACTGAGCACCAGGTGTTGGCGGCACTCATCCAGAACAGCTACAAGACAATTTTGTATTAAAATAACACTACAAATATATTATTGTGATTCAATCCGGGAAATATATTTGTTTTACCTGTCTTGGACTATACTTCTCAAGCCCGGGAAGTCGAGGCTCTTCGCCGTGTCGTTGAGTCCACGCTTGGTACGCGTAGTAGGCTTCTTTGATGCCGCCATTATCAGCAATGTTTTCACCTTGTGTATTTACTCCGTTAAGCTGAAAGATATTATTTTAACATAATATATACTATTCTGAGAGACAAAAATCCTTTCATAATCGTAGTTAAGTAGCCAAGAAGAAGAAGAAGGAATTACCTTCATATTTACTTCCTTGACAGTGTAATTTGAATACTGATCAATAATACATTTGGCTTTTTCCAGATACTTTTGTTTCGTCATTTCTTGCCACCAGTCAACTAAATTACCGTTTTTGTCAAATTGGCGACCCTAAAATTTTAAGAAAATTTAGCAAATATTAATATTAATGATAATTAAGATTGATAGTATAATACTTACAAAATATATTTTACATTTAAATTTGAAAATTGTATAACAACAAACCTGATCATCGAATCCATGTGTAATTTCATGACCTATCACGAATCCGATAGCACCATAATTCATGTAGGCTGGACGCTTCGCTGAAAAGAATGCTCCTTGCAAGATGCCGGCCGGAAATTCTGTTAAATTAATATTTTTATTATACAGTAATTTAAAATTGGATTTTTTGATTCGATTCAGCATTTTTATATTTTATTATAAAATATAGCAATAATATGCAATTCTATTGGATTGCAACTCACGTATGCTATTTTCTATAGAAGAGTAGAATGCGTTGACAATCGCAGGTCGTCCATGTATGACCCAGTCAGTTTTATTGACAGGTTCTCGCAATTTGCTAAATAGGTACTCGGTGCCAAAGAGAGTTAGATTAAGTACTGACTCCATCAATTTGTCAGAAGACATCTCCAGCTGCAAAAAACAAATTAAAAATTACCTGCACGAAAGCTTGCGGCACTATATATGCCATAGCAAGTATGCTATGGCAATATGGTTTTTTAACAGGCAGCCATACTTATATATATTTCTTTAGATATTTCTTTTACGGGTAGGTAATTTGTTATATTGGGCTGCTCCAGCCCAATATAACAAATTAATGAAGGTGTAATGTGAAGGTAATATACTTACACCGACATAGAATTTAGTAAGTTTGTCATCATCTAACATTTCGTTGGGGTAAGCGATGTGAGAAGCCATTGCGTCAGCTTTCTCCAATGCTTCTGTACGAGTATGCTCGTCCATCCAATCTACTTGAGTAAGTGTCTTACGGAACTGTTGTCTAAATTAAAGAATAAGAATAGCAATAATTTGTATTTTAAAAAAATATTTAATATAGGGTAGACCGAGACGAATCAAAAAATAATAAAATTATCTTTATAAAATAAAACGCTATTTTTTTTTTATTTTACGAGCAAGATTATAAACTAACGGTGTTCATAATCTTACGGTGACATATAGGTACATATACGTTATAATGAAATGAAATTATAGGTATTATTATGATGAAATATATTAATATATTACCGTATATCATTAACCATTTCTAAGGCGTTTGCTTTTGAATTTTCATTAAAGTACTTCCTTATGTACAAGGCCCCCACAGCTATGGACATACTGAAAAGAGAAAATTAAAAAGTTAATATCGGAAGTATATCATAAAAAAACTGTTAAAATAAAATAAAATGTTTATTATTAAATAGTATGAAATAATATCGGACTACCTGACGCTAGTAGTGTCAGCACACTCCTTCCAACGGCTTTCGCGCTCGGTCTTCCCAGAGAGGGCAGTGACGTACGCGAGTTGACGTCTCCTGAGATCGTCAGTCAAGTAAGATATGGATGCGCCTGCGACTCGCCACATAACGTAGTTAGCTTGAACCCTTTTTGGTGTTTTATCTAAGAGATCCTGTAAAAATATGTTAAAGGTTTTTAACTATAAATTAAAAATTAAACAGCTTCAGCTTCATGCTGTATCCCCGCACACAGCAGGGTAGGCAGGGTAGGTAGGAAGCTAGTATTAAGACACTTCCTGCCGAATTCTGGAAGTATTGCGTGTTGAGTGGCAGAACTCAACGCCGCGCTTTGCCTCGACACCAGAACGAAGAAATGGAAACATAAATAAATATTTCACTTCCTCGAGTGGGGATGGAACCCACAACCGTTACAGCCTATAAATAATAATATAATTATACAAATTTTACATTTCATGTTAAAGATCCACTAAGTAAATTTAATAAAATAAATAATAAAAAAACTTTAAACTTTATATACCTAAAAATAAAGGTTCAAGAACATTCAATGTGAAGCTCTCAATGGACTAGAATAAAAAAAAACTAACAGAGTAGGCAGAGGGAATCTATTGTAAAGTTCCCAATCTCTAATTGCTCCCCAATTTCCACCGAATTTTTGAGACATTGTGTGGTGAGTGGTGGTACTCGATGCTCGATTTTTTGGTTTTGTTACCAGAGTGTGGAAATTAAAATATTACCCCTACGAGTATACGCCCCCGTATACGCATACGCCCCGATGTTTCTACCTACTGTTGTTTAAGTTTTGGCTTTAGGGTTATAGGTTCACTTACTAAAATATAATGTATATAAAGAATTTACTAAACAGTGAAATCTATAATAAGATATTAGAAAAATATATTTCGACTATCTACGCATATAAAAGTTAATCAAATATTTACCTCGAGATCGCTAATATATTTGGGAACATTGACAATAGTTATCTCATCCAATCCAACTTGCACGTGAGGTGATAATAGACGATTTATGTAAACCAGCCATGGAATCCTGCAAGTTAAAAGTTTTATTTTTTAATTTATTTAAAAAAAAGACATAGAATAGAATGAAAGCGACAATACAATGAATATTTTTTTTTTATTCAGATTCATGCTTTATTCTGTGTAGGAAGGCAGAAAGAAATTGTGTCGAGACACTTCTTCTTTCCTCCTTAACTCGAGATATTGAGTGACGGAACTCAATTCCATGCTTCTATGCTTTGTTTTACCAGAACAAGGAATAAAAATAAATTAAATATAATTTTTCCCCTATGCGGGTACGTACCCACACCAATCAGTTTTGTATTCAGACGCCTCCTCGCTGACCTTTACTTCTTTTTCTTAGTTACAATAAGCTGTTTTACTATATTATAATATAAATAATTATATTATTATCTTCCCGAATGAGAATATGCTTTAAGAAATTATTTTGTATATTAAAAAAATGAATGTAATTTTACCTTGGAAATTTACGTTGGAGTTCTCCTATTGTCATTGGATTGTATAAACTAGTGGCATTACGACGTTTTTCCAACGGCAAAGATATCTGAAATCCAAGTTATGTAAGTATTTTAATCACTTTTTATTAATAATCAAGTCTATGCACTATACATATTATAAAATAAGTTTATTTGAACCGCAAACATAATCATCATAATTCTTCGTTGTGCAAAGCCTGATTGAGTTATACAAAATATTCTAAATCGTACATTCCGCATATAGCAGGATAGGCAGAGGGAACCTAGTGTTAAAACACTCCATTCCTCACCTTAAGAATTATCAAGGCATTGTGTGTTGAGTGGCGGAACTTTCGCTTTCGCCATGGTACCAAAATATGAATAAATAATAATTCGTTCCCTCGAGTGGGAATCGAGCCCACGGCCTCGAACGTGATAGTAATATCACAAACTACAATTGACATGTTTATTAATAGTGAAGCAATTATATGAGTCACGCAAAAATAGAAAACTCGTCAGCAACAATCGCCTAAAATTATTTATTACTTAATATAAAAGAGTAACGTGTGTAAAATATGTCAGTCACACGAAGCCGTAAAAGAATCGAGGCAAAGATTCAGTGCACGCCATGTCAATTGCCGACCGTCGCCGCACAATTAAGCCAATCTACCGGAACCTTGGAAGAACTTTTATCAGGCAACATATTTACGTCGAAGTTACGTTCGTTCAGATGTAATTGAAAGTGTTATAGTTTTTATTTTTTGGAAATAGCATTGATTTTTTTTTTATCATTTCGACACACGTTGGTCTATCGCCCTATCTATATCATTTGTTATGGAAATGATATACGAGTACGTACTGTTATTATAAAATAGAAAATACAATTCTGTTATAATTGGTTTATTGGACAATTTATTTATTAGATTAATAGTACAGCAGCTACTTTAAGCGTAAAAGTCGAACGTTTCACAGTTTTGTGAATCATATGTAAGTATTTGTATGTAAAATATTTCACTCGTTTGAAATTTCGATTTCGTCTAACCTAACATAAAAGTCAGAAGAGACCGTAAATAAAGTTCTTTGTGGACACATTAAAAGATATATTTGCGAGCGGGGCCCCTTCAGGTTTATTGTTCTTACTGTTACGTCAAATTTACAAATAAATAATGCTCCAGTTTGTCGATTTGGTCTATTGAGCTCATATGTGTGTCAATGTTATATTTAGTTCTTAAAAAAACTGTTTTCAATATTTCTGAATACTTTATATTAACAGATTTATTTATTTTACATTTTATTATTTTATTTTATATTTATGCAAAAAAATCCAGTATCTTGGAGCACTTGGCAGATAATATTTCGTCAGAACCCTTAACGTTTCTTGGTGTACGCTTGGAACTACGGTTTGAGTTTTGCCACCCAAAATACTATGGACAGAGATTGAGGAAATGAATAAATAATAAGTAAGTTAATATATTTACATTGGCAAGTTTCATTTCGAATTGTAGAGAATCTTTGAGTTCTACTTCAGCTCGAGCACGATCAGCACCAAGGAGAGTAGCGATGTCCACCATATAGTCGTAGTAGGCGAGCACTAATTTGTCGCTAAATCCTCGGTTCAAATACTCCCGACTTAATCCAAGGGAGGCCTGGTCCAACTAAAACATAATATATAAACTTATAAAGAAACAAGTAGGAAAATTTGTTTTAAGTCTTTGGATTAGTCTCTAAAATTTAATCGATTAAATATATCATCGTTAATATCAGAAAATGAAAAATAAAATGCTCTTACATCTATAATACGCTTAGTAGAGTTCTTTACATCCACGCTGATAGAGAAATCAAGGAAGTAGTCCACGGAATAACCAGCTCTGCGGAAGCGGTATACAGATTCTTCCCAGGAAAACGAAGCTTCGTCCCATGAGCTGCCTTGTAGCGCTGGCCATCCACCTAGGCGTTCCAACATGTCCAGCAGAGGCCTGACACCGCGACTTTCTATGGCAGCTGATAAATATATTTATAATTATTTTTTTAACATTAATGGTAAACATTTTACTGTTGTTACTTTCATATATTTTGCATAAATTCCTTGAATACAATAAATATAAATTGTAAATACAAATAAAGAACTATTTCTTTCCTTTACTACAGTCATTTATTACAATGTTCGCAAGGTACTTATGTCATAATATGTTATGCAAGCTGCGGAAGGAACGTCACTGGCTAACTTTCACTTACGTTTACAATTTACTAGTTCGAAATGTATAATTCATTCTGTAAAAGTATGAACTAATAAAACCTGTGCCCATTTTATTTGTGTGGTATAGGAGAGTCGAATATATAAAAAAGAGTATATTTCATAAAAATAAACTCAGTGTGTAGTGGGTAAATGAAAAATCACAATTGGTTCGTTAGAAAAAAAGAAATCTACTTACATCTATTCATACAAGCTTGGTACAACGTCTTTGCGAGTGCGAAAGGACGAGGTTCATCTTCAGCAATTGGCTCATCGAGAAGTGTACGAATTTGTTCTTGTAACTGGTCGGTGATGATAGAGAAGGTATTCACAGAAGTCTTGTCGTCAGGTATCCGTGTGTTTTTCAGGAAAGATCCACAAGAAAAGTCGTAGAAATCGTCACAGGGGTCCACTTTTTCGTCCATATTGGAGAGCAATTTGGACGCTAACAAAAGATAATTAATAAATAGACGAACATTTCAGCCGATACATTTTTCTGTAGTTATTTTACTAACATTATTATATGGAACGGACCAGAATGGGAAACGGAGTGTGTTAGCACTATGTTAGCTCTGCCTGCCCTGCGGTGTGTTCTCTCTTTCAATATCAACTTCTTTGACTTCGTTGACAAATATTAACATTTTTACCTATAAATAAAAAGTTTTTCATAAACAATTATATATTCTTATAGTCTGTAAAGTAAATATTTGTATTTTATTTACGCATCACGTAAGAATACCTATTGTGTTGAGGGCGTGAGACAAGCTCAGTAACTGTATATCTTAAAAGAATGGACCTTTGTTTCTCTGTGAAAAAAATATTGGCTTTAACATATTTAATACCACGAAGTGTTGTTATGACGCTTATTTCATTATAATAATGTGCGAAAACACCTTCTACTGGTTAACTTAACTTCCAATAAGTACCTACATGATGTCGGAATGAATTATTTTATAAATGTTTAATGTCAGGTTTAAAATTATATTATCAATAGAAAATAATTAAGATGTGTTTTTCAATATAGAGTACTTATTTAAGATACTTGTACAAAATACCCTATTTATCTATAAATACCTAAAAAAATATTAATCGTACCTACTTAGGATACTTATCCTTTCCACTTTCTGTTAAAACTACTGAAAGAATTTAGATGAAATTTTACGATTATTAGATTATAAGTGAAAGCGGGCGAAGCCGCATTTAGGCAACTAGTTTTTTAATGAAGCTTAATTTTTGTTTCGTTAATTCATTCCAATTGTATTAGGTATTCATGCGCACATTCGTATTTATTAAATTATCTTACAATAATAGCAAATAAGAAACCTTACCTGTATGGATACATCCAGGCACGTTACATATCTTGGCGTCGCTGTCGCTCCTGGCGATGACGGCTGGCGGCATGGACGGGGTAAGTCTTAGTTCGCTAGTCTGTGGCATGTCTAGAAGGTGGACGGACAAGCTGAGTGAGACACACACAAGACAAACACTATGGCTTCAAAGCACAGGCAATACGAGCAAGCGATATTAGAGTGCTAATAATTATGCATGGACATGGAGGAATTTAAATTCATGCTTTCGATGATAAAAAAAAAGTTGTTACTAGTTAGTTTTAATATAGCACTTAACAACTGCACCGTCCTCTTCAGTATTTAGTAATTAATTTTTATACTTTCTTTTAATACATACATATGATGTATATATATATATATATATGTATTTTATGGAATCTTTTCACTTCTAAAACATTATTATGTTCAAAATTTATTTTATTGAAACACTAACACGTAAGTTTTCAAAGACGATTTCAAAATATATGGGTAATTTGTTGAATATTAAAAGTTGTTTGTTATCATAAAATGTATAAATACCAGTTTACTAATTTTTCAGCTCGAGCGACCGTGACCGAAACTCAATTTTCACACAATACTACCCATCTCTCTATATTTCATCATCTACACATCTCTCTATATTTGTAGGTAGGAGAGTTGACTATATTGTTAATCAACCGTAGCACCCACATATGTATTTTTTTTTATTCCGGTAACACTAAACTAGAGTTGGCAATACTTAAGAAGCCATTGAGGCCGTCGTAGCGCAGTGGCACAAGGGTGTGACTGTAACGCGACGGATGTGGGTTCGATCCCGACTCAAAGAAGTGAAATATTTATTTACGTTTATATTTCCATTTCTTCGCTCTGGTGTCGAGTTGACCTCCAAAATTCAGCAGAAAATGGGAAACGGAGTGTCTTAACACTAGGTTCCCTCTGCTGACCCTGATGTGTGCGGGATAAAACGTGAAGCTATAAACAAGTAGATTTTATTTAAAGGAAAAATTTCGCGTGTTACCTACTAACCGGTTAGTATTGACCTCAATTAAATTTTTGAACTTGGCAATAATATATGAAACCTTTTTCCTTCTAAAAATGAAAAAGCGTACTAAATTATACAACGAATGGTTTTTATCGCGTGCATTAGCTATGTTGTATTAAAACTAAACTTTATTTATTTATGAAATTATCACTGTAGACACAATGACTAAACTGACTGACTTCAAGAATAAATTGTACTCGTAATTTACGTCTTGAAAATCGGACGTGAAACAGAGAGCGAAGTGTAGGTTTCCTATCCCTCTGTCAAGCATACGCGGGTAGAAGCGTGAAATAGCTGTATAGCTATAAGTATTTCAACTATTATACATCAATAATCTATATATATAAAAGGACTTGTCCTCACTGACTGAGGTAAGACGCGCGCACAGCCGTAACCGCTGATGGTGGAAACGTGAAATTTGGACAGATGCTTACTTTTGTAATCTGGACATCCACTAAGAAGGTATTTTGAAAAATTTTAACCCTAAAGGGGGGAAATAGGGGTTCAAAGTTTGTATGGATTTTTTTTTAAATCGGCACCAATTTTTATAAAATTTGAAATTTAGATTTTTAAAAGTATTTAATTGAACACGTATTTCATCGTTTTCCAGAATTCTCCCCCTAAGGGTGCAAATAAAGGGTGGAACATTTGTATGGAAAAATTCTTAAATCGCCACCGACATTTATAAAATTTGATATTTAGACTCTTAAAAATATTTAATTGAATATGTACTTCATAGTTTTCTAGAATTCACCCCCCAAGGGTGCAAATAAGGGGTTGAAAGTTTGCAGGCAAAATCTTTAAATCACCACCGATTTTTATAAAATTCGAAATTTAGTTTCTTAAAAATATTTCATTGAACACATGTTTCATGGGTTATTAGAATTCACTCCTAAATACGTAAGCGAAGCTGCGCGCGTCCGCTAGTACTATTATAAAAGCGTATAAATATAAATAGATTTGTATAATATGGTCAGGGATACATGTTTTTAACAAATTTTATACAATTGAAACTGAAAATAGGTTGTATTGCATTATGTTTTTATTGTATAATTCATTAGTGTCACCACTGGTCGTGCCGACACCGCGTTACAAAATTCTACGTGATCCAATATTGAATGTTCTAGATTTAAATAAGATCAGGTAGGTAGTGAAATATTTGCATCATTCAATATTACATTTTTTACTCCAGAACAATAAAAAACTTTATATAGTTTATATAAAGCATTGTTGAAAGGTCCATCGTCAATTCAGATGAGCGCTTATGTCATCATCAGCTCTGCAATTTTTTCGAACATGAGGTTTATGCTGATAGCCTTGTTGGCTTTACCACACCGGGTGGAAGACAGGATGGCATGGATTTCCCTGGGAAATTGCAAACACTACGTGGCTTCTTGAGAGAAGTCGATGGCGGCAAGAGCGTCCCCTGCGGGACTAGAACCTCGGCTTGCGGCCGTCGATCGGACTAAGCTCTACAATGTTCCGCTTTTAAACCAAACTCCAAGTCAACAGTATGATTATTTGATTGTTTCATGTAGTAAATGTTTCTTTTAACTGTTATTATTCATGATTTAATTCTTTTCATTGTCTAGCAAATATAAATAAAAATGGACGAATACATATGTTTACATAAGGACAGAAACAACTTGTCAGATGAAGGTGATAAAATTTATAAATAATTACCAATAAAATTATTGCATTTCTGTAAGTTACATGTTAATTAAGTACATAATAATTATTAGCTATTGCGCTTTAGTACGGTAATAATAATAATGAGGACGACAAAGTAGAAAAAACATGCGCATCTCATAGGAGTCACGAAGGCGCTTAATTGATTGAATATTTAATAACTATAGTTGTTTATCCACGTCAAACGATTTGAGGAATAATTTATTACCTATTTATTTACGAGTAATTATTGATTTCCTTTGAACTATACAAAAATAAAAAGGAAAATTCGTGGAATTTTATAATGTATGTTATATTAGCAACAATAATACAAACGAAGACGCAAATAATATTAAACCTTTACGACTATAACGTGGAAGGATTCTATTGATTGACTGTGCCGATAAGTGGTACCTACTTTTTTTTTAAATATCCTATACTGGATATTGGCACCGAGCCACAGATATATATGTAAAAATATTTAAAAAAAAAAACAAAAATGTTTTTGTTTTTTCTTTTGTATCTTTTTCATGACTCAAAAATTTGAATACAAGTCCGTTGTGCCCCAAATCCATACTGTAACTAAAGGCTACCTCCTCGTTGTTGTACCAGATATCCTCATTATTAACCGTTACCTATTGTTTTAACAATTGCTCCTTTATTACTAACGACGTATACGCATATAATATTATTTTTCTTAGAAATTATTTAAGTAAATAAGATGATTACAAATCAAAACAGCAAGTACAAAAAACCTCAATACAATTAACATGGTAATAGATTTTAGGATTGATACTGTTTTTGTGAAATATGTACAAAAAAAACCTATTTGATATATTTCAGTCTCTATCACTTACCTACATATAACATACTATGTTTATTTGCAAGACTTTATCCTTGTATACAAAGTTACGATTTATTTAAATATCTTTATATTTTATTTCATAATTAAAGGTTCGAAAAATTCTTTACAAAAGTAACTCGAGTAACTGCTTACATACAAAATACATACATATAAAATGTTTCTATAGGAACGAGGTACACAATGGTGGTCGACCATGAATAGCTTATGTAACATTTACATATATTTCTGAATATGGGTAATATTTCACGGTAAAATAATTATTTGTTTCGTGTTTTAAATTTAGTGCAACACAAGAAGCTTAAGGGAAAAATATAAAACATAATCTATGAAAAGGTAAATGAACAATACTAATAAGTTATAATTGTTTATTATGACTATTTGAAATCTGTTCCCATATATATTGTAATACGAGTAATTCTGTTTATATTAACATTATAAAATTAAGTTTACCCATTGAGTACAATAAAGTAAAAAATATTAGAGCCTAATTGATAAAAACATTTGTAAATTTCGCTTACCATTTATATCAGCTGATGTCTTGACTAGCGCAGTGGCAAGGAAAGCCGCGAGGAAAGCAACTGCGATCACAGAAATCACCCCAACAGCCAGCAGTAACCTCTTTTCCATTCTTGTTCTTTGCGCCCAAAAGGACGGTCTGTAAAACACAATAAATATAATGCATGTACTTATAACGTCTATATTATATTTGTATAACACCTCACCGAAATCCAAAAAACCAAAGTAATGTATTTAGAAAACACAAAAATTATTAGTTAACTTAACATAAGATACTTTGAGTGGCTCTCATCACCATCTCGGAACTATGCGGACGGATGAGAATTGAAGACCAGAAAATATAAAGTGGCCAAGTGCGACTCAGACTTGTCAATGAAAATTGCCCTTGTAGAGAACTTCCGTTCCGTTATAAGATTATGGATTTATAATATTTTTTTTTGTTTAAAAATAAAATAAAAATTAAAATATTATTGGGATGCGAAAAAAATGATTGTACGAACCTTTACGCCATTTTTAAATATCTAATATTATCTATATTGCACTTAAAGTTTAGATAAAGAAATTTTAGCTTAGTTTCAGTTTCATAAAAGAAAAATATTCCCCATATTATTTTATTTTCGTATAAAAATCGGAAATCGGTTCACAGAAAAGACACAGAACAGACAGTTGTTTAGATAAGTTAGGTAACATATCTACCAAATTTCAACTATGTGGTCCTAACAGTTACGGAATGAAGTGGCCGTGACATACGGACGGACAAGTCTAAATTGAAGACATATTTCTACACTATCCGAATACTTAGTCAATATTGTAATTAGCGACTATTGTAATGGACACATTGTTTTTGTAGGGAAGTGGAAAATTCTAAGTGGTTATTCTTTGAAGGAGAAAATTGCTACGAAATTTTCAATTTGTTTTGCTAACCCAATTTACTTGGCCGCAATTTTCCTTGGTGTTAAACGAAGGGAGCCCCGGGGAAACCAGATCCCTTCTTATAGATTCTTAAAGGAAACTTATTTCAGTATCTCGCGCAAAGCGGCTTAAAAATTATAAATGATTTTCAATAAAAGTCGTCGCAAACACACTGTGATGTCGAAAAGTAAGGTATTTATCTTTTTTAGTCATAATGAAATGTAAAGAAAGACGCAAACATTTGTATATAGGTACGCTGAAATAGTTTGTGTTATCTAAATTTTATAATTCTACAAGCACATATAATAAAAGCGTGAACTGATCGTTGTCCGTAAATGGAAGATATAATACAAAATTTATAACTGGGGAAATTTATAAATTTAATAGGAAAATAGAGATTTTTTAATTGATTATCTATTTGTATGTGCATTTGTGAATGCTAATCTCAGAAACGGCTTAAAAATATATGCGTCAAATTTATTTTAAATTACTGTTATATTGAATTGGATGAAATTAAATTAAAATTAAATTATATTAAATTAAAAAAAAAAAAATTATCATCAAATTAAATTATATTAAAATTCATGTTGTATACCTACCGCACATAGCGGGGCAGAGGGAACCTAGTGTTATGACACTCCGTTTCCCACTTTCTGCCGAATTCTGGAGGTATTGCATGTTGAGAGGCGGAACTCAACGCAATTATATTGCTAATCGTATACGTATAGTTTAAGTTTTAATAAATTGCTTTTATTATCCTCGTCCTTACGTAACGGTTCTACATAAAAATATTCTGTTTTCAGTTTCAAGCAGGGTCAGTAGGCCCAGTATTAAGACACTACGCTCCCCACTTTCCGCCTATTTCTAAACTCAACGCCGCGCTTTGCCTCGACACCAGATAGATGAAATATTTATTTCCTCGAGTGGGCATAGAATCTACAGACTGCCGCGTTTACAGTCACAGTTCCTTAAATACCGCCAGCGGAGCGCCAAACGCTACGGTCTCTATATACCTCTTTCGCCTCGTCCACTGTCATCAACCTCTTCATACATGCCTTACGGGGGGTCCTCATGCTTTTTACGTGACCTTCCTCCAGTAAATATAAAAGTATAGTATTTTTTATAATTTCATTTATTTAACTTATGCTTTTAATTATTCTTGTGTATTAAGTACATACAATGTATAATGACTCCTAACTGATAAAAAACTAATGAAAATAAATAATTTATCTTCAAAAGTTGAAATTATTTTTCGGCAAGTGAAGCCCTCATATTATTGTGTTTATCTATATATATAAAAGGACTTGTCCTCACTGACTGAGGTAAGACGCAGGCACAGCCGTAACCGCTGATGATGGAAACGTGAAATTTGGACAGATGTTTACTTTAGTAATCTGGACATCCACTAAGAAGGGATTTTGAAAAATTTTAACCCTAAAGGTGTGAAATAGGGGTTGAAAGTTTATATGGAAAAAAATTTAAATCGGCACCGATTTTTATAAAATTTGAAATTTAGATTTTTAAAAGTATTTCATTGAACAAGTGTTTCTTCGTTTTCTAGAATTCTTCCCCTAAGGGTGCAAAGAAGGGGTTGAAAGTTTGTATGGAAAAATCTTTAAATTGCCACCTATTTTTATCAAATTTGAAATTTAGACTTCCAAATATTTCATTGAACACGTGTTTTATGGTTTATTATAATTCACCCCTAAGGGTACAAATAAGCAGGCGACGCTGCGCGTGTCCGCTAGTTTTATTATAATCGACGTACATGTCCACTTGCATCCGCTACAAGTCTCACAAGTCACAGGTCAGATATAGTATGTAAAGGCTGAATTATTACTTTATCGATTACCAAGACAAAACTTCTTATGTATATTTTAAATGAAATGCTGTTTTTGTTGAATAGAAACGTAGGTACTAATAAATATATATTTTTAAGAATCAATAATCCATGTAGGTATATTTTAATAAAATAATAACTCGCTTAACACCTGATTAAAATATTAATTAACATAATAAGATAGACCAGAGTGGAAGAAGTGGAAGGCCGGAAGTGAAGAAGGCCTCCCTTTGCCCAACAATGGGATCTAAAGATATCATTTACATACCGTCGTCAAGATATCATTTACTAAAGAATTCGCTGATGTGTCATGTGGGAAAGATGCGGCGATACCGAGCTTAGTGTAGACTAGAGTGTTTATTTTAATTTCGCTGAATATGTTTATACAAATATGCAATAGGAGACCTTTCTTGAACACCTATAATATTATTATTTTTAACCGACTTCTGTAAGAAAAGCAGGTTATCAATTCGACTGTATTTTGTAATGTAAATTATTATTATTTTTTGCTGACAGTAATTATGTCAACAATAAGTGTGTGTGAATGGTTTTAAAATTATTTTAAATACGTTATTGTTGAAATCGGTGCCAATTTGATATTTTTTTCAACATTTTTATAGCTTTTGTTCCGTGTATATAGTAATTATATCTTATGTCATTTTTTTCCTTGGGTAGCAAAAAAATTACAATATTAAAAAAGAAATCGTTCAAAAATAAACAATTTTAAAATGTTAGCAATAAGCACTACCCGAAGCTTAAAAAAATCCATAAGATTATTTTTAATTTTTCGCCCTCTATCACTGGATACTGGTAAATCTTATCTTATCCGGCTATACTGTAAAAGCAGTTATTTTTTTAAATCCTGTCTTCCATTTTCAAGACACATGAAGGGCTGGCGCTATGTCTTTATTATCATATTAAAAATATTAAAACCAACGACTTTGATACAAACAATTACAGTACATCCGGCGAGCTGTGGCCTCCTTGATAGTAGGCTTTTTGAACTATTCCCCGTCGTTATTTTTATACTTGTTGTTCCTTGTATTTATTAGTTCTTCGCTCGAGATGCAAATTAATATTTAAAATATGGTAGATCTTCGTAGCCTTCTATCTATAATTTACTTTTGGGTCACAACTTGTCGACCATACTATATATATGTGTAATAAATATATCCCCGGACCGGTCTGACCTACGCGCATCGTGTTGAAGGTGAACGAACTTTTTAAATAATTAATACAGATTTTGTAATTAGATACGTATTTTCCTACGCTAGAGATTTTAGCGAGATTGGGACTCCGTTCTCCACTTTTCGCCCGAATTTCATGTATTGTGTGTTAAGTTACGGTCTTACCAGAGCATGGAGCAGAAATTTCCACTTTTACGGGACAATAGATACATAAATTATTATGTTTACAATATATGACCACTAAAATTTTTTTTTTAATTTGGTACAGAGTTGCACTTGGAAAAGAATTTAAAATCGCGAAAAAACGGATTGCAAGCATTTAAAATAACGATATATAAAGGTTTATACGAAAGTACTACCCAGCGATGTACCTACGCCTACACTGGCTAAATCTTACGAGATAAATGAGATACACGAGATAAATGCGGCTAAACTTTTTTTTATATAGGAGAATTATATATTTTTTTAGGTATATAAATTGTAGCCTGTGTGTTATTCTGATGTACAGGCTATATATATTATTGTAAAGTTTCATCAAAATCAGTTTAGTAATTTTTGCATGATAATGGAACTAACATCCATCCTCACAAACTTTTACATTTATAATATTATGGTAGGATAGTAGGATTCTCACTAGTGTATACAAAATATCAATATGTAATAATTGTAGTCGATTGCAAGCTTATAACTGTATTTTATTTATAGAACCACGCGGTACCCTGCACGTACACGGTAGGCAGAAGGAACCTGGGAACCTAGTGATAAGACACTCCGCTCCCATTAAACATACCGTCCCCTTCTTTACCACGAATTCTTCTCCGGCAGAGGCGGAACTCAACATCGCAATAACTACATAATTCAAAATTAAACATATAAATAAAATATTCAAAGATAACAAGAAGTACAGGACGATGCCACGAGATAAAAGCTTTAGATATAATAACCTTCTGTAGCAAACGAGTTTTAACATGTTTAGACACTTTTTTCAAAGCAAACGGTCAATGTCAAGTAGAATATATATATATATATACCTATATATTAAGATTTATTTATTTTTATATTATAATTTCTATTTGATCCACGCACTACAATTACTTTAAAATTTCATTGATATGATTGTAAGCTAAATCGATATAAATATAAGTTTTTGGAACATTGTAATTTCCATGGCCACGACTGTAGAGTCGACTATTGATTGACGACTGTATCAAGAACTGCGTCAAGAGGCGAATCCTGGAGGCAATGCTGCCCTCCTGTGCTCTACCTCGTTATCAGAGTGAAGAAATAATATATAATATTTAATTTCATCGAGTGGGTATCGAACCCATATATCACGTTTACAGTTGCACGCTTGTATCCCTGCGCTACGAGTTGATACCAGGCTCAGTTGATTTGGTCACTTGTTTTTCCTTTACAATATACCTACATATATTAAACAAATTAGCATAACACGAAAAGGATATTTGAAGGTTTTGACCGCTTGATACAAAATATTAGAAGAACTTTAAGCCTCCGAGTCAGCATGAGTATGTGAATGGAAGGTATTCGCTGGAAATCCCCAAGGTTGTATATTTAGTTATAGTTAATATATAAACATAATTTAATATATATATATAACTATATAACGGCACAGGTGCAGGATTCACTTATCCGGTACTACCGTTAGCAAAGCAGTTATATAAGAGTTGATTGACCCTGTAGTAAACAATACAATTTATAGTTATACTATGCAAATGTATTCTAACCAGTTTATGACAGCGGTATGGTTCTCAAGGCAAGTCGCGCGAACACAAAAGTGCTTCGTTAGAGTAATCTCAATAATAATTCGTGTATACAAATAAATATGGACTATTTATTTTAAATTAATGTATTTTTAGCATGTATTCTTAGTTTTGAAATATATTTAAAAAATTGTGGACCCGAACGCGGCTACGCCCGCTTGAACTATACGAATATTTATTAAATATATTTATTATTTATGAAATAAAAAAATAATTAAGCTAGCTCATTTAAGCAAGTATCCTATGTTCATCCCGAGACCCTCAAGTATCTCTATATGAGTATTTTATCACAATTAAATCAGCGGTTTGGCCCTGATTGCGTAAAAGACAGACAGACAGACAGACAGAGTTACTTTCGAATTTATAATATAGGTATGGATTATAAGAATGCAAGTAAAGTTGCACATATTCCATTTATGCTCTATGCACCGTGATAACTGCATGAATTAAAGTAGAGTACAACTAAGACTTAACCAGCATTTTTGGTTATTACCTTATACAAGTTTGAATAACTTCTTTTTCTTTTAAGTTTGCAATATAATAATGGAATAATGATTATGTTAGCTCGACTTAAGACCGGTTTTCAGTTCTAGCACCGCCTGATTTTTTGTCAAATGATAAAAGTAAATTTTAATTTATAAGGCTAGTACCTACACGGATGGACGACTTATAGTTACCTTTATTGCATATGTATATTTAGTTTTCTTGTATAATTTCGTTAGCGTCACGGGAAACATGAAAAAACTACTATATTCTTATAAACTTAGGCACTTATATACCATATCCACATTCATATATCGATAAGACTCACATATATATTTTTATTATTGTTTCATGATATTAATTTTATTATATAAGTACAGCTTAATTATATTACATTCAAAAACACCATAAAGTATGTGTATGACATAAGTGGTTGGTAGTTACGGGTTCAAGGAAATCAGGAAATGAAGTTTTTGTTTTTTGCAAAAACAGCAAAGTATCTATGTGTATACATACAGCTTTGAACAACACTAGCAAAAAACACGGACTACTCTCATCGTTCTCGAATTCTTCTCACTTCTAAGAGAAGTACTTTTATATAGTACTAATCTTAGCCCCGTAATACTAAAAATTGCCGTAGGGCAGTTCACATGTTGTATGGTTGAAATCCCATTAGAAAAATTTAAATTGTTCGAAATATAAATATATAAAGAATGTCCCGAAACACCTGTAAGTAGACTTATTAAGCGGGCAACCTAAAATATAAGAAATATAAATTGTTTTTATACGTATAAAAACTCACAACCTGTCGTACCAAATATATTGTTTTCAAATATTAATAACCAATTTCAATTGAAATATTAATAAAAAATGGAGATTTAAATATTAATAATGATAGACGATATATTAAATTGCGAAATACGCTTTAAGAAGGCAATCTTTACGGTTTTGCGAGTGATCTAAATGCAAATTATATTACTTTAGAGGATACTTATTGAGTTAATAAAGATTGGGAGCGGCTCGTGCCTCAGATACTTGAAGGCTGTGGACGAGCTATTTGTATCTATGTTTTAAAATTAAAATAAGGACTACTATGCCGTCGCCCCTGTATTTTCTGAATGTTTATTATAGAGAATGATTATATATTTCCATACAGTGCTTATATATAATATATGATGGTACGCCAAGTTGGATTTGTATTATTATATATTTTTTGTTTTATTATGTAATAACTATTGGTGAATCGAATAAATATTATAAAATTATATTTATTTAGGAATGTTATTTAGAAGAAATTGTTATATTTTTTTATAGTTTTTATAGTGTATCTCAGTCGACTTTTACCAAAAAATATTTTAAATTTATTTCATGAAATATTTAAAGCACAATATATTTTTATTTATATTTTTATATTTTTTATTTTAGGTATTTATTATACCTACTACTACATAGTAGTAGTTTCTTATTTCGGAATGTTTCTTATATATTTAGTGTTTTAATGTTTAAGGTAACACAAAAAAATGCTTTGAATAATTACAAAAACATTAACAATTACGAGTTTTTCATACTATGCTCTTATTTTTCTTAATTTTTTTTAAATTAAAATTCCATTATTATATTTATACATTCAATTTATATTTCGATTAAGCCGAAGGAAATAGAAATGATGTACACTCATAATGTATACTCATTACTAAAATTGTACAGTATGTATCTCGAAATAGCTCTATTGGCTTCATACATTCATTGATAAGATAAGACAAAACTAGTAGAACTCACGTTCTTTTATAAACTTCACATAAATAAATATAAAGGACTTATTTGAATAAGTAACAACGTTAAAGCACGGCGGAGACGAAGCTCCGAAAAAAAAATATTTATACGATATTGCTTAATTGTTTAAAAAATATTTTTGAACTTTATTTATTGTTTTTTCAAGAGCCATTACACACTTAGCGAGATTTGAACGCGCGCCTTTTAGAAACCGTTCAAGCGTTCTGACCACTAAGCCATACGTTCTTGTTAAGCTACGTCGAGATTCTTATTCTTATATAACTTGTATGAAGAGTATAAGAATTTCGATGTACAAGTAGCTTGATGAGAACGCATGGCATAGTAATCAGAGGGAAGGATGTGCGAGTTCAAATACCGCTATGTTAAAAATGTTTTCTAAATAAGTTTATTTTAACCTGAATCATTGGCTACAGTAGAAAAGTTATTGAAAGATGTGAAACTGCCTATCGGCGTTGCGAGGGTAAGCCACGACAGAAGGAAATTTTAAAAATACAACTGGGTCTGGGGAATCGATGTTCTTCATTTTTTGGTAGAAAAGAAGAATACTACGTTAGGTTTAACATGAAGAAGAATTGAACATAAATTTTATATTACTCACTTCACGTTGTTACGCATGTTGTAGTTTGTGGTGATGTATTCGGCGTCCCCACTGAAACAAACAGAATAAATTCATTCATGAAAAGTTACATAATAATAATAAAAAATAAGAATAATTTATATATATATATATATTTTATAATATTATAAAATCTTTAAAAGATACATTTATTATTAATATAGATGTAATAACAACAAGACGTTTCATCATTTCTAATCATATATTCAGAAGTAATTTACTATAGTCATATATATACACGTAATTACATACTATATGTTGGCACGAATACGAGAATACCATGAGGACGGTGCATTTGTAATAAACTTAATTAGACCTGATTGGGTGACACAGATCTAACCTCATCATCTGTGTAATGGACGGTATCCTACTTTAAAGCGGTAATGTTTTCCGCGGAAATCTTGTTAACTTGCACTTATTCGTTTATAACTAGGGATTGCTTACATTCAAATATCTTATTTTTTTTAATTAATCTTCTAATATGACAGTTTTGAAAAGAAATTAATGATTCGCGCGGAAATTAAATTTTGCTTTATATAATAATTAGCGATCTGCTCGCGGCTTTGAACGCTTGTACTTTACATACAATTATTTATTTTCTCATCTGGATCTATTTCGCGATCTACTAACATTATTATTGATGAAAATTTTAAGTAAATTGGTTCAGCACTATCGGAGGTAAACGTCATCATACATACAGACTGATAGACCGACAAGACCGACACTTTTTAGCATCTATCCATTTCAGTCAAAAATACTAAATGTACAGACAAAATATTTTTACTGTTTTATTATATATAGAGATTGTCACCAGATTTATTATATACAATTTTAATTATTTGTGAATATTAATTAGCTCGCATGTAAATATACCGTTTGGATGGTTTCGCGTGTAGCCAGTAATGGTCATGGGAGTGGTGTCGATGCGTGGCGTACCACGAGGTCGATGCAAGAGTTCTACAGCTTGCGTGTTCTCTTTGTGCGGGCACACGTGCATCCATCCTTGAATGACCTCGACTTCCACTATTTTTTTTTTTAATATAATTAACCCAGTCCACTTTAAAATAATACGGCTATTGTCTATGATTATTGGAGTGCTGGTGGTATGTCTTCTATGGTGGTAGTATCGAAAGCGCTCCCTTATACTAATAAGAAATGCAGTTTTTCATAATTTAAAAAAAAATACTATTATTTAAGCGACGAAAACTATAATAGTACACAAATTGTTGTTATAGCAATAATTTTCCAGTAAAAACGAATATTTTGCTTTAATAATAAATCTTGTAATATTTTCACAAATCACGTGTCTTTTGTAGATATGATACAAACTGAAATAAACAGAAAGACTAAAAATATTATTATTATATTATTATTATTAATATTCAATTGATTCGACTCTTTTGTAAGCTGGTAACCTCGTTAACATTTTGTACGGTAGTTTTACCTATTTACCATGTCACATCCTAGAATTTAAAGCAATAAAAAAATATAATACAAAGATATATTTTTGTATACTGATGACGATAATGGCGATGACATTAAATGAAAAGAAAATTTTAACAAAGTATAATAATATTTTTATTTTTATACTAGTGGACCCGAACGCGGCTATAACTAAGGCTATGCCTATATATAATAGGCTATATATTTATGAAATTATTTTCAGTTTTCAATAGAGAGATGCGTTAAGCAAATCAAGTAAGTTAGTCATTTTGGGTGACGTTTTCTAACAACAAACTTTGCAAATCGTTGCTTAGCAACGGTCGTCTAACGACGGTTGTTATTAACATGGCGGAATAAATTGCATGTTAATTTAATAAGTATTTTAATATATTGGTATATATCGAAAATATTACAAATATGAGAGAAAAAAGTATCCTATGTTCATCCCGATACCTTCAAGTATCTCTATATGAGTATTTTATCACAATTAAACTAGCGGCTTGGCCCTTATTGCGTAAAAGACAGACATACAGACAGATAGGCAGAGTTACTTTCGGATTTATGATATAGGTATGAATGCAAATTCTAAACTACAAATTGCAATACTCGTTAAAGTTAAAAATTTCTAGAAACACCACGAAATATTGTTTGTTTCCTGCAAACTTTCTTATACAGCCAGCTAAATGTCGTCGTCATCATTATAAGTTTATTAATTTGGGATGCAAAGTTATACAATATACATACAGTGTTATTTCTTATTTCGCTCAAGCAAAAAACTCACATGCTATAATTATTTTATTTTTTACACCGTTTTTGTACCGTGATAACAAACTATTTTTTTTTTTTTGAGCTTTTCACTGTATCCACACACAGCAGGGTAGGGAGATAGAACCTAGTTTCTACACTCCTTTCCCCATTTTTCGCTGAATTCTGGAGGCATTGCATGTTGAGTGGTAGAACTCAACAGCTTTGCCTCGAAACCAGACTGACCAAGAAGAAATGAAAATATTAAATATTTCATTTCGCGCTTACAGTTAAACAGACTGGTCTCATATGAAATATTTATAATAGGCTTAATTATAATTTTTTTTGCAATATCTCCCGAGCTTATATTATTATTTAATTATATAAATTATATAAAAAAATAAAATACAAGGATAATAAATACTTAGTTACGGTACTTATTACTTGTTATTGTGAACAAAAAATCAATAACTTTAATTACTGGTTACATTTACAACATTTATAAGTAATAAAAACACAACATGAGATGAGAAACAAGTCACGATTTAGTTGTTACGTATCTCATAATCTAATAATATTTATAAATATTATCTTCGTAAGTATACATGGAGAACATTCTCCATTGAATTTAATAAGAATTACCTCGTTTATTTTATTTCAATACACATAATAAACAATAATTATAATAAGGCACATTACAAACATTATTCCTGGAGATTCATCCATCTTTGATAAGCGGAAAAGTTGTAAAAGCTATATGTAGGTATCATAAATATAAAATAATATGTCAAGTTCTAGTTGGTCTTGGCTACAGAGGGTTCCGTGCCAATTTTATTATTGTAGGTAAATGGAAACGTGTAGGTAGGTAGGTAGGTAGATATGCGTTTTAATTTTGTGCTGTAAGTTCGCATTTCTTGCTAAATTCCATAACTGTAGATCCGCGGAATGTAATTTCATACAAAACAATGTAAAATGGATGATTTAAAAACTTAAATTTCTGTGCTCCAAGCGACCATAGATGTTGATATTTTATGTTAATTTTAAAGAGAATCTATCTCCTCACATCTACCTCAAAGGTAGGGGCAACGCACCTGCTCCTCTGGTGTTACACGGGGCCGGGGGTGGCGGTCATCACTTACCATCAGATGACCCGTACTTATTTGCCTTGTCTTTAAACGATCTTGAGATAAACGGACAGACATACAGGAAGAATGAGTTCTGTATTTTTGTTTGAGGTGTCCTAATAAAAAATCAAGCAACTGCTGGTAGGGACGCCTCGTAAAATAAATAAAATGAACAAAAAAACAAACAAAACAAATTGAATTTTTGTACCCTTACTTAAAAGTGTACTAGCTAGATTTACAGTATTGTGATATTAAAATATCTTGATTATAAAAAGTTCCTTACAAAGAATTTCGCCTATTTGTACCTTGTAATGTCACGAGTTTATAATAATACTTATTGGTATTGGTAAAGTACCTATCAAAATATTTAGTGGTAGTAGTTACATTTAGTGGGAATTGTACTTAATTGTATATTTTTTCAGCTGTATCATCATCACAAATAGCAGGGTAGGCAGAGGGAACCTACTGTTAAGACACTCCGTTCCCCACTTTTTCCAAATTATATGTTGACTGGTGTAACTCAAACCAAGACCTTCGTCTTGATAGATAGTTGATACCAAAGCGAAGAAATGGAAATATTAATAAATGAAAATTCATTCCTCTGAGTGGGGTCGAACATCGATTTATACAATTCTACTTATAGATAAATTGCAAGCCTAAGAAAACTAAATTGGAAACTATACTTATTACATAATCTTTACATAACCGTGTAATCAACGCGAGCAAAATTATATAATTTTACAAATTAAAGGTTTTAGCCAATTAAGTGTGTAATTTCCATTTCTTCCCTCTGATGTAGAGGTAAAGCACGGCGTTGAGTTCCGCCACTCAACACGCAATGCCTCTAGAATTAGGCGGAAAGTGAGGAACGGAGTGTCTTAACACTAGGTTCCCTCTGCCTACCGTGCTGTGTGCGGAACGCAAGCGCGAAGCTGATTTGATTTATTTGTTTTCTGATTTAAATGTGTAACGCCTTTCAAACTTAGCGGAACGTTACATCTGTATAATATTGATAACAAAAAATAGAAAAAATATTAACCAGTACATTATTTATTAACTAGTGATAAGAAGTCAGAAGCTTTTTGGCAGACGTCGTTCCATATATCAATTGAATGGGAAGTAATAGATAGTATTGGTCAGCAGACCGTGATCCAAGCTCTATAAATCAATAACGAAATGAAAATAATTTTTATCGTTTGTTTGTGTGGATGTGTGTGCAAATGATTGACGTCTTCCATATTCAACTATCGGAATCGCTTGGGTGGTCGTGCTAGAAAAAATATGTATTTGTTTTATTTTTTACCATCAATGGCCTCAAAGACTAATTGGTCGAAGGCTATTTTCCATTATAGAAAGCTGGTTAAGTGGAACCTGGATAGCTAAGAAACGTCTATAATTGAGAATTTACTTAATTCCCTTTATGAGTGAATTTGAACAGGTTGGGATAGATTTTGGTATGTTTGTTTACAAAGAATTTATATGTAAGCGGGGCGCCTCTGTAAGTGAGATAACTTTAATTTTAAACCTGTGTAACTGGAAACTGGATAAATGAAAACTTTCTACTTACCATTTAGGTACGAAATCTATGGTCCCTTGAGTTCCCAACTAACCAGGTTTCACTGTATTCTTCAAAAATAAAGTTTTTGTTAATGTGATACGTGTTACAAAAAAAATAAAGTATAAATAAAATTAAAATGTACTATATCAAAAAAATCAAAACAAGTACCTAAATATATAGTATCTACTATACAAAGAGCGTAAGAGATAGTATAATTTCCAAAGCAATGCAAATACTTGTTTTCCTATACAATAATTTGCATATTTCTTTAGATATTATCATTTATCAGTACCTACTATAAACTCCTCTAACATTCTAGCTTAGAAACTTTTATGACGGTAGGCTGTAAAACAAGAAGCCTGCAATGGGCTCAATTTCCCCTATAAACATATACATCCAATGTGCAGTGTCTACTTTAAACTAGTTTTAAGTTGACGTTAAAACTGCGACGCTATAGTTCTTAGTCCACGACTAGTTTTCTCGTGGCTTTAATGGACGGTCATTAATGAAATTATGAATACCATGCTCCTCACATTATTATTAAAATATGTGCGCTCGTGTTTACGTACTCGTACACGCAGTGCGCGTCCTACAAAACGAGAAAGTTAAATTGTAAATACTTAAGTAATGCTCCTCTAACAGAAAACGAACAGGTTGCCCATAAAAGGAATTAACTTAGTAGGTCGAGCCTCCTAAGCTGTACTTCACATTATATAGGATAGAGTTAATTAAAAATGGAGTTTTATGTGAAATATATATGTATGTATGAAATATACGAAAATGAATTCAACTATTATTTTATTTATTACAGATTGAGATTTTTTTTATACATTTCGTTTTTTAGGGTTCCGTACCACAAACATTTGTTGTGTCAAGGCTTTTTTTTTCAAGAATTCATAGAAGTATTAATCTGAAATCAATATCAGTATACAGTCTTTTATAGTATTAAAAAAATTAAACTTCTAAATGTGGACCCAAATTGCATGAAATTCGCCCAGCAATCAACATCTATAGAATAGTTCTCGTTTATCTAGACTAGAATTATTCTAATTAGTTCCAGAATTGCCGATTTATAAAATTATAGTTATAGTTCATTTCATACAAAATTAGTGCAAACTTACTTATGTTTGTTTGTCAACTTCTGTAAGTTGTATTTTCCGTTAACCTACAATCTTGAAATTGGTACGGAAACGTCGGTGATCGAGTTTCCAACCGACCGACCAACACTTGATTTAGTTTGCACTCTATTTTCCGTACTTTCCTACCGGTGCACTAGTCTTATATTATAACTTTGAAAGTAACTCTGTCTGTCTTTTACGCAATCAGGGCCAAACTGCTAATTCAATTGTGATAAAATACTCATATAGAGATACTTGAGGGTCCCGGGATGAACATAAGATACTTTTTTTCTTATATTTATAATATTTTCGATATACATCCAATATTAAAATACTTATAAATTTGACATGCAATTTACGAGTATTCCGCCATGTTAATAACAACTGTAGTTGCTAAGCAACGATTTGCAAAGTTTGTTGGAAAACGCTTGCTTAACGCATCCCTCTATTGAAAACTGAAAATAATTTCATAAATATTCCTAAATATAGTTCAAGCGGGCGTAGCCGCGTTCGGGTCCACTAGTATATAATAAAATTAATTTCCTCAATGGTATTCAAATCTATAATAATCACATTTATAATCAAATGATGTCTGAATAGATACATAACTTTAACTATATCACTACCATATTTCAGCTTCACGCTGAATCCCGCACACAGCAAGGTAGGTAGAGGGAGCCTAGTGTTAAGACACTCCGTTCCCCACTTCCTACCGATTTCTGGAGGCATTGCGTGTTGAGTGGCAGAACTTAACGCCGCGCTTTGCCTCGACACCAGCGCGAAGAAATGGAAATATAAACTTAAACAAATATTTCACTTCCTCGAGTGGGAATCGAACAAACAACCGTCGCGTTCAGACACACCCTTGTGCCGCTGCGCCACGACGGCGCCCTATTTAATGAATAATAAATCTCACTCATATATTACAGAAATATGAATGGAAAGTACTTAGGGATAGAGGACGACTCTGTTACAAGCATCACAATATCAAATTGATAAAAATGAACGTAATGTACTGATGGTGAGTTCGATGTTTTACTACCGCCGCCATTTTACGATGATGGGATATATCCATTTCAGAAAATATACTCATTTTTATGATCGACAATAGATCTCCGATCGCGGCAACCAAGGAGAAGCACTCGAGGTTATAGAAAATAAATAGATTTTACAGCCATAAAATAAATATGCGTAACATACGAGTAAATTCATATTGGCGCTCGTATCGCAGTCGTTCGCGTTCCTTGTCATCTATGAATATCTTTCAATTGTCACACGTTCGATTTGAATACAATAGTAAAAGCGACGTCGAATAAATAGTGATGTATCGTGTGTGTAATTTGTGTCGATAATTTTTTCTTTTGTAACTCTCTAATGTACGTTTTTCTTCATTGATTGTGCAATTAAAATAGTTCATTAAGATTTTGTGCGAGAGGAAAAAATGGACGCTCCTGTGAGTGACCTGGAACAGGCATATGGCGCCCTACTACCAATAATCTTGTTTGTCTTTTATTTATACATTGGTCTATTGAACATCTGTGCTAATTCGTCAAAAGTCTATTTGAGCGTGGGTGGGTGGTGTTCATAAAGTGATATTTTTATATATTTTATTGTTTCTCAACCTGTAAAATGTTTTAGTGTCAAATATAAAATGAAGTGTTGCGAGTGTTGGTGGCACTAGCCAACGATAAAAGGGCGTAATATAGTAGATTAAATAAAAGTATCAGTAATTTATTATACAAAATCGATATTGCAAGAATGAAATAGACAATAATAGAACGAAGTTTTTCCCTCGCTAGTAGCAGTCTTGTGGAGCATGATATTTATACCTTCAGTAAGGACCGTATACGTAAATTATTTCTTCAATTTTTTCAATTTAAGAACTGTATGCCACTCATATTTCAATTAAACCCTTATATATTATTATAATATTATAATTTTGTTTTTCATCGTTACACTTTTTCCTGTATAATCGATAGACAAAAAGACTTCGAGAACTGGAGGAAATAAAAAAACTAATATGAGCATACCCTCTAGTGAATATTGCCCCCCATGCGGCTTTTCATTATTTACTATTGTAATTGAAGAGAATAAATAGAGAGCCAAAAATATAAAAAAACAGAAATTCATATTCCATTACTATTTTCTCGTCAGCATATTTCTTTATTGTAAAAATAATTAATGTACAGACACACTTTCTTCATTGTTTTATTATATCATAGATATAATTTACATGTATTAATTGAAAAATTATAATGAGTTTATTATTTTACACTTTATAGAATTAAATACATAGATTGTATTATACATGGACGTTATTCAAAAATATTAATTTAAGCCTTAGTAGAGCCTTTTTATTGAACAAAATGAGCCTTTAAAAGAGAAATAAATAAACTACGTCTTACATTCGTTTTCCTTAAGACACCTTAAGCTACAGGTTTTTGCAGTGATTCCCCGAGAGGATTTTTCACCTTTCTTCATTAAGGATGTACTAGATTAAACTTATCCTCTAAAGTTACGACCGGGGTAACCTTGAAATGAGACTACATTTTTTATAATAGCAAAATTCTTTTTTTATTTAGTCTCGCATTTTTTCGTATTATTTACTGTGATTTTTGGAAAAATTGACAATTTTTATTATATTCTAGCTTTTTTCCTTTATTACCAATTATTACCCCATAAGGCAATTTGTTTTAGATATTCCCTATTTATCTATGTATGTATGTATGTATGTTACGTGGCGTTGTAGAGTCTAAACGCCTTGACCGATTTTGATGACTTTGTTGTTTGTCTTTATGACCTCATAGCTTAAATCCTGTTGGTTTGATTCAGCCAGATTTAACCTAACCACGGCTTATAGATAGAAAAAAAAATCCTATTAACTTTCTTTACTGCCAAGCCGAAGCTTTATTAGGTTTTCATAACGTTATTATAGGAAAGAAAGCAACTGTCCGATCCAGCGTACTACAAGTGAGATATAAAGCCTTTGTGGAATATAAAATGATTTACAAGGTCAAATAATATTGTTTCTATGCTTGAAAAATATTAATATTTAAAAATTCATGTATTTTTTCTATAATATATACTATATAGCATTGCACTTTACTTATACCAAGCTTTGATTAGGAAGCTTTCCTTAAATATTATTTTGAAAAGCTAATAAATACATCAGCATGACGTGGTATCCCGCACACAGCAGAGGGAACCTAGTGCTCAAACACTCCGTTCTCCATTTTCGTCGAATTTCGAAAAGGCACGTCGTGGTACAGGGGCACAAAGTGTGACTAAGCGCGACTGGTTGTGAAGTTCATTCCTATCCGAGAAAACGAAGTATTAATTTAAATTTATATTTCCATTTCTTCGGTCTGGTGTTCAGGAAAGAATCCTCTATTGAAAGAATACACATAGGAGTGTATTCTTTCAATAGTTGAAATATTAATTTTAATACAAAAGAGAAAATCGATGCATTCAATGAAAAACGAAAACCGATAGGGTAGATGTGCCTATTTTATTTTATAATTTATAAGGCAATCACATGCCTGTGCAATGTAAAAAAACGTGATTGAGATATTTCTAGCTAAGTTGCTTTCCAACATAGAAACGCGTTCTTTTTTCTTCACTATAATACTATCATGGAAAACAAATACCTTTTAAACAGTACCTTTAGACCTGAAATAAAAAATATTAGTTTTGACTGTAAACGCTGTGCTAAAAAAAAATTGACAGGTGTCGATGCAAAGCGCGGCGTTGAGGTCCGCCACTCAACACGTAATGCCTACAGAATTCGGCGGAATGCTGGGAACGGATATGTTTTAATGGAAAGGTAATGTCTTAAAACCAGTTTCACAGTTCTCTGTGCTTACCCTGCTATGGGCGAGACACAGCGTGGAGCTAACAAATACGATACTATTTTGACAACAAATTTTGACTCCCCATTAAAAAGTCTAGATTAAAAATAATTGATCTAAATCATTAATAAAAAGTACAATATTACAATTTTACAAATCCGTGCTTGTATTATCTTAAATGACTTCACTTACATCATTGTTAAAGCAATTGATAATAGCTTAGACCATAAACTATCAGACATATCTATAAAAATATCTCTTACTTGATATCTAATAAATGTTTGACATTTTTTATTGATTTAAAAACGTTGCGATGTGACGTCCACCTCCTTTAAAGATACAATTCCAATAAGAGCGTTCGAAAATGACGTATTTACTTATACAGAATTTAAAAGGACATCAAATATTTTAAGTAAACAACATACCTTAAGCTACGTCGGTAACAAAAATTTATAAGAAACTTTAGTTTGTCCAAGAGAATCGTGACTGGCATGTTAGGGACAAACGGATAAACAGACTTATACTTGCTGCCTTACGTGTTGAATAATGATAAGTAAAAGTGATATAGATACACTTATTATCCCCCATATAGCAGGATGGAGGGAGCCAGACACTTCCGTTCCCCACTTTCTGCCTAATTCTGGAAGCATTTCATGTTGAGTGGTAGATCTTAACGCCGCACTTCGCTTTATTACCAAAGCGTGCAATTTTTTTTTAATATTTTATTTCCTCAAATGGGAATCAAATCAAATACATAGGTAGTACACGTGTATACATCACACGCGTATGTCCCTGAATTCCGATCCGCCTCAAATTAATTTTTGTGTGCTTTCAATACCATATGTGTAACTGTTAGACTTATAACTAACTAGCGGACGCGCGCAGCTTCGCTTGCTTATTTAGGGGTGAATTCTAATAAACCATGAAACACGTGTTCAATGAAATATTTTTAAGAGTCTAAATTTCAAATTTTATAAAAATCGGTGATTTAAAGATTTTTCCATACGAATTTTCAACCCCTTATTGCCACCCTGAGGGGGTAAATTCTTAAAGACAGTGAAACACGTGTTTAATTAAATATTTTTAAGAGTCTGAATTTACAATTTTATAAAAATCGGCGCAGATTTAAAATGTTTTCCATACAAACTTGTAATCCCTATTTCGCCCCTTTAGGGATAAAATTTTTCAAAATCCCTTCTTAGTGGATGTCTAGATTATGAAAGTAAGCATCTGTCCAAATTTCAAATTTCTACCATCAGCGGTTACGGCTGTGCGTGCGTCTTACCTCAGTCAGTGAGGACAAGTCCTTTTATATATATATATAGATTACCTGTAGATTTAATAATTTTCACTTTAGAAATCTTAAGTGCGCTGCAAGTGTACATTATTTATTAAAACAGTTAAGTAATTACCTGTACTTCTACTTACCTACAAAAAAATGATTCACAAATTTAAGCGGATGAAGCCGCGAGCTGGTCGCTAGTATAAAATAATTATACAATACATGGGGAATCATTTATTCTCTCCATTTGTTTAATATATCTAAAATATACAAAGTATCTGAGGTAGGTAGTTTTTTTAACGAAGCTAGATATCTCGCGGGACTCCTACTCGCTATCAGATAATATAATTATTACGTACAAGCGCTCTAGCTAACTAAGTCATACACAACCCACGATGTTGGCCACTAAAATTCACTTACGAGCAGGTAGATATATCTACGTACTAAAAGTGCACGACTATTTTGAGAATTTCGTGAGGAAATAATGAATCTAGGAAAAGAACTATTTTTCTCATTTCTTAGCGCTTCTTACAATACCCTAGCTTAAAGTAGACTAGTGGACCCGAACGCGGCTACGCCCGCTTGAACTATACGAATATTTATTAAATACAAGCAATAAATTGCATGTCAAATTCATGATTATTTTAATATATTGGTATATATCGAAAATATTACAAAAATGAGAAAAAAAAAGTATCCTATGTTCATCCCGAGACCCGAGACCTTCAAGTATCTCTATATGAGTATTTTATCACAATTAAATTAGCGGTTTGGCCCTGATTGCGTAAAAGACAGACAGACAGACAGACAGAGAACTTTCGAATTTATAATGTAGGTATGGATACATAATACTACTATACTCCATAAAATGCTTAAAATACTTAATATAATATAATATTTTATAGGTATAAATCGGTATTAAAACAATAGTATGGTGGTACCTTGTTGTCAGAGCAAAGAAATTAAAATATTAATAAATAATAATTCATTCCCCCGAGTGGGGATCGAACCCACAATTGTTGCGTTACAGTCACACCCCTGTGGGGTACAGGTACGCCAGAACTGCCTCAAATAATAATTTGAAATATAAATATAATAATTGAATAAATCATATTTTATTTTGAACTTGAAGTAAATGCTGTTAGCCTTATTGGCCTTTGCAGGCTTATTGGCTTTTAAGCCGATTGGATTAGGAAGATTGTACTCTGTCCCTGAGAAAGTGCACTATATGACTGCTTAACAGGATGTCGACGGCGGCAAGAGCGTGCCCTGCGGTACGTCAACCTAGGCTGGCCATCGATTGATCTAGGAGACTATTCTAAACAAACCAACCACGTGAAGATGGGACTGGGTATAAATTAGACTAATGACTTCATATTGATTTAATCCTTTTTTTTAAGTGAGTGGTAAGAGAGGTAGGGGAAGACTTCAGTTGACCTTTGAAAACACCTTCCTCCAATTTCAAAGATACTAGAGTAAGGTCACGTTAAAAGCACAAGGACCCCCCGGAGGGCATGCATGAAGAGGTTGAAAGATGTATGTAGAAACCGTAGCGTTTGGCACTACGTTCTCCCGCTAAGGTTAAAGCGTGAATTTAAGTTTAAGCTATGCAAATGGTAATAACTAAAACCAGCACAGGTACAGTGTATTACATTGAATTTAACTATACTATACTACACAAAAATATTTTTTGAATTCGAACTAATTAGCGTGTTGACCAAGACAAAAATGGAAGGACAGACGCCAGCGCCATTACATCTACAATTAATTTAAAAAATATCTTTTAAAAAGACATTTTATTTGGTAATGACTAATTGTAATATTAACAATATTTAAGTATGACCTCTTTTATAAATGTTTTTCTATGCTATAAAAATAAATTAAAACAGATATCCATTGTACAAAGTTTGTATTGGATGAGTAATTAAATGGCGATTTAATTAAGCGTATCAGCAAATATCATACTTTTCTTATTTATTTTGTACAAGTTATTGTAATCATTTGAAAAATATGATAATAGCAAGCAGCTTCACGCTATTTACGCATACCAGGACAGGCTGAGGAAACCTTAAGGCGTTGAGTTAAGACACTCCGTTTTAAACTCTCTGATCAATGAAACTGTTGGTGTCAAAATGTAGATAAGTGAAACTCTTCACCACAATTCATCTAGGTATCAGAGCAGGGAATTGAAAATAATTTAATATATATGCATTAATCCGTGTGGGGATTGGACCATCACGTTTACGGTCAGTCTTTGTTTGCGTGGCTGGCTCATAAAATATAATAATCACTATCCATTCGTTCAGAAATTACAGCAAAAATAAATATTAAAAACCAGTTTTCCATCTTCATTTAGACCAGCTATTTGGTGCTTAGTATTTATTTATTGGTTTTAAGCATTTCCCTGTTTTGTTCTGGGGAAGTACTGGGTAAGTCTACTTTCCGTTTCCTCTTAAACATGGACATCATGGACAAAACTAACCCAATAGTCTAAATTAATTAAAAAATTAGAAACCAAATCTGAAATTGGAATTGTACATGTAAATGAAATACCGAGAGCAATTTCCAATAATTTTCCGATCACACAAGAGCGTACGTAGTGGAAATCTGAACTTGAATTCCACATAATTGAGTAATTCCACATACGTATGTAGGTACGTTCATTGAATATTGAATCCACGTGCAAGTTATAACTGTAATTTATCATCAAATCTATTTATTTACTTACTAACAACTCTATTCATTTGAATAAATTATGTTCACTAAATAAGATATTGTAAGCTAAATGGTTTTAATTTTTTTGCATCACGCTGTATTCCGCACACAGCTGGGTAGGCAGTGGGAACCTAGTGTTAAGACACTACGTTAACAATTTTACACTGAGTTCTCACACAACCACTGAAAGTCTTTTAGTAAAAGTTTTTAACTGCGACTTCGCTCCCGTGGTCAAATGGAAATAAGTAAGAGGCGAGAGACACACAGGACATTTGGAGAGCTCGACGTAACTGAACGCTGATACAGATGGTTACGTCGAAACGATAAATGTAATGTAATATAACCTTTCTTCGGGTATTTATCGAAAAAAGGCTAATAACTAAGAAAAATATTGTTTCTATTCTATTTCCCGAGATTAGTTCGTTCGACTAAAAATATTCAAATTAATAACATTAGTATAGAATATATTTTTCTTGAATTGACCTTGTCTCCGGAAGTTAAAATTTCTAAGAAAACAATTTGCTTTTATATGACAAAAATATGTATATTGTTTCGGAAATACGATATATATATATATATATATATATTCAATTTAAATGTATAATTTAATATTATGTATTCCAATTTCATTTTTCAATTCTAGTTCACGAAACAAAACAAAGCAGCTTCAAGCTCTTTCCCGCGTAGCGTAACGGGATAAACAGAGATAACCCAGTCTCAAAACTGCATTCTCGTCAACGCCGTACTTTTAGTAATACATACTCGTACATTCATATATGAATGTNTATATGAATGTACGAGTATGTTTGCTTAAACCAATTGGGACCTATGCTTCAACCATTTAATTTCAACAGGGAACCTATTAACTAAGAGTTATATTCTTTTAAATTTTATGTACTTATCAGTAGAGTATATCATCTCAACAGATCCTACCCACTATATTTGACATAATACTTAACAAATACTACGTAATAAATGCTAAGAACAGCAATTACCTCGTTCGTTGGTTGCGTTCTTATATTATCGTTTATATATGTAATATTAAAAAAAACGAACTGTATGATACTCCGTTCCCTACTTTCTGCCGATTTTTGGAGGCTTTGCGTGTTGAGTGGCAGAACTCAACGCCGCGCTTTGTCTCTACAGCAGAGCGAATATATGGAAATATAAACGGAAATAAATATTTCACTTCCTCGAGTGGGGATCGAACCCACAAACGCCGCGTTACAGTCACAGTAATATTAATTTTGGTATAATTAGTCTAACATAGAATCCATTTTTTTAAAGAGTAACTATTCAGTAATCATTAATTATACTGTTCATTATATCTACAGCAATGGTCTTAATTTATCTAAAACTAAAAGTCTGCGATATTTGAATTAAGTATTTTTTTCACTCACACACACATACACATTAACTTTGTATCCCGCATATAATGGGGAAGGCAAGGGAAGTAGTGTTAAATCACTGATCCTTACATTTTAAGCTTTGTCTTCTTACCAGATTGGGAAATAGAAAATAATTAATTACCCAGGGTGGGAATTGAACCCACAACCATCGTGTTTACAGTCAGACGGTCTCACGACCTCAGGTACTTACTTAATGTCTAATATTTGAAATATCATATATTTTACAGAGTCTGTAAGTAATATACTCGTATTTATTTGCCAACCTCTTGTTGTATTTACAAAACGTATTACGTTATTCATTTAGGATATCTCGCTGCATACGTTATGCTTATAGTCTTTTTAATTATGGCGGTTTATGTTCTATTGTAAAAAGCTATTAAAAAACCACATACACTTTTGATCTACTAAATGCAAAAATATTCATTTAATAGAAAAATATAAATCATTTACTATAGAGATATACCTGGGAGGTAAAGCTTTCGACAGCAGTTATATACGCACTTTATAAAAAAATAGATATTTTTAGTTCAATTTAAGTATTTTTAATACGTTTTTGAATTGTATAATATTTCGAATATTCAAAAATAAAAGTGATTACATTACAATAAAAGAAAATAAATTAATCGAGATTTGTCTGCTATTTGCGTTTCTTTCTTTTTGTAGAGAAAGATACGAAATAATTATTTAGCCCTTAGTTACAAGTAATATAAAAAGCAATTAAAATTCATTTAAATGTATGTAAATATACGATAGATAATTTACACGCGACAGCGTCGGTGAGAGGGGATATGTGTATCTTGCATTACGACATTAAATAAATTTGCTTTCACATCCTACGGTGAAAATAAACAAAAAAATATTTATTTTCAGGAACCATTTACAATCTACATACACAAAGAAGGCACACGTACATAAAAATTAAAATCCGCTTATATGCACATCGAATTCAGAATTAATATAAATGACGATAGAAATAGTGTAAAAAATGTAATTCGCTTTGCATTTTTAATATATGTAAATATGAATAAATAAGAAAGTTTCGATTTGTAATTTTAAAATGGGGGCTTACCTCATGGGGTCGGAGGTGTGTGAAGTGTAGTCGGGGTAAGGATCTCGCGGCTCGAGCTGAGTGACCGCGTCGGCTGTGGCTCACCTGTCGTGGCCGTTGCTTATCTCGAACGCGATGCGACTGAATCGCGCGCCCGCTCGACATTCACTTTTATACAATTCCCCTTCTCAACTGCTTTTCTTGTCCTCGGCAACCCTAAAACGTATTAAATTAAAAAAAATATATGTGTATCAGTCCGTCTTCTGTATACAATTTTAATGTCTAGATTTGTACAAAAAGTCAATATGTTTTATATATTTTTTTGAAATAATGAAATATTCGTTGATTGTCGCCAAGTGAGGTTTATTTAAATTTGTTGTCCATTAAACAATATGCAAATTAACTGCAGCGTGATAAGTGTTTGCACACGTACCGGTACGATATATTTGAAAAATAAGAAACAAAGAGGACAAAAAACCGATCTAGACTCATCTAAGATAATAATTTCTCCTGAACTCTATATATAATTAGAGACTGGCGTGGTGCAGTGTTATAAAAGAGTGCCTGTAAACGCGACGGTTTTGAATTCGATTCCTACTCGGGAAAATAAATATTTAATATTTTTATTTCTTCAAAGTATCCTTATCCACGCAATTCCTCGGTCGTCGGAAAGATGGTTACGGAATTGTTTCGATGGGCTTTATATAGGTATTTTGATAAATGCGATAAATTTTGTGTTTACGTAAACTAATAGGTTTACGAGATATGAAGGTCTAAAAAGTAGCTTAAAAGTATTTAAATAATAAAGTTAACATTGTCCTTAAACATTTGAAACTGTTTTATGCTTCGAAGGCTTTTCTATCCGTATATTCTAGTATTTTCAATGTAAATTGTACACTACGAGACTTTTCCCCGTATTTATTATTTAACAGTCGATGACCCAATTGTGGACGTCGTAGAAGGTACTGTAGACTGCGGGGATACGACGTCAAGTTCACTAATAGATAGCAACAGTGGCTCCGTTTTTCTGAATTTTGCATCGAAAGTGAATTGTATTATTGTTTTTTTATTATGAGTAGGTTAATTGTAGTTAAAATAAGAATAATTCAGAATTATTTCACTCCTTTTATGTCCTGATTTTAGTTTCCAATATTGATATCTTTAAATGAAGACATTTTTAATATATTTGTAAAAAAGTAAAAAAGATTATTAAATACTATAAGCTTGTATATTTTTTGTTGTACAATAATGTATGTATATGTTAGAAAATATGAATCCCGATCGTTCGGTCGCAAGCCTAGGTTTGAATCCCGCAGGGGCGCCTTTGTCAGCGACGACATTCTCTCAATCAGTTACGTAGTGCTTGCACTTTCTCTGGGACAGAGTACCTTCTTTCTTCCTCAGTCGGTGTCGCTGTAAAGGCCAGTAGAACTAACAGCATTAATCTCAATTTTTAAAAAAAACTGTGCAAGTAGGATTTAACAGTGGAGGAAGACAGTGAAGATTGCAGGATTATTTTGGTTATAGTTAACGATTAAGAAAAATCGTGTAATTAACCTAAAAAAAATACTGGTTAGTTTCTTCCTTTGTGAAAATTGTTTCGTTATTTTCTGATTTCATCTAAATTATGAAAACAAGTTGTTCGTGATAAAATGTATAAATTATATATTTAATCTGTCAAATTCAAAGTATTATAGGCGGCAAACCAAGCTGGCAAAGCCGCGAGCGGACCGATAGTAAATATATAAAATATATATTCATTTTAATATACTGTAATTAATATATCAATAGAAAATGCCATAGAAAATAGTTAATAATAAATTCCTATGCCAATGCAAGGATTGCCAATCAATAAATCAAACATCACAACTCCACATTTGCTTAAATTTAACTTAAATATAATTAAATAAAATTAACACGGAAAAATCAGAAGAAGATACTTTGGGCCTATGTCCTGCTAAGCTGCAAAGAGCTAATGATGATGAAGAATTATAATAAAATGTTAATATTAATTATTTTCTACTAACTGATTGTTAACAAACATAATTATGCTGTAATTTAATTATATACTTTAGTAAACAGTAAACTTTTCAGTATTCAATTAAAAATATTTGCGAAGGTGACATGACATGGTGAAGGTCAATGCAGATGGTATAGTTAACTCCAACTTCTGTAGCAAAGTATGATTGGAACAAGATAGTAAGCCACTCTTAGGAGGACATTCTTTCTGGTGCCGCCAATCCGACAGATCCCTCGCTCCTAATTCAGCAACACGGGGGACTAAAAATATATGGGGGATTGGAAGTCTTGGAATACCCCATAAGATTATAACTGTTTAAATAATTGAATTTTTGTTTACAATAAAATATACTAGAACGTCGTTGCGTATATTTCGGCGAGGTAGGCGTAGAAAACCTAGTCACTAAAATATCTATGAGAACTGGTTGGATCCCTAATAGTTCCTCTAGTGATATTTGAACCATAAAATATTGATCTGTATAGTATCTAGTCAAACACTAAGCGACAAAGGTGCTCTTACATTGATTGATTAATAATATACTGCTAGAAAATAATTACAATAATTTAATAACGGCTATTTTATGATGAGCATTAGTATCTATTACTATGTTAATTGAAATAATTACACTGAACCTATTGAATTAAAAGTTTGGCAATTTAAATTTCTTTAAACATATTTTTAGCTTCACGCTGTATTAGGCAGGGGGGGATCTAGTGTTAAGACACTCCGTGGGAAGCGAATCCACGACCGTCGTGTTTACTTACAAACACTTGTGCCTCTACGACACGACGGCCTCTATTTATGGAATGAATAATAAATAAATTATTCAAATCACTGATTATTAGACACTATCACATTAGTAGATTGTTAGGCACTATACAGATAGTGCCTAACAATCTACTAATGTTGCCAAGTAGACACTATACAGATAGTGTCTACTTGGTAACGTGACTTACCTATTCATTTGTAATTTGGGTAAATTACGTTATCACAAGAGAATTATGACCTATTCAGAACAAATGGTAAAACAATACACAAACACAAATTGATTGCAAAGAAATCAATACAATCAGCCACGCGGAACCACCTGTTAACTGTTGAGCACCTATTACTGATTACTGAGTTTTAATGAGTGATAAATCTTAGTACATTTATACTCTATTTTGTTTTTATTTTATTTTTTTAGTCTTATTTTTTAATTTTTACGTTTTATTGATACTCTTTGTAACATGCCACTTGAAGACTAAAGTAATTGATAAATTATAATGATTTAACAAGCAATGGGGTAATATAACATATGAATGTCAAACAATAATATCTCAAAATAATAAAAATAAAAGTCAAATAATAATAGTCAATAGTCATTGTAGTCTCTTATATCCTCATCCAGTCCGTAAGAATGGTGTCCTCCCCTTCCCCTCCTCCTTTACTTAGCTCCCTCCTTCTTTTACCTACCCTACCCCTTCTCTTTTCCTCTCCCCTCGGTTTTTTCCCACAAAGGGGTTTTGGAGGTCAGATGGCAGTCACTCCAATTAAAAACCGCCAACCACCACTTAAATGGACCGACAACATAAAAGACTGGGTACGGCTAGGGCATCGCCGCAAAACGACGCGCAGGCACATCGCCCTACACCTGCGACAAGTGGGCAAGGGCTACCGTGTCAACAACGGGCACGGCTAAAGACGTGATAAAGTGACGCAAGATATCGCAAAATGTCTTTGCGTCAGAGATTCCCAGATTATGAGTCATACCATGAAGCTCTTCGAGTGCATGATCGACCTCAGGCTCCGCAGAGAGTGTACTATCTCTGAGTCTCAATATGGATTTCGTCCGACCGGTTCTTTTATAAGGCAGGGAATGTTGGCCAGCACTATCTCGGCACACTCGGGAGCTTCACGTCACGGAAATGAAGATGCTGAGGTGGATGTGCGGCGTAACGCGGTCTGACCGCATACGCAACACATTCATTCGAGGTAGTCTTGGGGTCCGTGACGTAGCGGATAAGCTCCAAGAGCGTCGCTTGAGATGGTTTGGCCACGTTACGCGCCGGCCTAAGAACTATGTCGGACGCAAGTGCCTTGCTATACTAGTTCCTGGGGCGCGACCTCCTGGACGCCCAAGGAAGCGCTGGTTGGATGTCGTGATGCAGGACATGAGAGCCAATGGTCTAACCACCGAGGACGCAAAAGATCGTGCAAAGTGGAGTAGGTTAAGTAGGAAGGCAGACCCTGGTAATAGCCGGGATTAATGCCAGGAAGAAGAAGAAGAA